>CM062818.1:740157976-740577976 GCA_031772625.1 Pinus tabuliformis
ACCATAATACTTTGGTGATAATTTATTATCCTTCTTAGCTTGCTTGTGGAACATTTGTTTATATGGTTGTAGCCAGGAATACCCAGTCACCTACATCAAAACTTATTTCGCTGTAATGTTTATTTGCCTGTTGTTTCATTCTATTATGCACCGAAGTGAGGTTAGACCTTGATTGCAAGATTGTGGAGGTAGACCCTAGAAAAATTAAAGCCATTAAGAATGGAAAATCCCCACATCCACCCAAAAAATTCCTTCTTAACCCTGTGGTAAGTTTAAAAATTCTTGAGTGCCCTCTTAAGGGAGAGGTGTGAAATTCCATAAGAATCTTTTGTTTGAGTTGGAATTCTTACATAGGTAATAAGTGATCTTTGTACCATAATGAATCATTTTTCAGCTAAATGTATCATATGTACTGGGATCTTGTTGTAACTTTTGAATGAGTGCCCACACCTTCTTCGTCATTCTTCCATTCATCCCTTTCTTCATTTATCCAATCTCATTGGATAATAGAAATGGCGCAAAGCAAAGCTTTCACATCCTCATCCTTTCTTGAGAGTGCATCTGCCACAACATTTCGCTTCCCTTTTTTGCAGATGGTTTCAAAGTCATAACCAAACATCTTTGTGACCTAGTTTTTGCTGCTCTTCTAAAGATAATCTTTGTTTCTAAAAAGTATTTAAGACTATCATGATCCATTTTTACCTTGAAGTGTCTTCCTAGTAGGTAGGGTTGCCATTTCTTAAGTGCATGTAGTATTGCCAACATTTCCTTCTCATAAATAGCTTTGTGTAAATACTTTCCTTTTATTGGACGACTTTCGAAAGCAATGGTCTTTCTTCTTGCATTAAAAAACACCAATTCCATTTGCTGAGGCATCGCATTCTACAATAAAGTTTTTGTGAAGTTCGACGTAGCTAAGACCGGTACTTGGCACATTGTCTCTTAAGATGTTCAAAGGCATTTGTTGCTTCTAGAGTCCATGAAAATGCATCTTTCTTCAATAATGTTGTTAGATATGCTACTATTCGCCATAATTCTTAACACACTTGCGATAATACCCTATCAACCTGAGAAATCCTCACACAGCTTTATGGATGTGGGATTTTCCATTCCTTAATGGCTTTAATTTTTCTAGGGTCTACCTTCACAACTTAATGAGATACAATATGACTCACATATTCCACCTCTTGTACTCCAAAGAAATATTTGGAGCTTTTTTCATATAATTGTTTCTCCTCCAATAGTTTGAGCACCATGTCAACATGTTGAACATGATCCTTCCTAAGACTTGCATATCTTAGTATATCATCAAAAAATACTAACACAAATTTTCTAAGGAAGGGTTTGAAAATGGAATTCATTAAACCTTGAAATGTAGAAGGTGCATTGGTAAGGCCAAAAGGCATGACCAAAAATTCATAATGACTCTCATGAGTTCTAAATGATGTTTTTCAAATGTCTTTAGTCTTCATTCTGATTTCATGATATCCTGAACGAAGATCCAACTTGTGAAGTAAATGGATCCATGCAATTCATCCAATAATTCATCAATGATAAGAATGAGAAATTTATATTTAGTAGTGAGCTTTTTAAGCTCGCTATAATTTGGACACATGTGCCATGACCCATCCTTCTTGTGCACCAATACTATTGGAGCAGAGAAATAACTTGACTAGATTGAATTATACCAATCTCTAGCATTTCTACAACCATACATTCAATTTCACTCTTTTGGGCATAGGATATCTGTAAGGCCTGATGTTTGGAGGAAAACTTATAGGAATCAGATGAATAGCATAATCATGATCACGAATAGGTGGGAGGCATTGGGAGTCTCAAATACCTTGGAATGATTGTCCAAGATTTTTTGAAGATCTGGAGAAATACATGATTTAGATGTGGGAACATCTAGCGAACATAATTGTGCAATTACGCCTCGTTTTCTTTCTTTAGAATCTTTGTCATTCCGCTAGAGCTGATTATCTTTCTTGGTTTCCCTGTGATACCCCTTAATTCAACTTATTTTCCTTTCGAAGAAAATTTCATGAAAATTTTCTTGAAAATTAAAAGCTATTGTACCCTAGGATTGTAGCCATTGGATTCCTAGTACAACATCAGCACCATCCGTTGGAATGGAAAGAATTGGGATATTTAATACATATTCTCCCATGGATAGCTTGATATTATGGAAATTTCTAGAGCAATTTATGGTTCCTCCACTTGCAACCATCACTTGACACTTTGGTGCTAGATATAGGAAGCAATTCAATTCCTTGGCTATCCTACAATGAATAAAATTATGGGTACTTCCCGAATCAATCAACATTATTACATTTTTCTTCTTGATATGTCCTTCTATCTTGATAGTTTGAGGAGTGGTAATTCCGGCCAATGCATTACAAGATATGGTCAGATTCATTTTCTTCTTTCTCTAGGGTTTGTTCTTGGTGTATATCCTCTTCTTTTGACGTTTCTTGTTCTTTTTCTTCCTCCTCTTCACAATCTATGTAAAATAATTTTTTCTCAGCACACTTATGACCTTTAGTGTATTTGCTATCACAACTGTAACAAAGCCCTTTTGCTCTTTTTTCTTCCAATTGTTGTGGTGTCAATCTTGTAGGTTGTGGAAGGCTAGGGGAAACAACACTTCCATATTTATAGTTGTGAGTGGTAGGCTTCCTTGTTGCCATAATTTTGCTTTCCATTTTTCTTGCCAACCTGAATGCCTTCTCCAATGAATCAGTTCCCAAAGGCGAACCTCATGTTGGATGTTATCCTTTAAAGTCCCCATGAATACATCAATCCTATACTCCTTTGGAATATATTTTACCCTTATATTCAATTTTTGGAAGTCCTCAATGTGATCCATCATTGAACCCTTTTGCTTGAGATTTATCATTGGCTAAAAAAAGTGTTTCTTTTTTGTATCCTCATAATGTTTCTAATCATTTTTCTGTAAAAATTTTCCCAAGTGACAATTTTGTTTACGAGAGCAAAGCCATCGATACCATACAAACTGATTTGGTTCCAAATATAAAGTTGCAATGCATACCTTTTGTGTGTTTTTCACATTATGGAGACTGAAATATTTCTCCATCTGTAGTACCCATGTTATGGGATCCTTGCCATCAAACTTCCTCATATCAATCTTTGGAACATGGTGGGTCTTCAATCCACCGTTAAAGTCTATGAAATCATGATTAACATTTCTTCCTCTTCTTCATGAGTCATGCTAGAGATTTCAAATTTCTTACTAGGTGTTTCCATTTTCTTTATTCGGGGCATAAATTAATGATAATAATTCTTCACTATGCCATTTTAATTCTTTCAAACTATTTTTTCAAACCAAAACTTATGCAAAATTTAAAAAAAACTATACACCTTTTTTCACTTTGTAGGAGCTCGATATTGAATCTATTGTATCTCTATAATTTTAGATCTCCAAGGTGTAAAATTGTGTCCTACACAGCCCTCTGAGTCCTCTTTCCAACCTCACAAGTTTGATCAAGATTGGATTCTCCAAGAAGAGTTATGCCAAATCTCCCACAATGACCTGATTATAGACTGGTTCAGTAGAGCGAACTTTTATGAAGTTCCACGTATCAGTGTTTCGACCTTAGGACCTGAAATTGATACATAGAAAACTAAAGGCCATCCTCTTTCTGTAAATTTTCACGAAATTTCAATATGATTCTTAGCGAGAAAGTTATGACCATTTTTCCCAGTCAACTGTTTGAGATATAATTCGAGAGCATGTAAAAACCCCAACTTCCTTGGATCCTATCTCCGAAAATATAGAGATTAAAGATCTGAAATTCGGATCGGAGGTTCATCATGATTTCGGATCAAATGGTTTTAATTTCTACTTCTGAAACATCGTAGAAAAAACGTTATAGCAAAAATGTGATGATGGCATGTTTGGAGCAGCAAAATGTAGAATCCAAAGCTCTGATACCAAATGTTATGTAACCAGCTCACAAAATAGAAGAAAATATAGATCAACGACTTCAAAATCAACCTCTTAGGGGGAAACCTCCTTTACATTACACAAATGAATAATTCTTGGATGATACAAATGAAAAAACCTCCTTTCTATATATAGGAGTCTAAGGGGTCACAATATAATCAAAGCCGACATAACAATAATAATATAAGGGCACAACAATAATAATAGTAAGCTTCTATGGGGCACAATATTAAAAATATGGGGATAATAGGGTTACAACAATAAAAATAAGGGATACAATGACAATAGTAATGGGGGAATCACTAGTATTATAGGGACCTAACAGTTTCAGTTTCAGATAGAAGTACAAATTTCAGTGCAGTGTGTATTTCAGATTTCAATTTGCAGAATGGTTTTGATTTAAGTTTGTAGAATGGTTTTGATCTCAGTTTGAGAGTTTTTTAGTCACATAGATTTTATGGCAGAACAAGTTGTAGATTTGGGATCAGCCCAATGGGTCAGGCTAGTAGTCTACAAAGTTCTTGGCACCTCACATGGAGGATTTCATCCCCATTGGAGCCACTATTAAGGTCCTATAAATTTTATAGGATGAGTTATTATTTTACTTGATTATTTGGGTTTGAGAGATGTAAATAATGATTCATTTATGAAATTATTTCCATGAAATTTTTTTAGCAGTAATCACATTCTTTAATCATGATTTACTGACTTAGGAAATAAATAAAAAGGCATGCTAGTCTAAGTGTGCCTTAAGGCAATTGATCATGCTTATGATTAATTGAATTGTAAATATTGTAATAACTAGTGTGCAAGAAGCAACAACCATGATTCAACCCACCAGGATTAATGACGAGTGGTCAAGTTTGGACCCCCCCAGCCCCTCCGACAGTTAACCATAGTGGGGGTATGAAGAGTTGTTTCCCTTATCTCTATTGTACAATGTGGCCGTCCCTCATGTGTTTTGCACCCCCCCACCTAAAACCATTTACCACTCCTACCCCCCTCCAAAAATCGCCCATCTCCCACCAACCTATTTACCCCCGTCACATCATTTCCCCGCTAGGTCTCTACTCTCGTGCCTTCCTTCCACAATCACTCATCAATTATTTACACTAATCATGTGCCTCCACATTATCTCCTACCTCCATATCACCTCCCTCCTCCCATGTCATATGTTCATTTCATGGTCAGTTAAAACTATGTTTTTTCCCTATACAACACAGTAATTTAAAACATGGTTTAAAAATAACTGAGAACGAATTTTCAAAACCTGAAAGAGGTTTTGGTTTATAACATCCTCATGTACAAAAAATCTCTCATTTTTCTAATAGCTATTATGGTTTGGGAGATTCAGATGAAGCTTTGCAGGCATATTTTCCCAAATTTTCCTGTTTTTAGCCAGTGTTTTCAAATACAGTTTTTGAATAGGTGGAAATGAATTTTTAAAAAATGAAAGAGGTTTTTGTTTCTAACATCCTCATGTACAAAAACCTCTCTCAATTTTCTAACATATATTATGGTTTAGGATATACAAAGGGATCACTGGACCCTATTTTTCAGAATTTCGGGAGGAAAAAGCTCATGGACAATTAGTGACTTGGATGCCACCTCATCAAATAAGAGTTTCTATCAAATTCGAATTGTTGTTCCTTATCACCAGAAATCCTCAAAGATAGTGCCAAGTATATTCATTAGTTTTGAATGTCCTATAGTTTAGTCCTATTTTTGTAATATAGTTTTCAGATATTTGTAATGAATCTTGATATTTTCTATCAAGATATTTTGTGAAGAATTTGTATAAATACTTCATCAATTGAAGTAATGAAGTGTTGGTTTTTTCATATGAGAAATCGATTGTACATTTTCAAGCTTCAGTGGACTTATCAATAATACATAAATCTCTTTCACAAGATTCTTGTGTCAAATTGTTTGAAGTGCATCTACCATGTTTATGTGTTTACCATTCTTTGTTTATCATACTCATGTGTTTTCATAATCTGAATTATTCAATAGAAATTTGAAGAACATAATTTGTTTTGATGTACACTTTGATTCTGACTCTGAATAATTTTAATGTTTTCAACTGATATTAAGTAAATTAATTCTTAATTTCTCTTTACTTAATGGAAATCCTTTCTCTTCTTCTTATTCACTTCATTTAAAATTAAAGAATCCAATTAGTTTGGCTGGCTTGCCCTGTGAAATCTATCTGCAAGATACTGAAACATATCCATCCTTTAAGTCACAGATTGCATAGCCAAATGGTAATCTAGACATCAATCAACCAGACAATTCAAACCAATTCATAAATAAAAAATTGAACCTAATAGCTAGCCTAATACGTTCATTCAAACAAAGCTAAATCATAAAGAGAGATCCCTCTCTAAAGTTGGAAGGGCTAGATTCCCAACTCCCAAAGTGGTTTTTTGGTTACCTATGCAATTATTTTCCAGCCTTAATAAATTATAGAGTGATAACATATCAGATAGAAGAAATAAAGAGGAAAGAAATCCAACACATAAGGCTTAAACTTAAGAATCCTTTTCATTGAAGTTCAACGTGAAATGCATGAGAAGGAGGTTTAAATGGAGTGCTAAGATACATGGAGTGCCATTTAAGGATAACAATTCATATCAGTTATAAGAATCTTAAATCAACATTAGACCTAGATGAATTCATAATTCCATGAAAACCATATCCAACGACTGCTAATACGTGTAATGTGAGAAGAAGAGTGAGAACATATGGAACAAACACAAGAAGAAAAACATAGTGCACATTTATATGAGCTAGAATCACCAAAAACTTTTATTAATCTTCCATAGACCATACATTTCATTGAAAACTTGCAGAGCTTCTCTCTTGGAAAACCAAAATTCTAAACCCTTGGTTCTGTATCATAAACTATTTTTATAGGGCCTCAGAGGGAGAGCCCATTACAAAATATTATTTCTTGATTTGGAAGTGAATCATTATAACAAAATATCAGTGTGCTCAGTGGCACAACTGTACTAACCGAATTCTAACTGACACAATTTCTTCTGAAATAAAATATTTACATAAAATAGAAAATCAAAGTGTCACAATCGACATGATAAACAACATCCTTAGTCATGATAAACAAGTTCTGGAGGCAACATCGCTAGGTTGATGATCTGAAACACAAGATGATTGACAAACTACTCACACTTTTAGTGCTGGAGCTGGTAGAGGAGAATGAAAGAATCACTGATATGCGATCTTGAGATTCGTGACCCCTGTATAGTCCAACCTAGGGTAGAACAAGGTCTTTACCAACCCTAACAACTGAAATTCCTTTCTGAGATAGTTAAATTAAATATTTCAAACTCAATTTAAATTATTTTATTTTATTAAATAGAATATAATTAAATCAAAACCCAAAAATTACAAAACTAGTCTGGTCAAGGTCAGCTTCCATTCCCTGTGCATCTCTTAACCCTATTTCTTCAAACCCGAGGAGATCTGTCCTACACAATTATTGATCTATCCTGATGATGAGCCATGGTGGATGGTTTGAAACATTGATACAAATAATCATGGATGCGAGAACTCCGGAAGAAAACAACACACATAGTTAACCACTGTTTTATTTTTAAGGATGGCAGTCTTCTCATGAGAGGAATCTTCCTTGCTTTTGGCCTCCATCAAACATATGGTTGTATTGTGGCCATGGGATTAACATTCCCACAAGATCCCAACAACTAGGCAACCCTGCCCTACCTCTTATATCAAACTCAACATGGAAAGCTTCCACATATTTCTATTATCACCCCTAGGCATTCCTCAACTTTGACTCTGGCCTCCTCCTTCCAGAAAATTTTAAAGATCTCCATGATAACCATAAACTCTATCCACTACATCAATTGGCCTCAAATCACTAAGTGGCCTTTCATTCACAAACTGAATGAACTTCTTGGCAATCTGGGAGTTCTTTTCCCCATATTCTTTGGCAGCAAGGATGAAAAACTCATAATCCTTGATCACAATCTTCTGTTCATCCCTAAAAGTAATGTACCCCTAGTTTCCTTTTAGCTCAACAATCTCCTGGTTTTCTGCATGTAGGTTCTTACCAATTAGGTCTGCGTTGGTCCTGGCAAGCTATTTTTATTTTTGTGCTAGGTTTCTCTGGGCAGTGTCCAAATCCTTCTGCACTTTCTTAAGCTCCCCTTCCGAAAGTTGGAGTTCAGTGAGGGTCTTGGTGAGTTTCTCTATGGGATTTTGGGGATTTTCAGCATAAGCACTACAAAAATGTGCGTGTCTATCCTCTACTGAAGTTTTGTTGCTTGCTGCTTGAGGGATATTATCTCATTGTTTCTTTATATCATTTATTTGGCCAAGATTTCTTTCTCTTCTTCCACTTGTGAAAGTTCCTTAGATTGCACATGTTCACTACCTGACATCTTCAGTTTTTGCCTTAGCTCCTATATTTTTTCTTGTGAACTTTGGAGGAGGGCTTCAAATGCAACTTTGTCTTATGGATTTACCCCCAACTTCACAATAAAATCATTGAAGCTATCATCTTGCACATGTAGAACTCTAGAGTTTTCTCTCTCCTATTTCAACCTTGTTGCAACCTTCTCTAGTAGCTTCTCAACCTTGCTGATGGTCATTGCATTTCTATTGAGCTCACTGTACAAAATTTCCCCCACTTTCATGTGGAAGTTAATCTTATCTGGCAGAGGGACACTGGTCAAGTCTAATGAAATGTCCAGGGCCTTGAACTGAGAACCTGAAGGTAATGACTATGCTAGTGGGTGTTGCAAGGAGAACTTCATTTGATTTCTCTCTAAGTCCATGGCAGCTAGAAGTCTAGTCTAATATGGGACTGAGTGAGATTCCATTTTCTACTGCATCTCCTCCCTTACCTTCTTGTTTCTTTCTTCAATGGCCTTTCTAATAGGCCATCTTGGCTCAGTAACAGTTGCACTTCCTTTGGAACTTAAAATAACTACCTCTAAAGAAGATGAGGCAACAATCTATAATGGGTCTTCCAAGGTCACTTGGAAGCTTGGTTGATCTGGTCTTGTCTCTACCAACCTGGTCTCAATTTCTTCTTCCTCTATCTCTTGGGTTTTTTCCTTTTTACTGGGGTGTACATCTTCCATCTCAACATCTTCAGTTTGGTCAACGGTCCTTTTCTGTGCCTTGTCCTTCGATGCTTGAGTCTCGATCTCCATCTCTGTATTAATAGGCCATGAATCAAAGTTAGCTTTCCATTTGATCTCAGGCCTATCCTCATGTTCATAAGTCGAAGCCTTTATGCTCTCCCTTCTCTTGGCAATGACACCATGAGGATCATAATTCCAGACCTCCCCTAGATCAAAATTCATCTGTTTGAGTAATTCCTCAACTGCCCTGTGGGCCTGCCTGGAATTGACAATAAAAGGTCCCACAGGCTTGCCCAATTTAAACATATATCCCTTCTTAGTAGGGAAAAGTGAACTTGGTCTACATTAAGGCTATGTCTAATGAATTCCAGAGCAAAAATCCTCATGGGCATAAAAAAAGGCAAGCGGTAAGGAGGAAGTTCACACCCATGAATGATTTTATAGGCAATGGCCATGTAGGAGGATATAAATTGGGAATAGCCCTCAGGATCTTGTCTCTTCTTAGCAGTAACATCCAGTTAAAAAAGAAACTTCATTTATTTCTTGGAAGCCACCCAAATGATACCCAGGCACTCAAATTCATCCACATGAGTGTACAAAAACAAGAAGAACAACAAGGAATAATACTTGAAATAGGAGGTGGTGGGGAAATGGTGCAGCTGGAATCTTATGGCCTTGACTAGGTAAGCAGGGATGTCAAACAAATGGCCAGGTTGCATCATTTTCCTTAGAAACCCTAGAGAGGCTTTAGAAGATATATTTGCATCGTCATCCCCAAACAGATGACCAATTAGGGATAGGATGGGCTAAATAGGCTCTACAAAGAGGGTTATAGGGAAATTGTCAGCAATAGGCAAAGACTATAGGCCAGGGGCTAGGACCATTTGCAGAAAGGATTGCTGCTTATCAGCTGGAAGGGTAGTGTAATGGTAGACCAATGTGGTTTCTATGAACTGTTGGGGTTCAAAGGAGCTTGGGTAAATTAGGGCCTTTTGAATTAGCTCTGGGGTCACCTCAAGGATTTTGACCCCGGTTGAGGAGACAAAACAATTCTTCTCATCTATGTAAGAAACTGCTAGCTAGGAGACAAACTCAAGGAAATGGTGTACTGAGGGTGCAATTTGGTAGTACAGGCCTGAGTCGACCACCCAAAATGGGTCTTCCCCTCTGACGTGGCTACCATATAGGTTGAATTGAAGGTCTGTGAGGTGGTAGGCACTAGAGGGGTCAGCAATTTGCGTCTCAGTGTCCATGAGATATTTGACACTGGAGGAGGGTTTAACCTCATAGGGTTTAAAGGGCTTAGGATCCACCTCCTTAATGTTCAAATGAAAATTCAAATAAATTGTAGGTGGAAGGGATAACCGTTACTTGGTTGCCATGAAGAAGCTGAAAACAACCTTGGAGGGAGGTTCCATACCAATTGAGTGGTTGGATGATGTTTGCAGAATAGAAGGAAGTTGGGAGGCATTTGCATCGAGAAACAAAATGAAACTTTCAAAACTTTCGAGGTAGGAAGAGTTCTTATAGGCGGAGAGGGGACAACGGTCAACTGGCGTGAGACGACATGGGAGGACACGTGGAATAAGGGGATTGGGTGGAAACAGGAGACATGTGGATGGGAGTGGGTGGAGGACGTAGATGTTAACGTTTTAATTTTAATTTTTCACTCACTTGAATTTGTGTCAGTTGAATGACCGTCGTAGCAGGTAGTCCCCACCACCCTCCAGCGGGTAGGAGAGAGGGATTCCAAATCCATCATTTACCCCCCCCAAATTAATCTGGGTCATTGGATCGGTGGGCCCGCCAAGTTGACTTGTCAACTTTGGGGGGTAGTGTTTTCCTATCACACGCACAAGTTACCCCCCCAAAGTGCTACTAGGGGCTAGCCGGGCGTAGATGGACGATGATCCGCCCATAAACTGCATGGATTTTAACCAAAAGGGGTTGTATGCTCCAATTTTCATTTTAGCTGGTTGCGCTTACTTGGTGGGGGGTCCATGAGCGCGAGTTTGAACCTTAGAACTTCTTCCATGGCGCTAGGGCCTGATAATTGCCCCCATTACTGATTTAGTTGATTTTTTAACTAGGAATCTTGAATTTGATCTCTCAGTCCTCTCTACATAAGAAATAAAGGGAAACAACATTGGCTCCAACTGGGGACAATGTATTGAGAACTTGTAGATTAGTGCCTTACTCCCTAGGTATGGAGTCATTTTATTTAAACCTCTATAAAACAAAAAGCAGTAATAAAAACCACAAAACAATGTTGGTATTTAAAATGGCTCACTGATATTTACAGTGGATGAGAGTGGACTTCTTCAGTGTTGGAAGTAAGGCTTGAGAAACTTCCCATTCACTGGAAGCTCAAGCACTTCACCATCTAAATTTTCCAGCAAGAAGGTATTATTTCCCTTTTCTTCAACAATCTTGAAAGGTCCAAACCACAGAGGTCAAACTTGCCATGTTTTCCTTTGTCTTCCCTTTGACATCCCATCTAAGCACTAAATCTCTTGGTTGCAGATACCTGTCTTTTGCCTTTCAAACAAAATGGAACTTCATTTTTTTCTAGTAACTGATCAAACTCTGATTCACCTGTTCTCTGCTCTCTTGAAGTTCTACCAATTGATTTATCCTTTTGGTTAGAGAATTGGCTCCTCCTCAACATATTGTAAGGTTTTAGCTACTGGCATAACTAATTGCATGAGGGAGATTGCAACCTTCCCATAAACCAAATCAAAAGGGGACTTCCCAGTGGACCTTTTGGTGGTAACCCTGTTGGCCCATAGGGAAAATTTCAATTGTGAATCCTAGTTCTTCTGATTTTCTGATATTGTTTTCTTCAGAATCCTTACCAGTTTTATTTGAAGATTCAACCAATCCATTTCCTAGTGGATAATAGGTAGAGAATGGCCTACTATAATGTTATATTTTTGGCAAAAATCAATAAACTTGGCTGACTTGAACACTTGAGCATTTTCAGTGACAATCTTCTTGGGGCAGCCAAACCTGGAAAGGATGTTTTCCTCCATGAACTTAATGACTACAACATTCATTGCATTTCTGGCTAGGGCCACTTCTACCCACTTAGTGAAGTAATCAGTAGCTGTGAGTATCCACTTGTGCTGGCCGCTGGAAGGTGGATGTATTTCCCCAATGAAGTCTAACCCCCACTGCCTGAAAGGTTCTTCAATGAAAACAAGGATTAAAGGAAAATGTGCTAACTTCTACTTTTCTGCAAACCTTTGGCACTTCTCACAGGCCCAAAATAGACATGTACCTCACTAAACAACTTAGGCCAATAAAAGCTTGCCTTGAGGATTTTGTGGGTTGTAGCTCTCCAGCTGTAATGTCCTCCACAAACACAATTATGGAATTCATCAATCACTTTGTGGATTTCTTCTTCAACCAAGCATAGGAGTAAAATCCCCACTAGGTCCTTCCAATACAATTGGCCATTTGAGATAAAAAATTTATGGGCTTGCAACCTTAGAGCCCTGTACTTAATTTTGTCAAAGTTCACTGGGCACCTTAGAAAAATTAGATAATGGACAATATGTTTATACCAATGGGACACAATGTATTTCATCTAAATTTTCTAGGTTGAGGTTTCAATCCCTTGCCATTGCTCCAGTTTTTCACTTTCTCCACCTTTTCCAACTAGTAAGTTTATGCCCATTACTTGACAATTTGTTTCAGATATAATTTTGGCTAGCCCCTATCCTTGATAAACTTGGTAGGTTTGATATCCATATCATACTCCTGTATTTTATCAATTCATTTGCCTCTTTTTGTCTCACTATCACCCTGCACCAGGATATCTTTCACAGCGAATGTAGGAACGCAGACAATTATATTTGATTGTAGGGCATATATTCTGAAAGCCTTCAGGGCTTTGACCATGGCATAGGCTCGTTTCTCCAAAATATTATATTTTAGCTCAACATCTCTTAGCACATGTCTGAAAAATACAATGGTTTCTTGTGCCCTTCATCATTCTTCTACAGTAAGACAACAACCACTGTGTGAGGGGAAGCAAAATAAAAAATGAAAAATGGTTTTAAATAATCTGGGCTGACTAATATAGGAGCTTCTGTGAAAGCCTTTTTGATTCTAGAAAATGATTCCTGAGCTTCTAAAGTCCACTTCACTTCCTTATCCTTCTTCAACATCTCTGTAATTTCTTTGACTATCTCAACATAATTTGGTATGAACCTCCTTAAAAAGTTGATTCTACCCAAGAAAACCTGGATTTCTTTCTTATTTCTTGGTAATGCGATGTGGTTTTTAGCTTCCATCCCTTTGGGGTCAATCTTCACCTCCTCCTTTACCACAATGTGCCCTTGCAATTTTACCTCACTTACAACGAACTGAGATTTCTTTAGATTTAAAGATAACCCATACTTTATACATTTTTCAAAAGTGAGCCTTAGATGTTCAATGTGATCTTCATCTATTTTTGAAAAAACAGTGATGTCATCCAAGTAAATTACCACAAATTTTTCTTGTTCTCCCACAAATTCTATATCCATGGCTCTCTGAAAAGTGGCTCCTGCATTTATAAGGCTGAAGGGCATTCTGGCATACATAAATGTTCCCCAGAGTGTGGTGAAAGCAATTTTCTTCTGATCTTCAGGGTGAACAACCACTTGATTGTATCTAGAAAAACCATCCATCATAGACATCTGGGATGAACCTACCACCTTCTGTAGAATGTAGTCCATTTTAGGCAGCGGGTAATTGTCTTTTAATGAAGCCTTGTTCAAATTTATGAAGTCAACACATAATCTTATTTCCCCATTCTTCTTTTTGACAGGGACTAAGTTTGCCACCTAGTCTAAATATCTCAAAGGTATAATGATTTTGGCCTGGAGCAACTTCTTTACCTCTTTTTCAATTGATGGGAGTAACAGAGGATTAATTTTCCTGAGCTTTTGTTTATATGGTTTCACCCCGCCTTTTAAAGGTATCTTATGTTGAATGATAGTAGTATCAAATGTTTTTAGGTCATCATAAGACCAAGAAAACACATCCATATAATGTTTAAAAAGGTCTAGATACTTCTGCTTGTACTCATCAGGACTCCTTTTTCCAATTTTATCATCTTGGGGGTCTTGATATGTACCAATGTTGCAATCTTCCACATGTTCTTCTAGCTCTTGCTCAATAGGTTTGGAAACCACATCATTTGGGTTAAACAACCTTTCTAATGGGATCAATCCCCTGGGGATGGTGTTACCCTTTAATTGTAAAATATTGTGTCCAACAATAGTTTCTCCCCAACTGACTTGCTGTTCATCTATTACTTCCTCATCCTCCTGGTCAATCACCGAGTTCGAAAACTCTCCAATAACCTCCATGAAGCGTTTAATTTGTTCCTCATCTTCAAACACCTACCAATGTTTGACATGTCTAGCACTAAAGGTTTGTACCTGAACTCAACTTCATATATGAGTAATGGGTTTTGAGGAGGCTTGAAGTTACTAACAACTACGACTAAGGAGTCAACCATTTGATTTCTATCTCTGGGCAAAAATTGGATATTAAAGGCTAAGAATAAATTATCAATCATGTCCCATACCTCATTTCAGTAAGCCTTCAATCTTGGATGTTTGGCTTGGCATTGATTTCTGATTTGCTTTACCACCAACTTTGAGTCTCCAAACACTGTCAAGCACCCAATGTTGAGATTCCTGGCAGCTTGCAGTCCTAACAACAAAGCTTCATACTCAACAACATTATTAGTGGCTTCAAACTCTAGCTTGAATGAAAGAGGAATCAAACTTCATTCTAGAGACACCAACACCACACCTTCCCCATTTCCTTCCCTAGAATAAGCACCATCAAAGTATAGTTTCCATACTTTATCACATTCCAATGATTTTTTTTTTAGCTGAAAAAAACATTCCACCCGTGTTTCATCCAGGATTAGATCATTTTCCTCTAACAACAAACAAGAGAAATATTTTTCTTTACTAAACATAGGAGCATTATTTGAACAATCAACCCTTGTAATTGTCTTTACAAATCTCAATTCTCTATACAATTGTATTTCTTCTCCATCAAACACAAGGATGGTAGCATATGTTAAATATAGTTTGATAGATCCTCCAATATTAGACCCCCATGACCTGGACAAGAGCATACCAAACCTTGCAAGGATATCAACAACCACAATGTCCATTACTACACTTTTTACAGGAATCTGAGCCAAATTGACCACCAAATATTTAATCATCCCCAAACATTTTACTCTCTTGGAATCAAAAGAGTACAGATCCTTATATGGTTTTTTTATTTGCAACCCCAATTGCTCCATCACAAACAATGACATCAGATTGTGAGAAACTCTCGAATCAAGCATAAAATTATGTAAAAGAAGTTCATGAATCACCAAGGTAACATAGAAAGGGGTAGTGGAAGGATATTGCTCCTCAACATGAGGTACAATACAACCATCGACCTTTCTTCTTGGAGGTTCAGGCTATCTTTCATAGGAGTTGTGGTAGGTGGACACATGAATTGAGATACTTGAGCTTTATAACTTGGTTGTTTCAACAATTTAGTTAAGGGAACAAATATTTTGACCTTCTCCAACTCTTTTTGAAGATTAAAGGCAAAGGGGATCCTATCAGCTGTGGAAACCTCAACAAGATCTTTCTACCTATCAAAGATGGGTTTGGATGGCAAGGATGACTACTCTATTTTAGAAACTTCATGCTTATGAAGAATGGAATTTGAGGACACTTTCTTTTTTGGTGAGACTTGGTCCAAAGGCTTCTTTCCTTTCTCTTCTGATTTGGGAGAATTTGAGGGAGGGGCTCATCATTTTGGTCTTGCATTCTTGACCTTTTCCTAGAGGATCTGAGGTCATATTTTCTATGTAACTGAGCCTACATGAAGTCAACAAACTGTCTACAATAATTGTCGATCTCACCATCATCCAGTGGGGCATCCAACTCATCCCCTTCTTCCTCATGTGCTTCAATTTCATATTCCTCTTCAGAGAGAGAGGAGAACTGGTTTTCTTGAACTTCCATGGTTTCTTCAACATGTTCCTCTGGATCATCTTCCAAATACAAAGGAGGTTGAATGTGATCTTGTCGATCTTTTATTTCCCTTTGCAAGAGATGCAAAGGTGGTCTCCTATACCGGGATTAAAATTTCGATTATGAGTTGGTTGACTCTATCGAGGAGGGTTTTGTTTTCTCATTCAAGTTTTACAAGCTTCTTAGATACATTTCTTATTAGTTTATGCATCTCCTCAAGCCTCTATTCTTGGGTTTCATTCCCATGGTTTGAAGAGCTAGCTTTTTCCTCTTCTTCTGTCACCATACTTAGTTCTTCCCTTCCATTTCCCTGTGGAGGTGAAATTTGCTTCAACTTCTAAAGCATCTATTTGAATCTGGTCCAGGGTATGGGACTTTCTTTCTCTAAGAGTGAATCTAAATTCAGGTTCGAAAGCCCTAGAAAACACCACTTTAGCAGCAACCTGTGGAGGTTTGATTTCAGCTGGAAGACTGTTGTATAATTTGTTAAACCTTTTTATGAATTTTGAAACATCTTCATTATGTTTTTTCTTCATTGCATTGAATTCAGTGAGGATGTACCCATGGTCCCTTTTCTCTCCCCATTTCTGCATAAAATAATTCTCTATCTCCTCCGATGTAGTGATTGAGGCAATTGAGAGGGATTTGAACCATTTCCTTGCTTCCCCATCCAAATATTATACAAAAATTCTCAGCACCACCTCCAAGTGTTTACATTCAAATTGTTATAGATCTGACCTGAAAATATATGAAAATACAAATATACCCAAGAAATAACAAGATAGAAATAGATAGAAATGCTTCTTTATTGATCAAAACCCTTAAGGTAGGGCAACACCATATATTCACTCCTTAAGGAAGGAGAACACTCCACAAGCCATATGCCTGTTCATACAATATTCCTTGACATCCTCAATGGGGAGTCTCTAGCCTATATATAGGCCTCATACATATAATACCATGGGTCATTACCATGGTTCCCTCAATACCCTCTATCTAATACAATGGGCTTATTACATTATTGCTAACTACTTGTGGGGCTTATTACATTATTGCTAACTACTTGGGTTCCTTGCGAAAAAATAATAATAATAAAAATTCTGCTTTTCCTAAGAAAGTGCTTTGATACCACTTGTTATAGATCTGACCTGAAAATATATGAAAATACAAATATACCCAATAAATAACAAGATAGAAATAGATAGAAATGCTTCTTTATTGATCAAACCCTTAAGGTAGGGCAACACCATACATTCACTCCTTAAGGAAGGAGAACACTCCACAAGCCATATGCTTGTTCATACAATATTCCTTGACCTCCTCAATGGGGAGTCTCTAGCCTCTATCTAGGCCTCATACATACAATACCATGGGTCATTACCATGGTTCACTCAATACCATCTATCTAATACAATGGGCTTATTACATTATTGCTAACTACTTGTGGTCCCTTACATGATATGGGTTAACCACTTTATTTATTACTATGTCCCATCCCATTATTACATTATTCCCTTGGGTACCTCCCTCTGTACCCCATACTATCCCCCCAGGTATACTACACAATTTTTCGGCAAATGCACAAAAGATTTCTATATGTCTTTGTGCTGAGATATCATCTTCTCTAGTGAACCTTGGCAGGAGCTTAAGATAGTCTTGTGGCATACCATTTAGGGGCCGTGGCAAGTCTAGTGGGGCATATTTATTTAGGAGAAAACCAGGGACAACCATGTTTTGCAAAGGAGGTGGTAAGAGGTTTATCACAAGGCCTTGCTAAGGAGTTGTCTGAATTGCAACTAACTGGGGTTGAGTTGGAAGGCTATTTACACTCTGTGTTGGATTGTTTATGAGAATGTATTTAACCTCCTCAGGTTCTAAGAAGTTATGAAATGTGAAAGGAGGAGAGATGATAGAAGCTTCTTTGATTTTGATTCTAAAAGAGAATGGGTCAACAAGTGCACAATGTTCCTCAAGATATTTCAAGATTTTGGAGGAAGACTCAGGGTAATTTATCACAAATTTTTGAGAGCTAGATGATGCTACTTTTGGAAAGAGGTCACAAGAATTGGAGTGACAACTTTCCATACTCTCCTAGATATTATATTTCCAGGGTCAAACATAGGAGGAGTTCTTTGCTGTGAAGTGTTAGAACGAATGTGTGGCCTTCTGAAAGCCAGGATGCTCAAAAATAAAATAAGAGAATGGATTCACCGAGGTGAGAGATCTACAATCCACAACCCTTCTTTCTCACCTTACTAAAGGGTGTATGAATTTCGCACCCAGGGCAAATATTCTAATTTGTCCCCGAAAACAATGCCATAAGATGTTGTAGCTCCTAGAGACAAACTTCGTGTTGAAAGGAGATCAGTTCCTAAGACATTGGTGAGTGCTTCAAAGATCTGTTGATATTTGTTATTATATTAAGTATTTATCATATTTGAGATGAAATTGATTCACAACATTCCTTACGAGGAGAGATATAATATTGAATGCGAAATATAACTCACAGAAGTAGCTCTAGCGGCCAACATCATATACTCATGCAAATTTATAAGTCATTTGTAGTATATCAGATGGAAGAAATAAAGAGGAAATAAAAGCAATGCACAAAGCTTGAGCTCAAGAATCATGTTCATTGAAGTTCAACGTGAAATGTATGAGAAGGAGGTTTAAATGAAGTGCTAAGATACATGGAGCACATTTTAAGGATAACAATTCATATCAGTTATAGGCATATTTAATCAACATTAGACCTAGATGAATCCATAATTCCATGAAAAACATATCCAACAACTGCTATTACATGTAATCTGAGAAGAAGAGTGAAAACATATGGAACAAACACAAGAAGAAATACATACTGCACATTTATATGAGCTAGAATCGCCAAAATTTTTATTAATCTTCCACAGAGCATACATTTCATTGACAACTTGCAGAGCTTCTCTCTTGGAAAACCAAAATTCTGAACCCTTGGTTCTGTATCATAAACTGTTTTTATAGGGCCTCAAAGGGAGAGCCCATTACAAAATATTCTTTCTTGATTTGGAAATGAATCATTATAACAAAATATCAATGTGCTTAGAGGCACATCTGTACTAGCCGAATTCTAACTAATTGACATAATTTATTTTGAAATAAACTATTTACATAAAATAGAAAATCAAAGTGTCACGATTGACACAATCAACCACATCCTTAGTCATGATAAACATGTTCTAGAGGCAACATTGCTAGGTTGATGATCTAAAGGACAAGAGTGTTAAAATCTGAAATTTCTATGCAGAAATTTAAAAATTCTTTGTAGAAACTTGAAAATTCTTTGTATAAATTTAAAAATTCTTTGTAGAAAACTGGATGTACTTGCAGAAATTTGAATGTACTTTGCATAAAATTGAATGAAACTTAATGTACATTGCAGAAAATTGAATGTACTTTGTAGAAAGATGAATTTACTTTGCAGAAAACTAAATGTACTTTGCAGAAAAGTGACCGTACTATGCTATTACAATTACTTATAATGCAGATTTCTTCTTCACAACTTTTCAGAATAACAATTGTAGATAGAACATAAACTTAATGATCATATGAAGACAACCAAGCACAAATATGGGACACTGAGAGTTAGGTCCAATGACCAGGGAAAAACCCACAAGGGGAAAACCGAAATGATTCTTCTTCTATTAGATTTCTTCAATTGTTTAGCAGAGTACAGAGAGAGAGAAAGAATGAGAATGAATAAAGTCACCAATGTTTGATCAACTTGCAGCTAAAGTTCTCTTGCTCTTTGCTGGAAAATCTCCTCCTTCTCTTGATTAGATCTTGTCCTACACACTTGCTCCAACTCTTCCCTTGCTCTTACTCTTCACTTTCTCTCACACTTCTCTTGCACACACTCAACTCTAGCTCTCCTTATTCATAATGAACATGTTACTTTCAACTCTTACTTGCTCTTGCTTAAATAGTTGAGAAAAGAGAGTTACAAAATGCATTCATTCCTTGAGCCAATAATAGGAGAATTGAATTCCATGAGGGAGGAGTTACTTGAGGAGAAGTGTAATTCATCCCAAGAATAGAGAGAGAGGTAGACTTGTCTTGAGGAGTTACAATTTGAATTAGGGAGAGAGAGTATTTGGTGAGAGTTACAAATTGAATTGAATAAGGGAGTTACAAGTGCATTTAATGAGAAGGAGTTACATTTTTCATACATTGAATTAGTGAGGGAGAGTTACATTCTCTTTAGCGTGGAGTTACTATTTTATTCCAAGAGAGAAGCTCAATTTTCCAAGTAAGAGATTCTCAATTTATTTTACTTATTTCATGAGAGAATTCGTTTTTATTAATCCATTAAAGGTGAATGATTTTAGACTATTTTATAAATAATAGTATCATAATAATAATAATACTAGTAAGGATAAAAATATTAATTCTTGACTTGTATAATCATGATTGATTTGATTTTAAAGTGGATTCCATATGTCGAGATCATCCTTGATCATTTAGACATGACTTTTTATTTTTGGAAAGTCACTTCCAAATTGAGATGTGACTTACTATTTTTGGAAATTCATATTAGAATTGTTAGAAATGAAATTTTATTATAGGTGGTTCAAACATAACTGAAAGATATGATTTCTTCTAGGAGAAATTCATCCTTGAGCTGTCAAATTTTAACAAGGAGGATTGACAAACTGCTCACACCTTTGCCATAGTGCTGAAGCTGGTAAAGGAGCATGAAAGAATTGCTAATATGCGATCTTGAGATTCATGACCCCTGTATAGTCCAAGCTAGTCAAAACAAGGTCTTTACCAACCCTAACAATTGGAATTCCTTTCTGAGATAGTTAACCATTGTTTTACTTTTAAGGGTGACAATCTTCTCATGAGAGGAATTTGCCTTGCTCTTGGCCTCCACTAACATCTAGTTGTATTTTTTCCATGGGATTAGCATTCCCACAAGATCCTAACAGCTAGGAAACCCTGCCCCGACTCTTTCATCAAACTCAACATGGAAAACATCCACATCTTTCTGTACCACTCCTAGGCATTCCTCAAATTTGACTCCGACCTCCTCTTTCTAGACAACTTTAGATATTTCCATGATAGCAGACACCCTATCCACTACATCAATTGGCCTCAACCCACTGTGTGACCTTTCATTCACAAACTGAATGAAATTCTTGGAAATCTGGGAGTTCTTTTCCCCATATATAACTGTTGTGTCTGGAACTTGCTCAAATAGTTCCCCAAAAAGCTTTCTTAGCCAAACTACTTGATAGCTAGCCATGCTAGCAACAATGTACTCAGCTTCAGTTGTACTTAGTGCAACACAATTCTTCTTTCTACTCATCCAAGAGATCATGGTAGATCCCAAGCTAAAGCAACACCCAAAAGTGATATTTATATCAACAGAGTTACCTAACCAATCAACATCAGAATATCCATGAAGTCTTACATTTTTAGTAGTATATTTCAATCCTAGATATATAGTTCCATGCAAGTATTTCAGTACATGTTTTTCAGAAATTTAATGAGCATGAAAGGGATCAATCATATGCTAACTTAAAGTGTTTACAACAAAGCATATATCGGGCCTAATGTTTACCAAAAACATCAAAGCACCAATCAGCTGTGTATACTCTATGGGATTTGCTAGACGGGGTCCCACAACTTTGCCACATAATTTATTAAAGTTCATCTCCATAGGAGTATGCATGGAATTACATTCTACCAAACCAAATCTTGCAAGAAGCTTGACAACATATTTTCCTTGAGAAAGATAAATTTCGCTAGGTCTTTGCTAGATCTCTAGTCCCATAAAGTAATGCATCAAACTAAGGTCTTTCATTTCAAATTTAGAAGCTAACTCCCTCTTACATTAGAGGATAAGAGGTTCTCCTCCTATCAAGAATAAATAATCAACATACAATACCAAAATCAAACGCATACCTTGGACTGTCTTGAAGTAGAGGTTTGGGTTTGCATTGCTTCTTATGAAACCAAGCTTTATCAGGTAGCTATCAATGCGAGCATACAAGGATATTGCAGATTGCTTCAACCCATATAAGGCTTTCCTCAGTCTGCATACATGAGTTTCCCTATCATGTTCTTCAAAGCCTTGTGGATGTTCCACAAATATCTCTTCCTTGAGGAAACCATGCAATAAAGCAGTTTTCATGTCCATTTGGTGAAGAGTCCATCCCTGGCTAGCAACTAAGGCAACAACAAATCGAATAGTACTATATCGAGCTACAGGTGCAAAAATACCATCATAATATATTCCCTCTTTATGAGAGAAACCTCTAGCTACAAATCTTTCCTTATATTTTTTGATACTACCTTCTGCACCATGTTTAATCTTAAACAACCATTTGGAAGTGACAACAGATTTACCTTGAGGTCTAGGAACCACTTCCCAGACATTATTTTGGATGATGGACTCATATTCTTCAGTCATGGCATCTTTCCAGAATTTTTCTTTTGCAACTTCTTCAAAGGTGCATGTTTTTTCCTAAATGACGTTTCTCATGGCAACAACGTACCCTTGAAACCGACTTTGATCCTTATTTTCTCTGAACATTCCTCTCACGGAAACATGTTGTTCAACATCTTGCAAGGTATCTTACAACCATAGTGGTCTCTTTTTGGTAGGAGGATCATGTGGTGGAGGATCCAAAGGATCCATGGAACCCATTGGATTATCAACAAGCTCATTCTCAGGTTTCGGTTCAGACTTAGATGCAAGCTCTTTTTCATTAGCAACTTGTCTTTCAACAATGTCAGGAGGAGGAGAGTCTCTTTCTTTTCTAAGAGCTGCATCTTCATCAAATGTTATGTCTTTGCTAAACTCAATAGTTCTTTGACCAGGTACATAAATTCTATAAGATTTTGAATTATCATAATAACCAACAAACATACCTTTCTTACCTGAAGCTTCCAATTTGTTCATTTTCTCTTTCTGCACATGGAAGTACACAAGACAACTAAATATTCTCAAGTGACTCACTCTAGTCCTTTTACCAGTGAAGACTTATTAGGGAGTCTTATTGTCTACAACCTGATGAGGAGTTTTGTTTTGCATATAAACACCAATATTTGCAATTTCTCCCCATAGAAACTTTGGTACCTTTTGATCATGCAACATGGCTCTAAATGCTTCCATGATGGTTCTATTTTTCCTCTTAGCCACACCATTTGATTGTGGATTATACGACAAATAGGTTTCTTTATTTATTCTAGCATCCATACAAAGATCATTAGACTCATTGGAGGTGAACTCTCCCCCCATTATCAGATCGGAAATATTTGATCAACTTTCCTATTTGATTTTCAATCAAAGCTTTGAAATCTCTGAACATGTCAAATACTTCCCCTTTATTTTTCAAAAATAATATCCATGTCTTGCAAGAAAAATCATCAACAAAAATCATGAAATACAAGTAGCCACCAAGAGAAGTAACAAACATAGGTCTACATAAATTAGAATGTATGAGCTAAAGTACCTAACTAGATTTTTTTTCTTTTTTTTTGTTGCTTAAAGGGAATGGTCCCTTTATATGTTTTCCACTTGCACATCATGGGAAAATTCCTTTATGATCCATTATGATCTCAGGTATTCCATAAACCATCTTCCTTACACGAGGTAAAGATCTATAGTGTAGGTGAGCAAAGATTCTGTGCCATAGCTCACATTGAAGATCAATATCATGGACCAATGCATGAATGGGTTTACCATTGACTTTGTAAAGCCTTTCACATCTTGATCCAAGAGTGAAGGATTCTCTCATACTTGAGTTCAAAGGCCAAGTTAGAACTTTTCCATTAATAAAAGAAACTTTCATTCCTTTATCTTCTAGAGCATATATGGATACAAGATTCTTTTTCAAACCAGGTACATATAAAAATTCTTGTAGAAAAATAGATTTTCCATCATCTAATTGAAATGAAACTGAACCATAACCTTTAACTTGGTGAGTAGAATTATCTCCAAGGATAACATTTAAATTAGTCTCCCTCTCAACTAGATTAGAGAGTGCCTCTTTGTAACTAGTAAAATGTTTGGAAGCACCACTATCAACTAACCAACTATCAAATGAATTTGTAGAAGAAGAACTGGAAAGAGAAGAAATAAGAAAATATTCTAATTGAGTTTCTGCTGCATTATTTCTATATCTTGGATTTCTTGTTTTCTTAGGATGCCCTTTTATTTGATTTTCAGAAGAGTCTTTTCTATAATCAGGTTTGCTTTTGAATCTAGGAGCTCTTCTTCTTTCTTTATAGTCATGAGAAAAATGACCATGTTTTTGACAGTTAAAACATCTAAATTTTGACATGTCTAGATTCCCTTTACTTGATTTGAAAGCATATTTCTTTTTATTACCTTTATTTCTCTTGTCATAGGCTGAAAATGCAGTAGGTTCTCCTTCTTCATGATGTGAAATTCTCCCTCTGGAGATCATTTTGGCCTCCTCTTGGATACACTTTCTCAAGAGCTCATCAAATGTGGGAATAGTGTTGATGTTGTTGATGGTGGTGATAAAAGTATCCCAAACAGGAGAAAGGCCTCCAAGCATAATCAACACCATTTCTTTGTTGAGTACAAGTTCACCCTCTATTGACAGTTGATTCCTGATTTTAGTCATTCTCAGGAAGTATGTCTGAACCGTCTCTCCTTTATTCATCTTGATGTCCTTCAACTGATTCTTCAAGACAATAACATGGTTTAAGTTACTAATTTCAAAAATTCCAATTAATTTGTCATACATTTCTTTAGCTTTATTCAAACTAGAAACATAAGTAATGAGATGATCACTAAGAGAATCAAGGATAATTTTTCTAGCTTTGATTTCACCCTTTTTATATTTGGATTTGACAACAGCACTTGCATTCTCTGGTGGATCAACTATTGTGTCTTCAACATACTCCAAAACTTTGTGTTCTTCAAGAGTGATATCTACCCTTGCTTTCCATGGACCAAAGTTTGAAGCATCATTCAACTTCTCCTCTATCTTGAAGTAGGACGAAGCCATCTCAATTAGAAAATTTTGGCAGCAAGTGGGGTCTCCTCAAGTGATCTCTGATCTCCTTGGACTTGTCTTCACCAAGTCTTAGATACCATGTTAAAATTTGAAAGTTTTATGCAGAAATTTAAAAATTCTTTGCAAAAACTTGAAAGTTCTATGCAGAAAACTAAATGTACTTGCAGAAAATTGAATGTACTTTGCAGAAAACTAAATGAAACTGAGTGTACTTTGCAGAAAGTTGAATGTAATTTGTAGAAAAATGAATGTACTTTACCAAAAATTGAATGTACTTTGCAGAAAGGTTAATGTACTTTGCAGAAAAATTAATGTACTTTGTAGAAAACTGAATGTGCTATGTTGTTACAATTACTTAGAATGCACATTTTTTCTTAACAAATTTTTAGAACAACAATTGTAAATAGAACATAAAATTAAGGATCATATGAAGAAAACCAAGCACAAATATGAGACACTGAGAGTTAGGTCCAATGACCAGGGCAAAACCCACAAGGGGAAATCACAAATGATTCTTCTTCTATTAGATTTATTCAATTGTTTAGCATAGTACTTTGAGAGAGAGAGAATGAGAATGAATAGAGTCACCAATGTTTGATCAACTTGCAGTTGAAGTGCTCTTGCTATTTGTTGGAAAACCTTCTCCTTCTCTTGATTAGATCTTGTCCTACACTTTCTCCAACTCTTCCCTTGCTCTTACTCCTCACTTGCTCTGAAACTTCTCCTGCACACACTCAACTCTAGATCTCCTTCTTCATAATGAACATGTTACTCTCAATTCTCACTTGCTCTTGCTTAAATATATGAGAAAGGAGAGTTACAAAATGAATTCATTCCTTAAGCCAATAATAGGAGAATTCAATTCCACGAGGGGGGAGTTACTTGAGGAGAAGTGTAACTCATCCCAAGAATAGAGAGTGAGGTATGCTTGTCTTGAAGAGTTACAATTCGAATTGGGGGGAGAGAGAGTATTTGGTGACAGTTATAAATTGAATTGAATGAGGGAGTTACAAGTGCATTTAATGAGGAGTTACACTTTTTTCATACATTGAATTAGTGAGGGAGAGTTACATTCTCTTTAGCGTGGAGTTACTATTTTATTCCAAGAGAGAAGTTAAATTTTCCAAGTAAGAGATTCTCAATTTATTTTACTTATTTCATGAGAGAATTCATTTTTATTAATCCATTAAAGGTGAATGACTTTAGACTAGTTTATAAATAATAGTATCATAATAATAATAATACTAGTAAGGATTAAAATATTAATTCGTGACTTGTATAATCATGATTGATTTGATTTTAAAGTGGATTCCATATGTCGAGATCATCCTTGATCATTTAGACATGTCTTTCTATTTTTGGAAAGTCACTTCCAAATTGAGATGTGACTTACTATTTTTGGAAATTCATATTAGAATTTTTAGAAATGAAATTTTATTATAGGTGGTTCAAGCATAACTGAAAGATATGATTTCTTCTAGGGGAAATTCATCCCTGAGCTATCAAATTTTAACAAGGAGGATTGACAAACTATTCACACCTTTGCCATAGTGCTGGAGCTGGTAGAGGAGCATGAAAGAATTGTTGATATGCGATCTTGAGATTCATGACCCCTATATAGTCCAACCTACAGAACAAGGTCTTTACCAACCCTAACAATTGGAATTCCTTTATGAGATAGTTAACCATTGTTTTACCTTTAAGGGTGACAATCTTCTCATGAGAGGAATCTACCTTGCTCTTGGCCTCCACTAACATCTAGTTGTATTGTGTCCATGGGATTAGCATTCCCACAAGATCCTAGAAGCTAGGAAACCCTGCCCTGACTCTTTCATCAAACTCAACATGGAAAACATCCACATCTTTCTGTACCACCCCTAGGCATTCCTCAAATTTGACTCCGACCTCCTCCTTCTAGACAACTTTAGAGATCTCCATGATAGTAGACACCCTATCCACTACATCAATTAGCCTCAACCCATTGAGTGACCTTTCATTCACAAACTGAAAGAAATTCTTGGAAATCTGGGAGTTCTTTTCCCCATCTTCTTTGGAAACAAGGATGAAAAACTCATATTCCTTGATCACAATCTTGTGTTCATCCATCATTGTTATGTACTCCCAGTTTCTTTTTATTTATGCTATGATTTCACCCCATACAAGTTGCTTGGCCTGTTGGAGAGACATGTTTCCTTTAAACTTTCACTTTAGCTCAACAATCTCCTAGTTTGCTGCCTGTAGGTTCTTACCAATGAAGTTTGCGTTGGTCCTGACCATCTAATTTTTTTTTTTTTTGTGTTAGGTTTCTTTGGGCAGTGTCCAAATCCTTCTGCACTTTCTTAAGCTCCCCTTCTGAAAGATGGAGTTCAGTTAGGGTATTGGTGAGTTTCTCTATGGGATTTTGGGGATTTTCAGGCACAAGAACTATGCAAATGTGTGTGTCTACCCTCTGCAAAAGTTTTACTGCCTACTTCTTGAGGGCTACTATCTCAGTGTTCATTTCTATCAATTCTTTAGCTAGGATTTCTTTCTCTTCTTCCACCTATGCAAGTTACTTAGATTGCACATGTTCACTACCCGACATCTTCAGTTTGTGCCTTAGCTCTGATATTTATGCATGTGAACTTTGAAGGAGGGCTTCAAATGAAGCTTTGTCTTCTGGATTTACCCCCAACTTCACAATCAACTCTTTGAAGCTCTTATTATGCATGTGTAGATCTCTGGAGTTAGCTCTCTCCTGTTTCAACCTTGTTGTAACCTTTTCTAGTAGCTTCTTAGCCTTACTGATGGTCATTGCATTTCTATTGAGCTCACTATAAAACATTTCCACCACTTTCCTGTGGAGATTAATCTTATCCGATAGAGGGATACTGGTTAAGTCTAATGAAATGTCCAGGGACTTGAACTAAGAGCCCGAAGGCAGTGACTATGCTAGTGGGTGTTGCAGGGAGAAATTCATTTGATTTCTCTCTAAGTCCATGGTAGCTAGAAGTCTGGTATGATACGGGACTAAGTGAGATGCCATTGTTGATGAGTTTCGTTCCTTACCTTATTGTTTCTTTCTTCAATGGCCTTTCTAATAGAACAACTTGGCTTAGTAATAGTTTGACTTCCTTTGGAACTTGAAATAACTACCTCTAAAGATGATGAGGCAACAATCTATAATGGGTCTTCCAAGGTCACTTGGAAGCCTAGTTGATCTGGTCTTGTCTCTACTAACCTGGTCTCAATTTATTCTTCCTCTATCTCTTGGGTTTTTTCCTTTTTCCTGGGGTGTACATCTTCCATCTCGACATCTTCCATTTGGTCAACAGTCTTTTTCTATGTCTTGTCCTTCAATGCTTGAATCTCGATCTCCATATTTGTATTAATAGGAAATGAATCAAAGTTAGCTTTCCATTTGATCTCAAACCTATCCTCATGTTCATAAGTTGAAGCCTTTATTCTCTCTCTTCTCTTGACAATGACACCATCAGGATCATAATTCCAGACCTCCCTGTTTGAGTAATTGCTCAACTACCCTGTGGGCCTGCCTAGAATTGACAATAAAAGGTCCCACATTCTTCCCCAACTTAAACATATATCCCTTCTTAGAAGGGACAAAGTGAACTTGGTCTACATTAAAGCTCTATCTAATGAATTTCAAAGTGAAAATCCTCATGGGCATAAACACAAGCAAGCGGTAAGGAGGAATCTCACACCCATAGACCCTAATTTCAGTGAAATCGTCAAATAGGTACCAGTACCCCACCCTGGTATCCTTACTGAGTTGGAGGATTTCTTTTTGCTGAGGGAGAACTCTGGGAGGGGAAACACCATGAATGATCTTATAGGAAATGGCCATATAGGAGGATATAAACTAGGAATAACCCTCAGGATCTTGTCTCTTCCTAGCAACAACGTCCTAGTTGAAAACAAACTTCCTTTGTTTGTTGGAAGCCACCAAACTGAGACCCAGACACTCGAATTCATCCACATGAGTGTACAAAAACAAGAAGAACAACAAGGAATAATACCTGAAATAGGAGGTGGTGGGGAAATGGTGTAGCTGGAATCTTATGGCCTCAGCTAGGTAAGCATGGATGTCGAACAAATGGCCAGGCTACATCATTTGCCTTAGAAACCCTAGAGAGGCTTTAGAAGCTATATTTGCATTGTCATCCCCAAAAAAATGACCAATTAGGGATAGTATGGGCTGAATAGGATCTGCAAAGAGGGTTATAGGGAAATTGTTAGCAATAGGTAGAGACTGTAGGCCAAGGGCTAGGACCATTTGCAGAAAGGATTGCTGCTCATCAGCTGGAAGGGTAGTGTAATGGTAGACCAATGTGGTTTCTATGAACTACTAGGGTTCAAAGGAGCTTGGGTAAATTAGGGCCTTTTGAATTAGCTCTGGGGCCACCTCAAGGATTTTGACCCCAGTTGAGGAGACAAAACAATTCTTCTCGTCTATGTAAGCAACTGCTAGCCAAGAGAAAAACTCAGGGAAATGGTGTACTGAGGGTACAATTTGGTAGTACAGGCCTAAGTCGACCACCTGAAATGGGTCTTCCCCTCTGATGTGGCTACCATATAAGTTGAATCGAAGGTTCATGAGGTGGTAGGCACTAGAGGGGTCAGCAATTTGCACCTCAATGTCCATGAGATGCTCGACATTGGAGGAGGGTTTAACCTCATGGGATTTAGAGGGCTTAGGGGCTGCCTTCTTCATGTTCCAATGAATATTCAAATAAATTGCAAGTGGAAGGGACTGACGGTTACCAGGCTGCCCTAGAGAAGTTGAAAATGACATTGGAGGGAGGTTATGGAATGGGTGGGTGGTTGGATGACGCTTGCAGAATAAACAAAAGGAAGGAGGTGTTTTCACTAGAAAACAATACCAAAATTTCAAAAATTGAAGGCGAGAAGGGTTCTTATAGGTAGAGAGGGGACAATGGTTAGCTGACATGAGATGACATCATGGGAGGATGCATGGTAGAAGGGGATTAGGTGGTGACAAGCGACAGGTGGACGGGAGCGGGAAGAGGACGAAGATGTTACCATTTTAATTTGAATTCCTCGTTCACTTGAATTGGCACTAGCAGACTGACCATCGTGGAAAGTGGTCCCCACCATCCTTCGACGAGTAGGAGAGTGGGACACTGAATCCATTGGTTATCCCCCGAAATTAATCTAGGGCGTTGGATCGACAGGCCTGCCAAGTTGACTTGTCAACTTTGGGGGGTAGCACCTACCTACCATCCGTGCAGGTTACCTCCCTCGAAGTGCTACCAAGGGTTGGCCGAGTGTAGATGGACAATGATCCATCCATAACCTACTCGAATTTTAACAAAAAGGGTGTGTATGCTCCAATTTTCACTTTAGCCTACTGCGCTTACTTAGTGGGTGGTCCATGAGTGTAGGTTTGAACCTTAGAATTTCTACCATGGAGCTAGGGCATGTTAATTTCCCCAATTTCTGATTTAATTGATGTTTTAACTAGCAATCTTGAGTTTGATCTCTTAGTCCTCTCTACATAGGAAATAAAGGGAAACAATAGTTCAGAAAAAGAGTTTGTGGTATGTACAAATGCTTTCAAGAGAGGACTTGTTGGTGTCTTGATGCATGATGGATAGGTAGTGTGCTATGAATCAAGGAAACTGAATAAACACGAGTAGAACTTGTTGGCATTATGATGCATGTGTTGTACTTGATGGCAAACAACTCATAGAAGATCAACTCACTTATATATATATATAGATGAATCTACGGAAGAGATATCAGATGACAATTCTCAGTATGACAAGTCCAAAGGGGGAGATTGTTGGCATTATGAGACAAGTGTTGTCCTTGATGGAAAATCACACAAATGATAAATTATAGTGCAGCAAATTTAGTTGATAAATTATAATGCAACAAAGTTTCCTTCATGTAGAGAAAAGTTCACGCACTTTTATGCAGAGAAAAGTTTATTCCATGTAGAGAAAAGTTCACGCACTTTTATGCAAAGAAAAGTTTATTCCATGTAGAGAAAAGTTCACGCACTTTTATGCAGAGAAAATTTTATTCCATGTAGAGAAAATTTCACGCACTTTTATGCAGAGAAAAGTTTATTTCATGTAGAGAAAAGTTCACGCACTTTTATGCAGAGAAAAGTTTATTTCATGTAGAGAAAAGTTCACGCACTTTTATGCAGAGAAGAGTTTATTTCATGTAGAGAAATGTTCACGCACTTTTATGCAGAGAAAAGTTTATTTCATGTAGAGAAAAGTTTACGCACTTTCATGCAGAGAAAAGTTCCCTTCATGCAAGAGAAAAGTTCACACACTTTCATGGTTGGTTCATGGTATTAGTCCGACAGTTTTTGATCCTATGGTTTTGGTCCGTGGTATTGCATCCAAAAGTGTTGATCTCACGCACTTTCATGGTTGGTTCATGGTATTAGTCCGACAGTTTTTGATCCTATGGTTTTGGTCCGTGGTATTGCATCCAAAAGTGTTGATCTCACACACTTTCATGGTTGGTTCATGGTATTAATCCAACAGTTTTTTGATCCTATGGTTTTGGACCATGGTATTGAGAAAGGACTAAGGCTATAAAAGAGGAAGGAGATCATTTGGCAAAAGCATCTTTTGAATGATTGAATATCTGATAAAGTGCTATATCTAGAATATGGTGATTGGGTTATGGTGCAGATCTGGATCTGAATGAAGAAGGAACCTGAGCGTAAGGAGAAGGATAAGTTCTATTGATGGGTCAAAATCTTAAGGCTGGAATAGTGGTATCTCTATATGATTTTGATCTGTGATATGTGGCACACGCTTGATCTATAAATCTAATAATTTGGGTTAACTAAGAATGAATTTATAGATCTGAATTATTGATGCATGTTTTATTGTACACATGTTATGATCTGGGTATGTCTAAAGCATTGATTCAGTATTGGCTAAATCAGAGATTGATGATGCAAGTGTAGTTGATGGGTTTTTGATGTTCTTGGATCCAGTCTGAAAATTAATGAAAAGTGGTCCTTGAAAGAAAAGAAGTAGGGGGTTGTAGCTCCCTTCCAGGAAAACGAGAGAGAGAGTTGTAGCTCTCTGCAGGTTGTAGCATGCGTACTGGTAAAGGACTGCACCAGTACAAAATCATTGTAAAAGGAGTTTCTTATTAAAAGAAGATAGAGACATATTGCAGCAGGTGGTTTTCACCCACATTGGGTTTCCACCTTATATCTGGTGTTCTTTTGTGTGACTATTTGCTTTTCTTGTTCCTGCTCATTATTTTATGATACTGACATACAAAGTAATGATCAATATTTGAAGAATTATTCAAATTATAAATAAGTAAGATATATTGAAAAGAATTTGATAATACTGATTCACCCCCCTCTCAGTATTATTTCCAACAGAACTATGTGACATATGATCATGAGTTGGCAATGATCATCCATGCATTGAAGATGTGGAGACATTATCTTCTTGGCAGGAGGCTTGTATTGATGAGCGATCACATTGGATTGAGATATCTATTTGACCAACCAAACTTTAATGCCAAATAAGCTAGATGGTTGGCCACAATCAGTGAGTTAAACTTTGAAATAAAGTAGATTAAAGGTAAAGAGAACAATGTTGCAGATGATCTTAGAAGAAGAGTACATGTAAACCACGTAGAAACTATGAGCTTCTATGGAACATATTTACAGGATCATATCTCTCTAGTAAGATAGTAGGATGACAAGTATAGGGAGCTTATGCACAAGTTACAACAGGGTGTAGGTGATTAGGATGTGGACTATCATCTCACTGCAGATGGTTTGGTCAGATTTAGGGACATGATATATATGCTAGACATTAGTGAGCTCAAGAAGCTTCTCTTGAGAGAATTTCATTCTAAGCCATATTCAGTTCACCCGGGATATCAAAAGATAGTGACAGTGACAAAGAAGTTCTATTATTCACCAAATTTGAAGAAAGAAGTGGTAGATTTTGTGGCTAGGTGCTTGGATTGTCAATAGGTAAAAGCAAAGTGCAAGCATCTAGGTGGTGCACCACAATCGATTCTAATTCCATAGTGGAAATGAGAGGTCATTTCCATGGATTTCATTATAGGTTTGTTGAGGACATCTAGATATCATGATTCTATCATGGTTGTGGTGGACAGGTTAACAAAGGTAGGGCACTTCATTTTAGTGAAGTCCACTTATTCAACTAATGATGTAGCACAGGTCTTCATCAAAGACGTAGTGAGGTTACATGGTGTTCCAAAGAAGATTGTGTCAAATAGGGATGCCAAGTTCACTTCTATGTTCTAGAAAGAGTTGTATGCAGGTTTGGATAAAGAGTTGGCCTTCAGTAAAACTTATCATCCACATATAGATGGATAAACAGAGAGGGTCAACATGTTTTTGTAGGAAATGTTGAGAATGTACGTCATGCATCAACAAAAAATGTTAGAAGCATATCTTCCACTGGTATATTTCACTTATAACAATGGGTATCGGGAGTCTCTGAGGATGAGTCCATTTGAGGCACTCTATGGGCGAAGTTGTAGTACTCTCATCACTTGGAATGATCCAGTGAACATGGTGTTGATAGGAATAGACATGTTGGAAAAGATGGAACAAGAAATGTAGGTAATAAAGAAAAATCTAAAGGCAACACAAGATAGACAAAAGGATTATGTAGATCAGAACAAGATGTTTAAGGAGTTTCAAGTTGGGGAACATGTGTACATGCACATCAAGCCCAAGAAGAGCTCCTTGAGTATTAGATCATGTGCTAAGATGTCACCTTGGTTTTGTGGGCCTTTCATATTTTTGAGAGGATTGGACCAGTAGCCTATCGACTTGCACTGCCTCTGACAGTGAAAATCAATGATGTTTTCCATGTGTCATTGCTTAAAAAGTATGTTAAAGATGTTGATCATGTGATTGACTGGTTTGTATTGCAGGTGGAGCTAGAAGGAGGATTCCATCTGGAACCTCAGTGCATTTTGCAACCAAATATGCTCATGCTACAGAATCAAGCAATCAAGCAAGTTAAAGTGGAATGGAAGCACTTTGGGCCCGATGAAGCTACATGGGAGATGGATGATAAAATGCAGGATATGTGTCCTTCTCTATTTGCCAGTTGAGTGAAATTCTTTTGGTATATGTTTTGGTGTGGTGATTTGGTTATGTCTATATATGCATATGTATGTAAATACCACATCGATTTGTGTTATAAAGCTCCAATAAGCGGTTTTTTGTCATGTTGGTTAGGTTGGTTTGCTTTTAGTAGGTTGATCATTGTAATTACTAAATTGAGCTAAATTATAAAGATCCATGGGAAATTTGTTTTTATTTTCAGTGGTCTTGTTGGTTGTAGGTGATATTAAACACCAAGGACAATGTTCCCCTAAGGGGGAGGGTTCTGTAATAACCCTGGTAAAAAATCCATGTAATAAAGTTAATAAAGACAAAATAATAACCAAGGTCACGAGACACGTATTCCAAGATGAATGTTGGGAAAAAACATAGTGATGGGGATCACTTGTGATTAATAAATGGCTCTGGAAATTGACAAAGGCAATTTCAAAGGATTTGGAAGGCATGAGGCATTAATTGGCATTTTATTTATGAAACTAATGGAAAATAAGAGAAAAGGAAGGTAAAAGGTCATAGGTTTCATGTGAGGAGGAAAATAAAGGAAAAATAATGGAAAATGAAGAAAATAGAGGCCTCATTGATAAAAAGGCTTTTGAGGACCAGTTCAAAACCTTTTGTTAGTTTTAGGTTGGAGCTCTCATTCTATTATCTCTCTCTCATACTCTTGGATGAGACTTTGTAAGGGTTTGGATGGACTAAAATCTTGAGTTTCAACTTATCCACGAGTTTAGAGGACACTAAATTCTTAGTACTTTCACCATCTATGACCAAGTTACAACACATTCCTTGGACCTTACATTTAGTTTTGAAAACTTTCCTTAATTTCTCTAGCTCTTCCACTATCTTGTTTTGGGCTTGAGCAATACTCTGTGAAAAATTAAATTTTCTCCCTGTTCATGTTGAAGCACATTCACATTTTCTCTAACAAAAAAATCTTCATTAACTTGTGTAACTTGTGTTTTGGATTCACCTCTTCTCCCTAAATTTTTTCCTTTTGGTCACTCAGATTTCTTATGTCCTTCAAATCCACAATAATAACAAGTAAATACATACTTCCCCTTTCCTCTTCAAAGACTTGCTCTTCCTCTTTCAACACTATTTCCACCTCTACCACCTTGACCACTGGTGGATTCTTCCTCCTTTTCATTGCCTCTAATAGTCCCTACCTTACCTCTACCTCTAAAACCATTTCTTTTTCCTTTCTACTATGTTTTCCTATTCAAATTTTCCTCTACCTTCAAGGAAATGTGATAGGCTTCATCAACAATCTAGAAATAATGCATACTCATTTCGTCTTGAATCAATTATTTTAGTCCATTCACATACCTTGTGACTGTTTGAAATTATGGTTCTTTTATACTTGATCAAAGTGACAGTATGAAAAAATATTCATTGTACTCACGAACAAAGGTCTCCTTTTGTCTTAGGTTCTGGATTTGTCTATACAAATTACGCTAGTAATAAAGAGGCATAAATTTTTCCTTAATCTTCACGACCATCTTCTTCCATGTTTTGATATTTTGTAGCTGATTATTTACTTTATCTTTCTATAGAATATCCCACCATAATGCAACATGACATTTCAACTTCATCATTGCAAATTTCACTCAATTTGGATCTTGAAGTCGAAGTATCTTTCATGTTCTCCAATCCAATTGATGAGCACATCAACACTCAGATTGCCATCATAATAGGAAACTTCAACTCTTGCACTACCTCTATTGATCAAGTATGAAATCAACCTCGTTGTTGGGTCTCTCTCCTCAACCTCCTGTTCTTTTTTAATTTCTTCTTTAGGATATGAATCTACTTATGCATCTCCATTTCTTCTATGCTTTAGCTCTTCTATTCTTTGTTTTAATTTTTCTAGCTCCCGATTTATTGCACCTCCTTATCTTTCTCCTCTTCTCCTCGGTGGAATACTTACAAGTTGTAAATGTCTCAACAACATCCACAAACCTCAACCCAGGTTCTGTGACCCAACTTGCACCTTCATCACTCCTACTATGCAACCACCAACAAGGTTTCCCAGTACACTATTACACGAAGCAATTCAAGGTGAAAATCCAAAAATGAATATCGCTTTGTTACCACTTGATGCAGTGTAGATTCTATAGCTTTCACAAAACCTATAATATCTAGATCACTAATATAGAGCACACAACCTAGGCTGTCGGAGTTTGGCTACTAAATTATTTAATTTAAGACTAAATTACATAGCACAAACAAAGAGTAATTGAGTCTTCTCACGAGAACACAAGAAGGGATTCGAATATATTTTTATTAATTTGAAATGTGTTGTTATAACCATGAACTCAGATTATAGAACAACACCCTCAGAGCACCTGAATTTCCTACGCTGTTACACAACAACACTATGTACAACAACTAGACACCTTCCTAACTCGTACAATAGTCAGTCACGCTTTCTGAAAATCATGCAACATCCAAACCAACGCCAATAGTTCAAGAGTCAAGAGCCTGCACAAACCAACATAAACCAATAAAAAAAAACAAAAGTCAAAAGCCCCTCTTTATTTTGTGCTCTTGCAATTTATCCACGTGCTACTAACCTCCTCACATTCCAACTAAAACAAATTGTATTCCATGTTGTTGACCTCTTCACCTTCCTAAGATGAATTGATTTACTTCCTCTCATCATGTAGATGAACCAAGTTTTTAACTTACGTCTCATTCTGGTAGCTCATCTAGTAGGGTTTGTCCCGTAGAAACACAACTAAACAATTGCTGATTTTAGATGTGTTAGCAACTCCACGTAACAAGAGTATCAACATGTGGTCCTGCAAGTGTCAACATCTCGAGAAAAATTGTTTCTTTGATGAAATGTAACTATAAGAGTAGAAGCAAGTACCAACTGGGTGTATCAACAACTTTAAAATATATGGGAGTAAGAACAATTATTACAAACTCAATAGAAACTTGTTTTTTTTGGTTGATAAGGATTGCATGAGGCCAAGGATACTCCTGCATCAAAACTCCTTTACTCCTAAAATTGAATACTTATAATGACCTACAACCAAGGGCATTGCAAATTTCAAATGTTCATATTTAAAATGAATGAACAACATATTCCCTTTTAAACAATACCATACAATTATAATTAATTACTAATTTGAAACTAAACTAGTAATTCACTCAATCTCCATTAAACACAATAAACTTAAGACATTTCTAGGGATAGAAACAAGGTATATTTACACACATCCTCAACTTTGAAACTAAACTAGTAATTCACTCAATCTCCATTAAACACAATAAACTTAAGACATTTCTAGGGATAGAAACAAGGTATATTTACACACATCCTCAACTTTAAAGTCTTAACAATTTGGTTATCCAATCATTGTATTAAATTAATATAGTTTTTAATTAACAAAATCAATTTTACATACACAATTTTCATTAATTTTGGATTTTCACAATCAAAACCACATTCACATACACAAGTTTCATTAATTTTGGGTTCTCACAATCTTTTAAGAATTGTAATAACCAACTTAAACCATTTTCTAATTACTATGAATAATTAATTTCAAGTTTTAATGTCACTGACCAAAACTTATGAATTATTTTCTTTAATCTTAACCAATATTTATAAAGAATCCATAATTTTGAAAGATGATTGCCATTATTATATCAAATATAAGTATTTCGTAAATGTTACAAATTGGATTTGCTACGATTATACCAAATATAATTATTTCATACATGCCATAAATGGATGAGTTAAAACATGTATCCAGAGACTTAAACTCATGAAGATGGGAACAAATTGTTCACCAAACCACTAGAGTTAAAACATTTTGACCAAAAAATAAAGGAATTATTATTACTTCTTTATTCCAAATTTTTATATATGATCTTAAATGATTTTATCAAAATTTTCAATTCATATACTCATTAAAAAATGTCATTTTTTAGTATAAAAAATTCACAAATATTTATATACTTTATTTTTTTATTAAATTAAAAATAGTAAGATAATTTTTTCATTATGGATGAAATGTGTAACATGATATATACATCTAACTATAGTATTAATAGATTTAATTGAAATAAACTAACATAGATTCATTTTATTTCTGGATCTACCAAGTTTTAAGAAGGATCAAATCTCTCAGAATGCAAAACTTAAAGAAATGTTTGCACGTAGAAACTATTGGCTCATGATAGGTTAAAATTTAAGATGGATTTATCTTCATTTTGAACAACAAACTAACTAGCCTAGATCCATATTACCTTGGATCTACCAAGCACCAAGAGGGATGCAATATCTTGAGGTGTAAGCCTCTTTTTTGAGTGTGAAACTTGAGGAAAGGATTACACTTCAAGATATTTGATCCCTCTCGACGCTTGATAGATCTGAGGTTAATATGGATCTAGTCTGGTTATATATTACTATATAATATATATATTTGTATCTATGCATCTCTTTCTTATTCCCTCACACTATCTCACCTCGCAAACATACCTATTCTCTGTCTCTTTATCTATCTCTCTCTCTCTCCCTCCCTCTTTCTCTCCTCTCTCTCTCTTCCCCTCTCTCTCTCTCTATCTCTCTCTTCCCTCCTGCTCTCCTCTCTCACTCTCTCTCCATTGATCCCTTGTCACTCCCTCTCTTTCTCCACCTTTATAATTACCCCTCTATGTATTTCTTCTTCCCTCCCTCTCTCTCCCCCTCCAACTACAACTCTCTCCCATTCTCTCTCTTGAGTCCTCTCTCTCCCTTTCTCTCCCACCTCCCTTTATCTCTCCCCACACCTCTCTCTCTCTCTCTCTTCCCTCCAACTCTGTCACTATCTCACTCCCTCTCTCCCCTCCATCTTTGTCTATCCCTCTCTCTCTCTCTCTCCCTCCAACTTTATCATTGTCTCCCTCCCTCTCTCCATTTTTCTCTCCCCTCCATCTTTGTGTCTGCCTCTCTCTCTCTTCCCCTTCTCTCCCAACCTCTCTCCTCTCCTCTCTCCCTCACTCTCTCTCCATTTCTCCCTTGTCACTTCCTCTCTCTCTATCTCTATCTATCTATGTCTGTGTTCTTTCCTCCCTATCTCTCTCTCTCTCTCTCACTCCGCTCCCCTCTTTTCGATTTGATCCCATTGTATTGTGTTTAAGAAAGTATCTAAAAAAAAAAGAAAAAAAGAAGACTTAATTGGTTGTAAAATATTGAACCTACATTTTGGATCAATCATGTCAACTAAAATACAATAATGAAAAACTTAAAAAAATAAAGCAATCTCTTTCCTCTATTATTGTTAGTCACTTTGCTTGCTCCCATCACTGAGATCCTTAGTTAAGATGGATATATACTAGTTCTTAATACTATTATTTATACTATATAAATTTCATGTCTTTATATATACAAGTATTCTCATTTTTAACTTTATTAAAACCTTAATTTGTTTAGATATATCTCAAAAGTAATTATAACCTTTTTCCTTTTAGATTTAATTAAAAAAATGTTATAAAATTAAATTAAAATAAAATAATTTTTATTGTGAAATAAGTTATGGTTTTTGGGCATGTGATATTGATAAGCCACAATATTATTACAAAATCTATTTACAAGTTAATAATATCCATGGTTAAGAATATTGTCATATTGTTATAAAATATTTTGATTGTGAAATACGTTATGAGTACATGTGGTAATGATGATCCATGGTATTGGGCCATGGTATTGTAACAAAGCTTATTCACAAGTTGATAATATCAATGGAAAAGTGGGGTCAATATCTATGGTTAAGAATCCTTGTCATATTTTTATAAACTAATTGATTGTGAATAAGTTATGTTTTTTTGGCATGTGGTATTGATAAACCATGATATTGTAACAAATCCTATTTACAAGTTAATAATATCCATGGTAAAGTGGGGGTGAATATCCATGGTTAAGAATATTTTCATACAGTTATAAAATATTTTGATTGTGTAATAAGTTATGTTTTTTGGCCACGTGGTATTTATAAGCCATGGTATTGACCCATGCTATTGTAACAAAGCATATTTGCAAGTTAATAATATCCATGGTAAAGTGGGAGTGAATATCCATGGTTAAGAATATTTTCATATTGATATAAAATATTTTGATTGTGAAATAAGTTATGTTTTTTGGGCATGTGGTATTGATAAGCCATGGTATTGTAATAAAACCTATTTTTTACAAGTTAATAATATCCACGGTAAAGTGGGGATGAATATCCATGGTTAAGAATCTTGTATTGTTATAAAATATTTTGGTTGTGAAATAAGTTATGGTTTTTGGGCATGTGGTATTGATAAGCCATGGTATTGGCCCATGGTATTATAATAAAGCCTATTCACAAGTTAATAATAAAATCAAAATATAACAAATTGAATTTTATTATTTTTATTACTTTAACTTTTTATTATTAATTCAGCCAAAATTTAAATTTGATTTTTTATTTATTACTTTTAACTTATTTGTTTTTTTTGTAAGTCAAAGCTTTTTCATTACTCAAAAGGTATGTACATATATGTCAAAATACATGTGGCTTCACCCCCAACTGGGTTTGTTGACCAATGCTATTATCATGCTACCCAATTGAGAGGTCCATAACCTGAAAGGCCTTACAAAAAAAACAAGGAACTAGAAAGACACCTATTACCATGATGAATCATCAGAAGTGATAGAAGTAGGATTGTCTAGCCCCATTCCTGGAGGAGGAGGTGTGCGATATAAACAGTGGAAATGTTTCTCAAAGTGAGCAAGCCATGTTTCTAGCTTCTTGAGCTTCTCTGCTAGAAGATTCTAACCACGCCAAACAACCACAGTTATCCCACGAACGTGGTATTGAAAGTAATGGATTTGATCCACAACATGGCCAAAAATACCTTCTGTTCTTCCCTCCCGACCCTGTCATTAGATTCTAGCGTGTCCATGATAGATTGCAACATCTCCTATTGCGCTAAAGTTCTCCTGTTTCGAACAACAACTACATGTCCAACCGACCCCATGTTTCTCTTATTTCTACGCTACATCTGCGAACTCGGATCTCATCCATAACCTGTACCCCTGCTCCTGCTGCATACTCCACGACCACCTTGTGCCAGGATCCTACCACCCTTTCCACCCAAAGAACTGGCGAACAATATTCTCCCACCACATGCTCTGTTGCCCCCACGAGCTTTGCCTCATAGAGTACCCACACAATGACTACTGTTATCAGCACTGACACCCACTATTACTTTTGACTTTTTATTATTATTTGAGCCAACGTTTAAATGTTTACATTCATCCCCGATATCACTTTTAACTTTTATTTTTTATTTTTAAATGGAAAATTGTTTACATACTTACATTACATCTACACATATAACCTATACTGGGTTGTAGAGAGCCTCTCCGCACAATAAAATATTTTAACTCTACAAACACACAAATATTTATTTTGTTTTATATATTATATACATAGTTGACATTGAAATATTTTATTTATGATTCACATTCTCCACATTAAAACCACATACCCTAATCATGTATGGAAGTAGAAAACATATACCCATAGAATTCTATCTTTATATAATTTTTTTGATCATACATTTTTTTTTGTAACCCAGAGGACCTAGTAGCCGGTTTGACACTTAATTACTAGTAAACCTCTAGGGGGCCTACGATCTGTCCAACTCCCCATAGGCATTGGGCTTTCTTCTGTAGGATTGCACAAGATTTGAACCCAAAACTTCCGATTTGGTGAGACTTCATTTTCAGGAATATTTCCAATTGCGCTACCCCCAACGAACTTTTTTGATCATACATTTAAAAAAAATGATCTCTCTCTCTCTCTCTCTCTCTCTATATATATATATATATTCTTTTGTTTTTATATAGTATATACATAGTTGATATTCAAATATTTTATTTATGATTCATATTTTAAGCATTAAAATGCTAATACACACCCCAACCATATTTGGAAGTAGAAAACATATATTTATAAGACTTTCTCTTTATAATTGCTTTTGTTAATATTTAAATGTTACATGTCAACTCTATATTAAAAAATGAATGAATTACATATTTAACTTAACTCTTTTTAATGAATTAAGAATTTTCTCTCTTCATATATATAAAAAATCCATGTTATTTTTTTTAGATTAATAAAATATTTGTTATATATATATATATATATATATATATATTCTTTTGTTTTATATAGTATATTGTACATTGTTTTCTTTTATATATTATATACAATGTTGACATTGAAATATTAATTTACATTCTATAAATTAAAATGTTAATACACGTCCAAATCATATTTGGAAGTAGATATATATATATATATATTTGTTATAAATATATTTTTAAATTTTACATGTTTATTTATCTCTCTTTAATTATATAATTATTGTTATTAATATTTAAAATGTTACATGCTAACTTTATATTAAAAATGAATGTGCTACAAATCCCTCTTAAAACACTTATTAATGGAATTAAAATTCTCTCACTCTCTATATAAATCATCCATATTAAGTTTTTTTACCTTTTTAATTAATAAGTCCCTTTTTCTTCAGTTCTCTTGCAATTTATCCTCACGCCACTGACCTCTTCACATTCCAACTAAAATAAATCATATTTCATGCTGTTGACCTCTTCGCCTTCCTAAGCTAAATTGATTCGCTTCCTCTCAGCATGTAGACGAACCAAATTTGTAGCTTACGTTTTATTCTAGCAGTGCATCTAGCAGGGTTTGTCCTGTAGCAGCACAACTTTAAACAACTGTTGATTTTGGATTTGTCAGCGACTCCACGCAATAAGGGTATCAACACACGATCCTGGGAGTATCAACAACTTAAGAGCAGTTGTTGGTTTGATAATGTAGCTACAAGAGTAGAAGCAAGTACCAGCTAGGTGTATCAATAGCTAACATAATAGATAATCGTCCACTTTAAAAAACATGGAAGTAACAACACTTATTACAAAATCAACAAAAACTAGTTTTTTTTGTTGATCAAGATTGCATGAGACCGAAAATTCTTCTGCATTACCACTGCTTTACTCCTAAACTTAAATACTTATATTGACCTACAACTAAAAAAATTAAAAACTTCAAATGTTTAAATTTAAAATGAATTAACAACACATGCCCTTTTAAAAAATACCATACAATTATAAATAATTACTAATTTGCACCTAAATTAGTAATTCACTCAAGCTCCATTACACACAATAAAATTAAGACATATCTGGGATAGAAGCAAGCATATTTAGACAGATCCTCAACTTTAAAATCTTAATAATTTTGTTATCCAATCACAATATTAAATTAATATAGTTTTTAATTAACAAAATCACTTTCACATACACAAGTTTCATTAATTTTGGGTTCTCACAACCTTTTAATTATTTTGATAACCAATTTCAACTATTTTCTAATGGCTAACAATAATTAATTTCAAGTTTTAATCTCACTTTGAAAAACTTATGAATTATTTTCTTTAATCGTAATCAATATTTATAAAAAATTTATATTTTTAAAAGATTATTGCTACTATTATATAAAATATAAATATTTCATAAATATTACAAATTGATGAGTTACAATATGTATCAATATTTCATAAATGTTACAAATTGATGAGTTACAATATGTATGGAGAGACTTGAACTCACTATGTAATATCCCTAACGCAACGTTTACCATTTTTCCAAATATAACTATTCTAACTTAATTAACGTTACATACGGTTAAAAGAAGCCGTTAGAGTTAGAGTTATAGTTCTTGGTAATTGCCTTCCATTCATTCTTTATTTTCACCATGGATTGGGGATTCGAAGGGGGAATAATGAAAAAAAACACACGACTGAAGTGTTCGGTGGAATACTATGGATTATATATTGTCGCAGAGATTAGTTATGCCGCGTGAGGATGATTACTATGGTTCATTAAGTTTTAACTCCATCGAATGCTCCTCTCTCTCAGTTTAATTCAAAGGATTTTTCGAGAATGAGGTTGGACACATGTAGTGAATGCACAATTTTTTTGCAGGGGTTGAAGTTCTTTCTTTCTCTATGGTGAAGGTGATGGAGGCAAGGAGTCTGCGGTGGCAAAGATAAGTAACTTGCTTACCTTCTTAAAAGAAAAATATATGTAAGTTTATTTGGGTATCTTATCAAATATTTCATAGAAAATATATATAAGATAAATACATAATCGTATGCAGTGGGGAATGTGAAAAAAATATGTATTTATTTGCCTCTCTCTTGAAAAGATAAATTACTACATTTGAATTTATATATATTATGAATATAGAGGATTTATTACATTATTTGCCCAAAAATAAGAGTTTATATATATTTTTCATATAGAGGATTTTAATGATGTTATTTTTTTGGGAAATAATGTATGAGAGATTTTTACATAAAAGTTAAGTAAATTTGTAGTTTCTTTCAGAAAAATTACATGTGAATCTTTTGTTTTAAAAGCTAAGTAAATTTGTCATTTTCTTGCAATAAATTACACTGATTCTTGCTAGTATCTAAGATATCCTTTTGAGAAAATATGCATGAGATATCTAAAGTTTTTGAAGATATTGTTATTATATATTTTTCTTAGTCAAGAAAATATATTGCTACATGTAGATAAATATTGTTATTATATATTTTTCTTAGTAAAGAAAATATATTGCTACATGTAGATAAATATTGTTATTATATATATTTTCTTAGTAAAAAAATATATATTGCTACATGTAGATAAAGATTGCTATTATATATTTTTCATAGTAAAGAAAATATATTGCTACATGTAGACAAAGATTGTTATTATATATTTTTCTTAGTAAAGAAAATATATTGCTACATGTAAATACATATTGTTATTATATATTTGTAGCATTAAAACATAAGTAATCTTTCTTGTCTTTATATATCAATGCATTTGGATTTTATGTAAGAAAATATAGGATGCGTGCTCTTTTCTTAAAAAGGGGTTTCTTATTGGTTTAATGCATAAAAGGTTAACGTTATTATTATCTTAGTTCTTATGCCCAAAAAAAGGTTGATTATGATATTTTCTTGAAAAAAATGCATGGGAACTTTGTTATGATACTTTCTTGAAAACAAATGCATGAGAACTTGTACATACAATAAAGAAACTATGTTGGGTTATTGAAAATAACTATGGTTTATTGAAAATAACTATGGGTTAGTTTCACAGAAAAACAATCATTTATTTGAAATGAACACATATGTAGAAGCATTGAAACAATAGTTGGTTACATGCATGAAAATAGAACTATTGTGTTAGATATTTTAAAGAGAAACATGTATTTGTGTGCAGAAAAGAATAAGTATTATGGAAAGTAAATTGCAATAAATTCTCTAGCTTTCCTTTGTAAAATACATATATCCGCATGCAAGAAATAATGACTAACACATTAGTTTTTTTTAGGGAAACACACGTTTGTGCATACAATAGATTTTATAAATAACCTTATCTTGAGAAAAGTGCTTTTTGAAAAGGGACTTGCATTTGCATGCGCGATAATGATGTCTATCATGTTAGCTTTCCCTAGAAGGGGACATGCATTTTTATGTATTATAATAATATCTATTGCATTAGAAAGATTAGTTAGTTACATGCACAACGAGGAAGCTAAGTAAGTTTTTATCTAATTACATGCACGAAAAACAAAGATAAGTTGCTAGTATCCTTTATATGAAATGGATGGTTACAATGGTTTCCTTTGGATATGAATGTGTGTTGGTGCGAGAATGATCATAGCAACTTGGTAATTATTTTGACATGCTTGATAATTATTTGTTTATACATTCACGATGTTGTTAGAAGAAACATGTTGTGATATTATATTTACATCTCATGTATGCATATGAATAGATGTTAAAATATCACCTTTAAAGACTAATTATTGATTGATTAATTCTTTATCTAATCATGTTACCAAAGCTTGTTGATGATAATAGTGACAGGAATGGATGGTGATTCGTGCAAAAGATAAATTATGTTTAACATTGTGAAGGATAGATAAATAATAGTCCATACAGATGAGTATGAGTTGCAGGATGGTTCACTGATGGAACAATCATGCCATAAGAATATAAAGAGTGGTCATTTGTGGGTAAATGATTTCATGATCATTGTAATAGATTTTAGCTAGGTATGTATTTTAATGATATTTCATTGTGATATTTTGTGACAATGGTTAAGGGATGGACTCCCTTATAAGACATTGAGTGTGGGGTGAACACCCTCACGATCATTTAATAATAAAATTAAATATTCACTGGTTTTCAACCTATAGGGTTTCCAGGGTATATCAGTGTTCAATGATGTGATTGTTTATTTTGTCAGTTTGGTGATGTTGATTCCTTGCATAATGTGATGTGATGTTGATAATGTCAAGTATGTTATTAATTAACGTGATTAAATAAATCATGAAATGGATGCAAGGTTACATCATACAGTTTATCTTGATATACTACAAGAGAGGTTGTTAATGGTTATGCAACTTACTATTTCTATACTAAAGTTACTTTATGTACTAATGAACATCCTATCTAATGGTTAATGAGGAATCTGGAATAGTGATTTGAATAATTACCTGTGGGTAATTTGCATAAAATTTTTCTAACTCCCTGCATTGTCATGTGAGGTTACTGGGGTATGTTACAAGTGGTATCAGAGCTGAAGGTTGCAACACTAACGCTTTTGGGAATTTTTAAGCAGAATTGAAATCGAGGTATGCTACTAGTGAGAAACAACTGAGGTATGAGTCTAAAAATCTACATATTGATATATGCAGTAGACTACTTTTGACATGATATGTGTGATTCATGTTTATAATCACATTAAAGAGTAGTAAGTAATAAATTCTACTGCAAAACTATGTTCATGACATTTGAATCCCGATGAGGATAAAAGACAATAAAACCTTTGTCACACTTATGAACAACCTTGAACACTCACTAAGGAAAGTGATAATCAACTACCAACTTTTGCAAATATGGAAATATTAATAAGACATTTAATGAACATGGCTGAATTTACAATTCACTACTTTTAATGAGTGAATGCATGAATGAAAAATATGGGGAACATCCTTGAATATGATGATAGAATGTTTTAAAAGGACATTGGAAGAACCCCTTTATATATTGAAAATAAACAATGAGTCAAGTAGTGAGACTTGATTGTAATAACTAATTGTTGATTAAGTCATGTCATGGCTGCATTAAGATGGTTGGTAATTGTGATTGGTTAGTGTTGCATGACCAGCTAATAAAAATTATATGCATGAATTGAATTCGATTTAAGCTTATTACAATTCGTAAACAAGTGATTATGGTAGTTACTTCATGTATTGGTCTGTTGATGACAATACACTGTGGAAATTGGAAATGATTTGGAAAGTGAATACTTGTTAAATGATGCATATTTATGAGTAACGTTGTTGATGGGATTAAGAAGTGGTAGCTTAATGGAAACAAGAAAACATTTCAAGGTAAAACGTTGCAATGTGAATTGCAATTGTAAATGAGAAAGTATGATGTTATATGATATGCATGATTGTGTTACTTGGAAAATTAGAATTACTGCAACATGAATGTAAGTTATGTTTCCTATCAATCTAGATATTATGGACCCATGTTGAGGGTTAGGCATAAATGCATGGTGTACATGAATGCTTCTTTCGTTAATGATAATGTGCATATGGTTCATTATGTAAATTACTATGGGAAGAGTGCTAAAAGATAAATTTAACATGTCAGATAGTTGTGGACAGTTGTGAAAGGCCAAAAGGCCTTGGGTTGATGGCAGTTGCTTGCCCAGAGGGGTTGATGCACTTGCCTTCCTAGATTTCCTCTCCCTAGAGATAAATGTTCTTAGTGAGGGAAAAGAGTTGGTCAAGATGGTGAAGAGGGTAAAAAACTCGAGGCAACTATGTTAATTTGGAGCCTGTTGGAGGAGGCCCAAAATTCCTCATAGACGGGACGCTATTAGAGGAATAGACATGACGCTGTCAAGAGGAATCCTGTATTGGACCCTATGTGGTCATTGGAATTATTGAGCTGGTTGGCTAGTGGAATTCCATACTAGACCTAAAATGGTCTCTGTTAGAGAACTATCTGGATGAGAAATTGGCTCGATCTAATTCTAAAAACTCGTTCCCATTAGTTGGGAGGAGCATTTTTTTTGCCACCATGGTTCTCATAGCAGAACAAATCAACTAACCAATTATGTGTTGTGTTAAGAATGAATTTTATATATAATTCTATAAAGATGTTATGTACATCTTTACAAGAAATGAGCCTTGTGCTTGTTAGGGAGTTATTGGTAGTGGAGTTCCTTTATTATATTACTAATCTTTTGAATGTCTTATCCGGGGCTAGGACAATATGCACTTGGTGCATTTATTGATCATTTCGACGATTAAAGAGCTAAGTGCTCTTTGAGTACTTTTAGAAGTACTGTGTGGATGTCTTTAGCAAGAGCTAATACAATATGCACGTGGCACAACGATTATCATTTTGATGACTAGAGTGTTGGTGCTCTCCAAGTACTTGTAGAAGCATTGTGATTGAAATATCACCTCATATTGCATAATTGATTGATATTTAAAAGTATTTCATTTGATTTAAAATGTTGTGATTAATATAATTATGTTAGATTTGTTAGTCATATATTACAATGTGATTTCCATGGAGTGTGGATGCGTCTTCAAACCATTCTTAGAGAACTTGAATAAATGTGACCATGATTTGCAAGAGTAATTTGTAAGTGATGGTAAGTTGGTATAGATATTATGTTTTATCTCTAAAAATTGAATAATGGCTAAGTGATGGGAAATAGAAATTTCGTATTTGTAGTTATAAATGCTTATGCTTATTGATAAAACTTTATTATTTTTTTCTTATGAGTAATTCCTAGAAATAAAATTCCTCATTTTGAAGGGAATGAGTCCCTTTTTGGTTGTTCTGAGATGCATGTCATGAGTAATAATTAATGATGAACACCAAGGATGATGTTTTCTTTAAGGGGGGATTATGTAATATCCCTAACACAACATTTACCATTTTTCCAAATATAACTATTCTAACTTAATTAACGTTACATATGGTTAAATCAAGAAGCGGTTAGAGTTATAGTTCTTGGTAATTTCCCTTCCATTCATTCTTTATTTCACCATGGATTAAGGATTCAAAGGGGGGAATAATGAAAAAAAACACACAATTGAAGTGTTCGGTGGCATACTATGGATTATATATTGTTGCAGAGATTAGTTATGTCGCACAAGGATGATTACTGTGGTTCATTAAGTTTTAACTCCATCGAATGCTCCTTTGTCTCAGTTTAATTTGTGGCTGGTGATATGGAACACAACATGCAAATGTTATTCAAATGATTTTTCGAGAATGAGGTTGGACATGTGTGGTGAATGCACGAAGTTTTTGCAGGGGCTCGAAGTTCTTTCTCCATGTTGAAGGTGATGGAGGCAAGGAGTCTGCCATGGAAAAGATAAGTAACTTGCTCACCTTCTTGAAGGAAAAATATATGTAAGTTTATTTGGGTATCTTCTCAAAGATTTCATAGAAAATATATATAAGATATATACATAATCGTATGCACTGGGGAATGTGAAAAAATATGTATTTATTTGCCTCTCTTTTGAAAATATAAATTACTACATTATTTTCCCAAAAAGGAGAATTTATATATATATATATATATATATATATATATATATATATATATATATATATATAGATAGATATATATATATATATATATATATATATATATATATATATATATATGATTTACTACATTATTTTCCCAAAAATGAGAGTTTATATATATTCTGCATATAGAGGATTTTAATGATGTTATGTTCTTGGGAAAATAATGTATGAGAGATTTGCACATAAAAGTTAAGTAAATTTGTAGTTTCTCTCAGAAAAATTACATGTGAATCTTTTGTTTTAAAAGCTAAGTAGCTTTGTCATTTTCTTGGAATAAATTACACCAGATTCTTGCTAGTAGCCAAGATATCCTCTTGAGAAAAGATACATGAGACTTCTAAAGTTCTTGAGGATATTGTTATTATATATTTTTCCTAGTAAAGAAAATATATTGCTACATATAGATAAACATTGTTATTATATATTTTTCTTAGTAAAGAAAATATATTGCTACATGTAGATACATATTGTTATTATATATTTGCAGCGTTAAAAGATAAGTAACATTGCTTGTCTTTATATAACATTGCATATGCATTTTATGTAAGAAAAGATAGGATGCATGCTATTTTCTTAACAAGGGGTTTCGTATCGGTTTAATGCATAAAAGGTTAACATTATTATTATCTTAGTTCTTATGCCCAAAAGAAAGTTTGATTATGATACTTTCTTGAAAACAAATGCATGGGAACTTTGTTATGATACTTTCTTGAAAACAAATGCATGAGAACTTGTACACACAATAGAGAAACTATGTTGGGTTCTTGAAAATAACTATGGGTTATTTGCACAGATAAACAATCATTTTATTTGAAATGAACACATATGAAGAAGCATAGAAACAATAGTTGGTTACATGCATGAAAATATAACTATTGTGTTAGATCTTTTAAAGAGAAACATGTATTTGTGTGCAGAAAAGAATAAGTATTATGGAAAGTGAATTGCAATAAATGCTCTAGCTTTCCCTTGTAAAATACATATATCCGCATGCAATAAATAATGACTAACACATTAGTTTTGTTTTAGAGAAACACATGTATTTGTGCATACAATAGATGTTATAAATAACTCTATCTTGAGAAAGGTGCTTTTCTAAAAGGGGCTTACATTTGCATGCACGATAATTATTTCTATCATGTTATCTTTCCCTTAGAAGGGGACATGCATTTTTATGTATTATAGTAATATCCACTGTATTGGAAATATTAGTTAGCTACATGCACAAAGAAGAAGCTAAGGGGCTAGTTCTCTTTGAATAAGTTTTATCTAATTACAAATGAAAACCAAACATAAGTTGCTAGTATCCTTTAAATGAAATGGATGGCTACATTGGTTTCCTTTGGATATGAACGTGTGCTGGTGTGAGAATGATCATAGCAACATGGTAATTATTTTGACATGCTTGATAATTATTTGTTTATACATGCACGATGTTGTTAGAAGAAGCATGTTGTGATATTATATTTACGTCTCATTTATGCACGTGAATAGATGTTAAAATATCACCTTTAAAGACTGATTATTGATTGATTAATTTTTTTATCTAACCACGTTACCAAAGCTTGTTGACGATAACAATGATAGGAAGGGATGGCGATTCGTGAAAAATAAAAATTATGTTTAACATTGTGAAAGATAGAGAAATAATGGTCCATACAGATGAGTATGAGTTGCAAGATAGTCCACTGATGGAACAATCATGCCACAAGCATATAAAGAGTGGTCATTTGTGGGTAAATGGTTTCATGATCATTGCAATAGATTTTAGCTAGGTATGTTTTATTTTAATGATATTTCATTGTAATATTTTGTGACAATGGTTGAGGGATGGACTCCCTAATAAGCCATTGCACGAGGGGTGAACAACCTCATGAGCCTTTAATAATAAAATTAAATGTTTGATGGTTTTCACTCTACGGGGTTTCCAGGGTATATCGGTGTTCAATGATGTGATTATTTGTTTTTTCAGTTTGGTGATGTTGATTCCTTGCATAATGTGATGTTGATAATGTCAAGTATGTGATTCATTAATTTGGTTAAAGAAATCATGAAATTGATGCAAGGTTAGATAATATAGTTTATGTTAATATAATACAAGAGAGGTTGTTAATGGTTAGGCAACTTACTATTCCTCTACTAAAGTTACTTTATGTACTAATGAACATCCTATCTAATGGTTAATGAGGAAGATTTGCATAATTAACTGTGGGTAATTTGTGTAAAAACTTTCTAACTCCCTGCATTTTCATGTGAGGTTACCGGGTATGTTATATACTAAGTTGGAGAAACAAATTATTCATTAAAGCACTTATGATTGCCACTGTTATACCAAATATAACTATTTCATACATGCCACAAATGGGTAAGTTACAACATGTATCCAACTACTTGACTCATGAAATTGGGAACAATTTTTTCACCAAACCACTAGAGTTAAGCCACTTTAACAAAAACTTAGGAATTCTTACTACTTATTTATTCCAAATTTTTATTTATGATCTTAATTATTTTATCATAATCTTTCAATTCGTATTCTCATTAAAAATTCACAAATATTTATATACTTAATTTTTTTTTATTAAATTAAAAGTAGTAAGATAAAATTTTCATTATGGATGAAATGTGTAACATGATATATACATATATAATACTATATTATTAACATATTTAATTGAAATAAACCAATATAGACTCATTTTAACTCGGTCCTGAGAATGATCAAATTTCTCAAAATGCAATCCTTTTCTTAAATGCAAAACTTAAAAAAAGCCTTGCACGTAGAAAATATTGGCTCTTGGTAAAAAAGAATTGCACGTATGATAAAATGTTTTAACTCTACACACATTTTTTTAGTTGATATTGAAATATTTTATTTGTGATTCACATTCTCCACATTTTTTTCTAAGTAAGACTAAATCTATTAAAGATACAAAAATAATGTTACATGGAGGCACTAGCCTCTGTAGAAACTGTCTAAGAGTTTTTACCAAATACTAGCAAACAGTAACTGGAAAGGAGACTGCCCTCAAGGGGAAACCAGTCCAAAAATCATAATATGAGCTGCCCACACAGGGGAACCAACATGTAAATCCCAAGTTTGAGAGTTTTTTGAGCAAAACAAAATAAAAAAAGACCCCATATAACAACAATTGCAACTGAAAATTACAAAAATGAACCCTGACATGGTGATCGGGTGCCTAAGAACCTGAAGACTGAGTCGAAGCCTACTAGGTGTCAACCGGTGGCAGGGGTTCCTCCACGATGAGACACCCGTAAGCATACAAGTCTTCAACATCGTGCTGTTGACCACTGGTCGTGGCTTCCATCTGCGGCTCACCACCTGGAGTACTTGTCGCGACTACCATCTTCCCATTCTCACTAGGGGTGTTGTTCGTCGTGTTCATAGCTTCTGGATCAGAGCGAGTAGCGTCCATCCTGTTCAAAGTGTCACCCTGAGAGCTGCTATCATGTGTATTTCTCTTGCTAGCACCTGTCCTGTCGAGAATGATGCTAGCTGGGACTACAGTGCGTTGAGGCTCTTCTCTGAAGGCTACAGATATGGTGGCGATTATACAGGGGTGATCTAGGGTGCATCTAAATTGAAATTGGGTGGAATGACAGGGGTTCATAATTGTCACAGAATCGTCATGGGGGAGATGGGTTTCCGCATTACGCCGAAGGCCAGCCCTCTGGGCCTGACCTCTGCCACTGCGGGTGTTGGAATACCGACTCATGCCGTGGGCATCTATCGAAGGCGAGGAGGATTCCGTCTGGGTCAAGTCGGACGGGGACAACGAGGGAGGGTGAATTGCTCTCCCTTTGTTGCTACCCCTGTGGCTTCTCATTCTGTGCCTCAGGTGAGGCATATTCGCTTGGTGAATTTCGGTATGACAGGTGCTTGGAGGAGTAGGAGAGGGGATGGAATGGTTCGTGGAGGCAGGGGAGTGAGGAATACGATTTCCAGAGGTGGAATTGAGGGTCGGAGCGGCAATTCTGTAGCAGCAAAGCGGGTTGTGTGAGAAGTGAGCACCTTCAATCATCTCAATGTAGCAGAAGAGCTGACATCGTCTCCCCGTCGCTGTTTGAGAGCTCGGCTCTGCCACTGAAGGAAGGCAGTTCCAGGCTAGAGGAGGCATAACAGGGGGGAGGTGCTCAACATTCTCCATCTTAAAGACCAGAAGTAGGTAGCCTCGACTCTCTCCTGTCATTAAAAAATTTCAGCTTTTAGGCAGCATTAAAACACCATGAATGCTGGCGGTGGGCGTCTTGGTATTAGCGCGGGTGGCCATGTGGCCATATCACTTGTCCACCCAGACGAGCCGCGCAGTACCGGCATCATTAATCACCCGCATCCGGTGGCGGTTTTGCATCTCTCATTCACATTCTCCACATTAAAATTACATACCCCAATCATATTTGGAAGTAAAAAACATATATCCACATAATAATATATATATATATATATATATATATATATATATATATATATGGTTACAAAAGTTTTTTAAAAATGTTTTATTATTATATATATATATATATATAGATAATCAAATAAATGTTTTTAATTATTATTATTATTATTATTATTTTATATATAGATATAATTTTTGTTATTAATATTTAAAATTTTACAAGTCAGTTTCATATTAAAAAAATAATGAGTTATAAATCTCTAAGAAAAAAACCAATTAATGGAATAATATTTTTTTTTCTTTTTATATATAAACTCATTAAATTTTTTAACTAAAACAAAGTATATATATATATAATCTTTTGTTTTCTTATATAATATATACATAGTTAACATTGAAATATTTTATTTATGATTCATATTCTAAGCATTAAAATGCTAATGCATGCCCCAATTATATTTGGAAATAGAAAACATATATTCATAGAACTCTATTTTTATAATTATTTTTGTTAATATTTAAAATGTTACATGTTAGCTGCATATTAAAAATAAATGAATTACAAAATTTACTAAAACCCCAATTCTTTTTCTTTATTTATAAAAAAATCCATATTATTTTTTGACTAATAAAATGTTTGTTTTATATATATATATATATATGAAATATTTTCGTTATAATTTACATTCTATACATTAAAATGTTAATATGCCCAAATTATATTTAGAAATAATATTCTTAGGTGTCTCCCTAATTATTTTTGTATATATATATATATATATATATATATATATATATTATTGTTATTAATATTTAAAATGTTATATGTCAACTCCATATTAAAAAATGAATGTACAATAAATCTCTCAACAAAAAATTATTAATGGAATAATAATTGGCGCTCTCTCTCTATATAAATAATCTACATTAAACTTTTTTACCTTTTTAATTAATAAGACCATTTTTCTTTTGTGCTCTTGCAATTTATCTTCACGCTGCTGACCTCCTCGCATTCCAACTAAAACAAATCGTATTCCATGCTGTTGACCTCTTTGCCTTCCTAAGCTGAATCAATTCACTTCCTCTCAGCATGAGGATAGACCAAATTTGTAACTTACATCTCATTCTGGCAGCGAGTCTAGCAGGGTTTGTCCTACAACATCGCAACTCAATAATTTTTGATTTTGGATGTGTCAACAACTCTACACAGCTCAAGTACTCTACACAACACAAGTATTAACATGCGACCTTGGGATTATGAAATGTAGCTACAAGAGTAGCAAAACATACCAGCTGGATGTATCAACAACTAACATAATATTTTAAATTGAAACACATATATAAAAAAAATCAATGAAGTGTTTCTTTCTAAATTTATATATGTATATAGATTTTTACAGCATATAATTTTTTTATATAAAAAAATAGTTTATATATATATATATATAATTTATAAAATAAAATACATAATAAAATATATATATATATATATATATATAATTTTGATCCTGAAAATAACACATCTGAGAGGGAAAATAGTGAAGAAACTAGGAGTTTTGATTTCGATGAAAGAGGAAGTGATGAGATTAACAACACTTATTACAAACTCAATAATTTTTTTTGGTTGATGAAAATTACCTGAGACCAAAAATACTCCTGCATCATAACTCCTTTACTATTAAACTTGAATTCTTATAATGACCTACAACCAAGAGCCTTACGAACTTCAAATGTTTAAATTTAAAGTGAATTAACAATACATGCCCTTTTAAACAATATCATACACTTGTAAATAATTACAAATTTGAAACCAAACTAGTAATTCACTGAAGCTCCATTAAACATAATAAAATTAAGGCATATCTAGGGATAGAAGGGTGGCAGGATCCTGACATAGGGCCACTGTGGAGTAGGCAACATGAGCAAGAGTACAGGTCATGGATGAGGTTCGAGTTTGCGGGGTAGAGTAGTAGGACATAAAACATGGGGTCAGCTAGACGTGCAGCCGCTGGTTGAAACAAGAGAAATTCAATGCAATAGGAGATGTTCCAATTTATCATGGACACGCTAAAATTTCATGACAAGGTCAAGAGGGAAGAACACGAGGCAATTCTGGCCATGTTATATCAAATCCATTTTTGATTATATATATATATATATATATATATATATATATATATATATATATATATAGGGAAGAACACGAGGCAATTCTGGCCATGTTAGATCAAATCCATTTTTGATTTTATATATATATATACATTTGAAATTTTGCATACCATCTATATATTAAAAAAATAATGAATTATAAATTTCCAAGAAAAAACCTATTAATAAAATAAGATTTTTCTTTCTTTTTATATATAAAACCATATTAAACTTTTTTAACCAATAATTTGTTTGTATATATATATATATATATTCCATTGTTTTTATATAATATATACATAGTTGATATTCAAATATTTTATTTATGGTTCACATTTTAAGTATTGAAATGCTAATACACACCCCAGTCATATTTGGAAGTAGAAAACATATATTCATAAGACACTCTCTTTATAATTATTTTTGTTAATATTTAAAATGTTACATTTCAACTCCATATTAAAAAATGAATGAATTACAAATTTCATTTTTTTTAGTAGATTAAGAATTTTCTATTTTTATATATATAAAAAATCCATATTAATTTTCTTTTAGATTAATAAAATATTTGTATCATATAGTATATAGTACATTTTTTCTTTTATATAATATATACATAGTTGATCTTGAAATATTTTATTTATGATTTACATTCTATACATTAAAATGTTAATAGATGTCCAAATTATATTTGGAAGTAGAAAACATATATTCATATATTTCTATATATAATTATTTTTGTTATAAACATATTTTTAAATGTTACATGTTTATTTATCTCTCTTTTTAATTATATAATTATCGTTATTAATATTTAAAATGTTACATGCCAACTCCATATTAAAAAATGAATGTACTACAAATCTCTCTTTAAAAACTTATTAATGGAATAAGAATTCACACACTCTATATATAAATAATCCATATTAATCTAAGTTTATTTTACTTTTTTAATTAATAAGTCCCTTTTTGTTTTGTGCTCATTCGGTTTATCCTCGGGCTAGTGACCTCCTTGCATTCTAACATTCCAACTAAAACAAATCGTATTCCATGCTATTGACCTCTTCGACTTCCTAACCTGAGTCGATTCTCTTCCTTTCACCATGCAGACAAACCAAATTTGTAACTTACGTCTCATTCTGGCAGTGCGTCTGGCATGGTTTGTCTTCTAGCAGTGTAACTTTAAACAACTGTTGATTTTGGTTTTTTCAACAACTCCACGCAATAGGAGTATCAACATGATCTAGGTGGATATTGGTGGCCACCTGCCAAGTCTACCTGGACCCCCACCATTGTTTCTCTCAACATTTTCAGTTTCCTTAATTGTAGCACAACTTACTATTTTTAGCAGTTTTTCGGGTCCTGAACTTCCGGAGCCGTTTTGAGGCCATAAACGACATTTTTTGGGAATTCTGGGGCAACATGGGTCCATGAACCGATGTTGCCTCCCAAAGTGGTAGTGCTCGGATAAATCTTTCTAACGAGCTATTGCACGCGTCAAACGAAGATCATATGCCAAAGTTACGACCCCGGGAAGTTGGTGTACCAATTTACCCAAACGGGGCCCACAGTTTGGCGTTTCATCTTCTAGGGTTAGGTTTTGGAATGTTAAGGGTTTTCCATTGTTTCTCAACAATAAATAGGCCTTCGAGCCTCATTGTAACACAGTTCAGAGGCATGTAGCCACCACATCTCTTCTCAGAGATAAGCTACCATCGCCCTAGCTAGTTTATTTCCATTACTGTTTGTAAGCATATTTCAGTATTTTACATTAATGAAATGAAGTATTATTTCCGCTGCATATCTGTGTTTATGGTTATCTCTGTAATTTGTTGCGTTCCTGTTTAAGTCCAGATCAGTGGTATCAGAGCGGTCTGCTTTTTCTCTGTTTTTCTTTGCATGTCCCCAACAAGGTCGGGATATAAGGAGTTAGGGCTTGAACTGGTCGAACCTTTGCAAGACCAGCCTCGCAAATCCTGACGGCCTCCCATGGCGGATGAGAAGAAAGACGAGGGGGCAGGAGATCCTATCAAAATCTTGCTCGAAGAAGCCCTCGAGCGACAACAGAACGCGATGATGGACAACTTTGCCCAGATCCTTCAGCAGCTACCCAGAAGCGATGCATCGACTTCCAGGAGCTACTCTGGAAACGCCACACCCTTTAAGGTACAAGTTAATTTTGAAATCCCCATATTTGAGGGTCAGATAGACGTAGATGCCGTAGATAAATGGTTAAATCTGCTAGAAGGTTATTTTTCTGTTCATGAATTTTCGAGTCGGGAAAAGATTGTTTTCACTCTTCTCAAAGCAGCCCCCCACGTCAAGGACTGGTGGGAAACCTACTACGAGCAGAAGGATGAAAGTACTGGCTCACTATTTTCAGCTGCACCCACCTGGAATTCATTCCGGGATGCCATCAAGGAGCAGTACTACCCTGTCGGAAGCTATGAGGGTGAATACATAAAGTGGACCACGCTGCGGTAGGGAAGGGACCAAGACGTGTCGGAGTTCACCAATATTTTCCATACCCTTCGCACAAGGTTGGGTATCAAGGATTCGGAGCAACATTTGATACTCAAATACCGCGGCTGCCTGCACAAGTACATCCGGGAAGAAATACAATTCCTGAACATCTCCTCGCTTGGCACAACATACGATATGCCGTCAAGGTCGAGCAGAAGTTTAAACAAAAGAAGCGAGACTTTAGATCTGCGAATCCAAAGCAGGGGAAAGGTGCCCCTAAACCACAGAACAAAGGACAAAGCCAAGGCGGGGCAGCCCAAGACAACCCACCGAAGCTGCAAGCAAAGAACAACGCCGCGAAGCCGAAAAAGGACACGGGAAAATGGAGTGAGTTCCATAAGAGCTCCACTCACAACACAAGTGAGTGTCAGGCCAAGCAGTCACTGGTGGCTGAGCTAAAGGTTTCAGAATCAGATGCATGTTCCGACTCTGAGTCAGAACTCGACAAGGGAAATGACAAAGGGAAGCAGATCATTGATGCGGATCCCAACGCCACTATTGCTACTGCCAAGATCCAGAAAAATGAACCCGAAGATCTAGAGGAGGAGGAGTGTCTCTTCCACTCCCAGATGTGGGTAAAGGGATCCCCGATACAGTTCATTGTTGATAGCAGGAGCCAAAAGAACCTCATTTCGGTAGAGGTCGTGAAGCAGTTGGGCTTACCGACCATAACACATCCACAACAAACACCATCGGGTGGCTTCACCAAGGATGAGATCTTCGCATGAGCCAACAGTGTTGCCTTCCATACAACATCAAGCCCTTCACGGATGAGGTATTGTGTGACATTGCTCCCCTTGAAGTTTGTGATGTATTATTAGGACAGCCATACTTGTGGAAGCGACATGCCGTGTATGAATCAAGGCCCCGTGTTGTTATCATTACATTGGGAAATAAGTTGTACAGGATACCAGAGGTAGCACCACATACTGCCATCTCTTTGATTACTACAAAAAAATGCAGTAAGCTCATTTCCAAAATCAGGAAATTTGTTTTCCTGATGATACGCCCTCAAAGAAAGAAGAAGATGGTGGCCGCGGCCTCTAGAGAGGGCCCCTCCACACGACAACTACAGATGGACAAGGTCATGGAGGAGTACGAGGACATATTCACCTCCCCCGCAGGGGTTCCTCTGCACTGTCAGGTCAAGCACTCCATCGATCTGACCCCAGGTGCGCCGCTACCCAATGGACCAATTTATCGTTGCTCCATTCTAGAGAACGATGAAATCAAGAGGCAGATTCAGGAGCTCCTGCAGAAAGGTCACATCCGTCCGAGTTCATCGCCTTGTGGGAGCCCGATCGTGTTGGTACAGAAGAAGGATGGGATGTGGAGACTCTGTATTGACTATCGGGCGTTGAACAAGATCACTGTCCGCAATAGGTACCCGAACCCGCGGATTGATGACCTCCTCGACCAACTAAAGGGGGCGAAATATTTCAGTAAGATCGATCTAAAGTCAGGATATCACAAGGTACCAATCGAACCCTCTGATGTGTGGAAGACTACCTTCAAATCCAAGGAGGGCCTTTTCGAATGGTTGGTTATGCCTTTCAGATTGACGAATGCTCCTGCAACCTTCATGAGGCTCATGGATGACATATTGTGGCCATTCACCAACTCATTTGTAGTAGTATACTTGGATGACATTCTGATCTTCAGCCAGAGTAGGGAAGAGAACCTCCACCACATCCGACAGGTTCTCCAAACATTGCGGCAACACAAGCTATGTGCCAATTTGGAGAAATGCACTTTTGGCATGACCCAGGTTCAGTATCTGGGATACATCATTGATGAACAGGGGGTGCATGTGGATCCAGCCAAGATCCAAGTCATTCGGGATTGGCCATCTCCAACCACTCTAACAGAGCTTCGCAACTTTCTAGGTCTTGCCAACTTCTACTGTAGGTTTGTGTTGGGGTTTTCTCATATTACTTGGCCCTTGAGTCAAGTCACCAAGGGAGGGGTGAAAGCAAAATTCTTTTGGTCTAAATCTCAATAGAAGGCAATCATAGAGTTGAAGGATCACCTCTGCACGGCATCAGAGCTCACGTTACCAGATTTACAACAACCATTTGAGGTCGAGACAGATGCCTCTGACTATGCTATTGGGGTAGTCCTTACTCAACATGGACATCCAATGGCATATCACAGTGAAACACTTTCAGACACAGTTCGAAAGTACCCCACTTATGATAAAGAGATGTATTCTATTGTGCAGGCCTGCCAAAAATGGAAGCATTACATTTTGGGGAAGGAAATGGTAATCCACACAGGCCACTTCTCTACAAAAGCGACCCAGAATTCGGCCACACATACCAGACACTCTTGGAGGGTCGGCATGTTCTAGATTTTCACCTCCAGGATGCCCTGTTATGCCACCTGGGTCACCTTTGTTGTTGGGTCCCTATAATACTAGTGATTACCCCATTACTATTATAGTTAGCCCCTATTACCCTCTTATTGTTATTTCTGTGCCCCATAGAATCCCTCTATTGTTATTTTTGTGGCTTTATATTATTATTGTTAGGTCGGCTGGATTATATTGTGACTCCTTAGACTCCTATATATAGAAAGGAGGTTTTGTCATTTGAATCATCCAAGAATTGTTCATTTATGTAATGTAAAAGAGGTTGCCCCCTTGAAAAGGCTGAATTCTAAGGCGTTGATCTATCTTTTCTATCTTTTCTTGAGCTGGTTTCATAACATTTGGTATCAAAGCTTTGGATTCTAGGGTTTCGCTGCTCCAAACAGGTCATTGTGGAATTTTCGCTATAACTTTTTTTCTGTAATGTTTCAGAAGTCGCAAAAAAAACCCATTTGAGAAGAAATCACACTGAACCTTGGGTCCGAATTTTAGAGCTTTTTGCGTGATATTTTCTGAGATATGATCTGAGGAAGTTGGTCTTTTTGCAGACTGCTGAATTACATTCAAAACAGGTGACTTGGGGAAAATTGTCATAACTTTCTCTCTGGGAATCAAATTGAAATTTTGTAAGAAGGTATAGAAATAGGATGGACTTAGTTTCTTGTATATCATTTCCAGAACCAAATATCGAAAATTGTACACGTGGCACTTCATACAACTTCGCTCTTCTGGAAAGGTCTATAATCAGGTCATCTTGGGAGATTGTGCATAACTCTTTCTTGGAGAATCCAATTTGGATAAGACTGGTGGCATTGGAAAGAGGACACAGAGAGCTACTACAGGTCACAAATTCAGAACTAGATGATTGGAAAGTACAGAGATACATCAGAGGCAATATCGAGCTCCTACAAAGTGAAAAAAGGTGTGTAGATTTTTTTAAATTTTTGCTTAAGCTTGGTTTGAAAATTTATTTTGAAGGAATTCAAAGGGCATAGTAGAGAATTATTATCGGTAACTGATTCCCCGAGGAAATAAAATGAAAACACCTAGTAAGGAACCTGAAAGCTCTAGCATGACTCATGAAGAAGAGGAAGAAATGCTACATGATATATCAAAATTACAAGAACAAGTGCAACAAATGTCACGCTCACAAAAGTTAACAGATGCTAAGATAAATGGCGTGGAAGCTAAAATAAATGGCGTGGAAGCTAAGATGGACAATTTGAAGATAGATTTGAACACAAATTTGAAGACAGGCATGGCAGATTTGAAGACAAATTTGACAAATTTTCTACAAGAAATACTTACTAATGGTGAAAAGGTAGTAAAGGAAACTCATGATGAGAACAAAAGAAATGTTAATCATGATTCCATAGATGCTAATGTTGGATCGAAGACTCACCATATTCCAAAAATCGATATGAGGAAGTTTGATGGCAAGGATCCCACCACATGGATATTACAGATGGAGCAATTCTTCGATCTCAATAATGTGCAAAATGCACAAAAGGTACGTATGGCAACTGTATATTTGGAACCAAATCAGTTTGTATGGTATCAATGGCTTTGTTCTCGTAAACAATTTATCACTTGGGCAATTTTTACGGAAGAATTGATAGCACATTATGAGGACACAAAAAGCAACACTTTTTTTAGCCAATTGATAAGTCTCAAACAAAAGGGTTCAATAATGGAGCACATTGAGGAGTTCCAAAAATTGAACATAAGGGTAAAAGATATTCCAGAGGAGCATAGGATTGATGTGTTCATAGGGTCTTTAAAGGATAATATCCAACATGATGTTGGCATGACTAAGCTTCTAAAAAAGGAGCAAAGAGGTGTAATTGCACAATTATGTTCGCTAGATGTTTCCACATTGGAATCATCTATTGCTCCAGATCTCCAAAAAGTCCTGGACAATCATTCCAAGGTATTTGAGACTCCCAAAGGTCTCCCACCTATGCATGATCATGATCATGCTACTCATCTGATTCCAGGAAGTGTTCCTCCAAACATCAGGCCGTACAGATATCCCTATGTACAAAAAAATGAAATTGAACGTATGGTTGCAGAAATGCTAGAGGCTGGTATAATTCAACCGAGTCAAAGTTCTTTCTCAGCTCCAGTAGTATTGGTGCACAAGAAGGATGGATCATGGCGCATGTGTCCGGATTATAGGGAGCTCAACAAGATCACTATTAAAGATAAGTTCCCCATTCCTGTCATTGATGAATTACTGGATGAATTGCATGGATCAATTTACTTCACCAAGTTGGATCTTCGTTCGGGATATCATCAAATCAGCATGAAGATTGAAGACATTCCGAAAACGACATTTAGAACTCATGAGGGTCATTATGAATTTTTGGTCATGCCTTTTGGCCTTACCAATGCACCTTCAACATTTCAAGGTTTGATGAATTCAATTTTCAAACCATTCCTTAGAAAATTTGTGTTAGTATTTTTTGATGATATACTAATCTACAGCAAGTCTTGGAAGGATCATGTTGAACATGTTGACAGGGTGCTACAACTATTGGAGGAGAAACAATTATATGCAAAAAGATCCAAATGTTTCTTTGGAGTCCAGGAGGTGGAATATTTGGGTCATATTGTATCTCATGAAGGAGTTAAGGTAGACCCTAGCAAAATTAAAGCCATTAAGGAATGGAAAATCCCCACATCCATAAAGCATTTGCGAGGATTTCTTGGGTTGACAGGGTATTATCGCAAGCTTGTTAAGAATTATGGGAGAATAGCAGCACCTCTAACAACATTATTGAAGAAAGATTCATTTTCATGGACTCCGGAAGCAACAAAGGCCTTTGAACATCTTAAAGAGGCAATGTGCCAAGCACCGATCTTAGCTACACCGGACTTCACAACAACCTTTATTGTGGAATGTGATGCTTCAGGAAATGGAATTGGTGCTGTTCTAATGCAAGATGAAAGACCCATTGCTTTTGAAAGTCGTCCAATCAAGGGAAAGTTTTTAAGCAAAGCTATTTATGAGAAGGAAATGTTGGCAATACTCCATGCACTTAAGAAATGGTGACCCTACCTAATGGGAAGACACTTCAAGGTAAAAAAGGATCATGATAGCCTTAAATACTTTTTAGAAAAAAGATTATCCTCTGAAGAGCAACAAAAGTGGGTCACAAAGATGTTGGGTTATGACTTTGAAATCATCTACAAAAAAGGGAAGCAAAATGTGGTGGCAGATGCACTCTCAAGAAAGGATGAGGATGTGGAAGCATTGTTGTGTGCCATTTCTATTATCCAACCAGATTGGATAAACGAAGCAAGGGAGGAATGGAAGAATGACGAAGAAGTGTGGGCACTTATTCAAAAGTTACAACAAGATTCCAGTACTTCTGATACATTTAGCTGGCAAAATGATTCGTTATGGTACAAAGATCGCAGAAAGAATTCCCAGCTAAAACAAAAGATTCTTATGGAATTGCACACTTCTCCCTTAAGAGGGCACTCAGGATTTTTAAAAACTTACCACAGGGTTAAGAAGGAATTTTTTTGGGATGGCCTTAAATCAAATATTCAAAAGTTTGTGGCAGAATGTTTGGTTTGCCAACAAAATAAAGTTGAAACAATTAAGACACCGGGTCTATTACAACCTTTATCCATTCCAAGCCAACGTTGGGAGGAGGTTTCAATGGATTTTATCACAGGTTTACCCAAGTCTGAGGGAAAGAGTGTCATCATGGTGGTAGTTGATAGACTTACCAAGTATGTACACTTTTGTGCATTATCACACCCATTTAAAGCCAGTACAGTTTCTACTGCATTTATGGAAACAGTGCAAAAGCTACATGGAAACCCAAAGATTATTGTAAGTGACAGAGATCCCATTTTCACTGGAAATTTTTGGACATAATTATTTTCTTGTCTTGGTACTCAGTTAGCTCATAGCTCATCTTATCATCCTCAATCTGATGGGCAAACTGAGATAGTAAACAAATGTTTGGAAGAATATCTTCGTTGCTTTGTATCTGATAAACATACACAATGGGTCAAATGGTTGCCTCTGGCTGAATGGTGGTATAACACTTCCTTCCATACAGCAACAAAAATGACCCCATTTATGGCACTTTATGGGTATCAACCACCATCCATCACATCATATTTAAGAGAAAATTCTAAGGTTCAGGCAGTGGAACATCACATCGAACATCAACAACAAATCCTCCAACTCTTAAAGGATAACCTCGTGTTGGCACAAAATAGAATGAAACAACAGGCAGATCAACATCGCAGTGAAAAAAGTTTTGATGTAGGTGATTGGGTATTCCTACGGCTACAAACATATAAGCAAATGTCCCTAAAGCAAGCTAAGAAGGATAATAAACTATCTATTGACACCTAATCCGAAACGGATGAGGTGAAGCTGGACAGTCATCTAGAAGATGAACTGATCCATTTTGTGTATGTATAAATATAGTTGTCTAAAGAATAAAATTACCAGTTGTTTCTTGAGCTCATTAATTGCTGGAGTTACCCTGGCCTGACATGGTATCAGAGCACAGGTCCCAGAAATAACTCCTGCCTCTGCCAGGTTTCTGCCTCATGAAACCTCTGTCCTGAGAGACTGCGCATCAGTTTTCTCTGAGAGACTGCGCATTTTTTTGTATAAATGTTTGCATTCGCTGCCCCTCTGACCTGACAACGCATCTGTGCATCCGTTTTTCTTGAGTACGCTGACATATCAGAGCTGCCCCTCTGACCTGACAACGCATCTGCCTGAAACGTTCTTTGCCTCTGTCGCTGCCCAGAGATTGAGCTTGGTCGAAACTTGGACGTGCTACGTTGAAGACTGAAGACTGCGTTTTTGGTGAAACTGTGGTATGCTCAGAATGGTGAATGCGTATGCTCAGAACTGTGGTATCGTTTTTTTGTAATGGTGAATGCATATGCTCAGAACTGTAGTATCGTTTTTTTTTGTAATGGTGGTATGCGTATGCTAAGAACTGTGGTATGCTTCTGATTCAAATTGCTTCGCTCTTCTTCGTTCCGCCTAGGGTTTCGAAGGTTCCAAAGCAGTAAACCACGCCTATCCTCGGCTTCCTATTCCTGTATATTGTATATTATATGTGGGTATATGCGCATTTTAACGCTGTGACCATGGTTATATACGCATTAACACTGTGGGTATATGCGCATTGACCAGGGTTGAGTATTATAATCAGTTTTGTGCTTTATTTTATGATCTGTGCGCGCAGTCAGGATGTTGCAAACCGCCGACGTCATGTGGTTTCACGTTTGTTAATGCCACAGTGTGTGGGCTCTGGAGCAACGATCAGGACCAACTTTGCTATGGCTGTAGTGCATGCAAAGCTGGTGTGTTGGCAACGTTGAAGCACGATTGGAAGAAAGTGGCTTTTGAAATTGCGGGAATTGGAATATTAATACAGTAAAGTGATGCCTTCATGCGCAACAAAGATGCGGCCATTGGGAGCGGTAAAGGTTTGACATTTGCACGAAGTGATGCATAAGAATTCTTGAGGTAACCAAGCAGCGGAGTTTAAAATACAAAATGCTATACTTGGAGCGGAGTTTTAATCTTGTTAAACAAATACAAATGCCATCTGACATATATTATAGTATACTTGGAGCGGAGTTTTATTACGCTGTTTTCTTAAACAGTTTTTTGCATTAATATATATATTGAAATGATATATGAGATCCCTTGAGCGCCTTCTTTTTCAAAACATAATATTGTGGCAGTGATATAAGAAATGGTGATATAAGATTTTTTTCCAGCAGAAGTCTTGCTGTGGCATAAGATTTTTTTTTCCAGCAGAAGTCTTGCTGTGACATAAGGATTTTTTTTCTCAGCAGAATTTTTTTTCTATCAACAGAAGTTTTTTGGCAGAGATAATTTTTTTTTACAGAATGCATTCAATCATTTCAATGGTCGGAATAGTTCTCACTGGCAAGGAGAACTATTCTGAATGGTCCCGAATGGTAAAACACACCCTCATCTACAATGAGCTGTGGAAAGGAGTGTGTGTCGGAGAAGAAGACAGAGACCCTGTGCAGCCCACATCAGACAAAGAACTCGCCATTTGGGAAAACAAGAACAACAAAGCCTTTGCATTGATCGCAACATCTGTAAATGAGGAAGTAAGTCGTCATATTTCATCCTATTCCACTGCCTTTGAAGCTTTACAAAAGCTGAAAGAACTCTATGATACACATTCTGCACTTGAAGTTGTTCAGCTCATGATTAAACTCTTCACTCTTGAACTGAAAAATAATGATCCTCTTACTCTTGCATCTGAAATAAAGTCTATAGTGCATGATATTAAATCCACTAAGGTTGAGCTGGATATCTCTCTTATTGCCTTTCTCAAAGCACTCTATCCAACCTATTCTAACTATCTTGAGTCTTTACAAGCAAATGGAAATCTTAAAGATATAACCTTTGACACTCTTGTGAAAAAGTTTGCTGAAAGAGAGAAAGCCTTTGGAAAGAAAACAGTCCCTGAATCTTCTGAAGAGACTGTTTGCCTTGCTCATAAAGAAAAGCATCCTGCTCAAGATTCTACAAGAGGAAGAGGTGGACGAAGAGGAAGAGGAAGATACTTCAGAGGCAGGGGGGCAGACATCCTCAAGCAGAAAAGGCAGATCTGCATTGCATTCGCTGCAAACGAAATGGATCACATGATGCTTCTACATGCAAGCTACCATGGGACAAGGTTGAGCAGAGAAGAAATCAGCAGAAAGGTAAAACTGATGACACAGACAAAGGTAAAGCACCTGAATCCGCTCACTATATTGAGGCACAATGTAACATTGGAGTAAATGAAGATTTGTTTAATGCTTCACTTGCTTCTTCGAAAAATGACTGGTTGCTTGATTCAGGAGCAACCTGTCATATGACTCATAGGAGAGATTTCTTTGAAGATTTCACTGACAATGTTGATGGAGTAGTATACTTTGCAGATCAGTCAAAAGTCAAGCCATCAGGGCTTGGCACAATCAGGCTTAAACTGCCTGGTCTTCCAGACTTTCTTCTGGATCATGTTCTATATCTCCCACAGCTGAAGAGAAACTTGCTGTCCCTGGTCCACATCCGCCAGCAAGGTCACTCCATTCACATGTTTGATGGCAAGCTTGAGGTAAGAAAGGCATCTGACCACTCACTTGTCATGAGGGGTATAGAAGAAGAAAGACTCCTTAAACTGCAAGGAACCTCTGCTCATGCACAACATTTCTCATATATTTCTCATCATGAAGAAGGTGCACTTTCATCATGTTTATTATGGCATGCTAGATTTGGACATTTAAACTATGATAGTCTTCGCTTGTTGAAGAAAAATGGTGTGCTGGTTTGCCTACAATTCCTAGAAAACATAAACAATGTGATGCTTGCATTCTAGGAAAGCATAGCAAATAGTCTTTTCATGATTCACATTCAAGAGCACATAGGAAGCTTGAACTTATCCATTCAGATTTATGTGGTCCAATGCCTGTTCCTTCTGCAAATGGAAATAAATATATCATGACATTTATTGATGATTACACCAGAATGTGTTGGGTTTATTTTTTGAAGAACAAATCTGATGCTTTTCAAACATTCAAGAATTTTCATAAATGGATTGAAAATGATGCACAATCTCATATTGGGTCTATTCGCACTGATAATGGAAAAGAATATACATCAAATGAATTTGAACACTATCTTCGCCAACATGGGATTAAACATCAAACAACTGTGCCTTATAATCCTCAACAGAATGGTGTAGCTGAAAGAATGAACAGAACAATTTTGAATATGGTACGATCCATGCTTTTCTTCAAAAATGTAAAGACAATGTTTTGGGCTGATGCTATTCTATGTGCTGCATATATAAAGAATAGATGTCCATCTAGTGCTATAAGAAACAAGACTCCTTATGAATTGTGGTATGGACATGTTCCTTCGGTAAAACATCTCAGGATATTTGGTTCCACCTGTTATGCTTTAATACCAAAGGTACATAGAAACAAACTTGGTGCTAGAAGTCGTAAGTGTATCTTCCTGGGGTATTCAAACACATCTAAAGCATACCGCCTTTATGATGAAGTAAATAAGAAGTTTGTTTTATCTAGAGATGTCATTTTTCTTGAATCATCCAAATCTGACAGTGTTGTTGAGCGGCAACTTGATCGCTTGGATAGATTCACAAAACCGAAATCATTCCAAGAGTTTGATAATCAGATTCCACATCTTGAAGGGGGGATTCCTATACTAGATCAACATGTGGAATCTCCTTCTGAAGAACAATCTCCCCCGCATGACAATCCAACAACGGATGATGCTTTAAGTGATGTAATTGATAGAATTGGGAGACTCAATCTTGATTCAGACCCAACTCAATCAACAGAACAGCCTGGACCATCTCAGAAAGGTCCCCCAAAGTGGCTGACAAAGACACTTGAAAGTGTTCATCCTGATGAAATTGGAAAAACAGGAACCAGAAATTCAAACCGACAAGATGGAGGTGATGTAGATAACTCTAATTCACCTGTTGATATGGATGTTACTTATGATTGTGAATTGAACTTGTCTACAGATTTTGAACCAAATTCCTTCAAAGAAGCTGCTTCTCATGATGAATGGAAAGAAGCGATGCAGAAGGAGTATGATGCCCTCATAAAGAATGGCACTTGGAAGCTGGTTGATCCTCCATTTGGAACCAAACCAATTGGCTGCAAGTGGGTCTACAAGAACAAGTACAAAGCTGATGGCTCACTTGACAAGCACAAAGCTAGGCTTGTGGCAAAAGGTTTTGCACAGAAGGAAGGGGTCGATTATGAGGAAACTTTTGCTCCCACAGCAAAATGGGCCACCATCCGGACACTCTTTGCACTAGCTGCTCAGAACGGTTGGAAAGTCCATCAAATGGATGTAAAAACTGCATTCTTGAATGGAGATCTAAAAGAGAATATTTTTATGTCCCAGCCTGAAGGATTTGCTGTGAAAGGACATGAACACAAAGTATGCAAACTTGTGAAGTCCTTGTATGGCCTCAAACAAGCACCACGAGCCTGGTATGAAAAACTAACTGAGCATCTTCTGAAACTCAACTTCAATCATTTTGATCTTGATGATGCAACTTTATTTGTCAAGAAAGTTGGCAAAACAGTTGTATATCTTGTGGTATATGTAGATGATCTTTTAATGACACGGAACAATGAAAGCTATATTGCATCCATAAAGAAAGAATTAGGAAATTTTTTTGAAATGACTGATTTGGGCTATGTTCATTACTATCTTGGCATTGAAGTAACCCAACATCCAAAGTCCATATTTCTTTCTCAAAAGAAATACATTGGAGATTTGTTATACAGATTTGGCATGACAGAGTGCAATCCCCTTTCTACTCCAATGGAACAAAACTTGAAGCTCACATCTACTGAAGGAAAGGAATTTGAGGATGCAACAAAGTATAGACAACTTGTAGGAAGTCTCATCTACCTCACTACTACCAGACCAGACATTTCATTTGCTGTTGGAATCCTCTCCAGGTTTATGCAAAAGCCTTGTGAGGGACATTGGTCTGCTGCAAAAAGAGTTCTAAGGTACTTGAAGGGAACTCAAGACCTTGGAATCAAGTATACACAGGTGGACGACTTCAACTTGATTGGATACTCTGATTCAGACTTCGATGGAGAGAAAGAAACTGGGGTATCTACTTCAGGATATGCTATGAGTCTTGGATCGGGAGCTGTCTCCTGGAGATCACGCAAACAATCAGTACCAGCAGATTCCACAACAGAAGCAGAATATGTGGCAGCAGCTGAAGCAACGAAAGAAATTGTGCGGCTCAGGAAAATTCTTGAAGATTTGTAGGTAAAACAAATACAATCAACTCCACTCATGATTGATAACACCTCTGCAATAAAGTTGGCCAAGAACCCAAAGTTCGATGATCGTACTAAGCACATCAATACTAAATATCATCTGATCCGACATCATGTTGAGGCCAAAACAATCCATCTCCGTCATTGTTCCACAAACGAGCAAATTGCAGACATCTTCACCAAAGCGCTTGGAAGAGAAAAGCTTGAAAGATTCAGAACGATGCTTGGACTCACCAACATCCCTTCAGATTAAGGGGGGGAATGTTGACACCTAATCTGAAACGGATGAGGTGAAGCTGGACAGTCATCTAGAAGATGAACTGATCCATTTTGTGTATGTATAAATATAGTTGTCTAAAGAATAAAATTACCAGTTGTTTTCTTGAGCTCATTAATTGCTGGAGTTACCCTGGCCTGACACTATCACCAAAGTATTATGGTCCGTACAAGGTGTTGCAAAAGATTGGTACTATGGCATACAAATTGGAGCTTTCTGCAGCTTCTCGATTGCACCCAGTTTTCCATGTTTCATGTTTAAAGAAGGTTATAGGCGACAAGCTCCCAATTCAAACAATATTGCCAGAACTTGACGAGGAAGGAAAAATTATATTGGAACCGGAAGCAGTCATAGAAACAAGAACTTGACAGCTACGAAATCGATCAATTTCAATTTCAGAGTATCTTATCAAGTGGAAGAACTTATCCACTGAAGATTCCACATGGGAGGATGAGAATTTTATGCAGAAGTATCCAGAATTATTCAAGCGTTGAGGACAACACTTTTTTGAAGGAGAGGGGCATGTTGGGTCCCTATAATACTAGTGATTACCCCATTACTATTATAGTTATACCCCTTATTTATATTGTTGTGCCCCTATTACCCCCTTTTTGTTATTTCTGTGCCCCATAGAATCCCTCTATTGTTATTTTTGTGGCTTTATATTATTATTTTTTTAAAAAGTGAAGGCCGAAGCCAGCAGAGTACGGCATAGCCGTTCGAAATCGCCCAGCGAGGGGCCGCCGCAGGACTCGATCACGGCTGGGGGGTGCGAAAGCCAACCGCCCCAGCCGTCCTATCATGCACCTCATGTGCAGCTTTATATTATTATTGTTAGGTCGGTTGGATTATATTGTGACTCCTTAGACTCCTATATATAGAAAGGAGGTTTTGTCATTTGAATCATCCAAGAATTGTTCATTTATGTAATGTAAAGGAGGTTGCCCCCTCGAAGAGGTTGAATTCTAAGGCGTTGATCTATCTTTTCTTGAGATAGTTTCTTAACATTTGTGTTCCTTCAAGCGAGCGTGCCAAGATGATTTGGGAAGCACACTATAGTCGGGCTGCTGGGAATTTCGGGGTCGAGAAAACAGTGGTAGTACTGCAAAATTATTTCTATTGGCTGAATCTTCGACATGATGTTGGGAAGTACATCAGATCATGTACTACCTGTGCTATTGCCAAACCGACCATCAAGAAGCACGGCCTCTATACCCCGTTGCCTACCCCTAGTCGACCTTGGGAATCCATCTCCATGGATTACATGTCAGGCCTTCCTTCCACTAAGCATGGAAATGACTGTGTTTTTGTGGTCGTCGACAAGTTCTCGAAGATGGCCATTATGACGGCCTGCAAGAAGAATATCACATCAGAAGCCACTGCTAAACTCTTCTTTGAATGAGTGTGGGTGCACTTTGGGATCCCACAATCTATCATCTTAGATCGGGACAGTCGGTTCCTCAGCACATTTTGGTCCAGTCTCTAGTCAATGCTGGACACCAAACTCACGAAGTCCACAGCCTTCCATCCTCAAACTGATGGCCGGACAGAGGTTGTCAATAGGATGATTGTGCACATTCTGCGCATGTATAACTCAAAGCATCCACGCACATGGGATGAGAGCCTCCCCTATGTTCAGCATAGCTACAACCGAGCTCTTCACAGCTCCACTGGACATAGCCCTTTTTAGGTGGGTTTGGGATTCCAGCCACTATGCCCCATTGATGTGGCCATGCCACTTGCAGCTACTCACATAAATTCAACTCATGTCCAGTCCTAAACAGATAAGGCCACCAGCTTCATTGAGCGCATCCAACATATTTTCCAGCAGGTCCATGACATTCTGGAGAAATAAAATGCCAAGTACAAGCAGCGACATGATCAACATCGGGTGCCACACAAGTTTCAGGTGGGTGACAAAGTCTGGTTGCATTTGCAAAAGGAACGCCTTACTGGAGCCTATCGGAAACTGAGACCACTCCGATATGGTCCTTACACCATTATTAAGGCTACGGGAGACAATGCATTTGAGCTTAGCATTCCCCCCACTCCTTGGCCTGCACCCAGTGTTCAATGTGGACCGCCTTCGACCATACTTTCCACCATTGCTAGACACATCCGACATTGCAGAACAACTCACACCCATAGAATTAAATCCAGATTGCATGGAACAGGCTGCAACTGATTGGATCATGGACACACAGATCAAGAACACTCGCCAACAGAATATCCAACTGTATCGAGTTGCCAAAGCAGGCCAACTCCTTCACCAGGGCAAGTGGCTCACCAAGGAACAAGTTCAGCGAAAGTTTCCTCATCTCATGGAGGAACTCAACGCAATGGGGACCATTGCTTCCTAAGGGGGGAGGAATGATCCAGGTGGATATTGGTGGCCACCTACCAAGTCCACCTGGACCCCCACCATTGTTTCTCTCAGCATTTTTAGTTTCCTTAATTGTAGCACAACTTACTATTTTTAGTAGTTTTTCGGGTCCTGAACTTTCGGAGCCGTTTTGAGGCCCTAAACATCGTTTTTTGGGAATTCTGGGGAAATATGGGTCCATGGACCCAACCCATGTTGCCTCCCAAAGTGGTTGTGCTCGGATAGATATTTCTAACGAGCTATTGTACACATCAAACAAAGATCGTATGCCAAAGTTACGACCCCGGGAAGTTGGTATACCAATTTACCCAAACGGGGCCCACAGTTTGGCGTTTCATCTTCTAGGGTTAGTTTTTGGAATGTTAAGGGTTTTCCATTATTTCTCAACAATAAATAGGCTTTCGAGCCTCATTGTAACACAGTTCAGAGGCATGTAGCCACCACATCTCTTCTCAGAGATAAGCTACCATCGCCCTGGCTAGTTTATTTCCATTACTGTTTGTAAGCATATTTCAGTATTTTACATTAATGAAATTAAGTATTATTTTCGCTGCATATCTGTGTTTATGGTTATCTCTGTAATTTGTTGCGTTCCTATTTAAGTCCGGATCACAACACATGATTCTGGGAGTATCAACAACTTGCAAGTAGTTGTTGCTTTGATGAAATGTAGTTACAAGAGTAGCAACAAGTACCAACTAGGTGTATCAAAAACCAAGATAATAAGTGATCGATGACTTTAAAATATATGGGAGTAACAACACTTATTACAAACTCAATTTTTTGTTTGTTTGTTGATAAAAAAGCTCTAAGACCAAACAAAAAATACTCCTACATCACCACTCCTTTACTCCTAAGCTTAAATACTTATAATGACGTACAACCAAAGCCATTAGAAACTTCAAATATTTAAATTTAAAATGAATAAACAACACATGCCGTTTTAAAAAATATCATACCATTATAAATAATTACTAATTTGAAACTAAACTAGTAATTCACTAAGCTCCATTAAATACAACTTAGACATATCTTGGATAGAAGCAAGGTATATTTAGGCACATCCTCAACTTTAAAATCTTAACAATTTGGTTATCCAATCATAATATTAAATTAATATAGTTTTTAATTAACAAAATCACTTTCACATACACAAGTTTCATTAATTTTGGGTTCTCATAACCTTTTAATTAATGTGATAACCAACTTCAACCATTTTCTAATTGCTATGAATAATTAATTTCACTTTCCAAAATTTATGAATTATTTTCTTTATTAGTTACCCATATTTAAAATCTATAATTTTGAAGATAGATTATAAACATTTTATAAATGTCACAAATTAACTAGTTACAATATGTATCGAGAAACTTGAACTCACTAAGTTGGAAAAACAAATTATCTATTAAATCACTTAAGATTATCATTATTACACCAAATATAACTATTTATTACATACCACAAATGGGAAAGTTACAACATGTATCCAATGACACGACTTGACTCATGAAGTTGGGAACAAATTGTTCACCAAACCACTAGAGTTAAGACACTTTGACAAAAAAACTTAAAAATTCTTATTATTTCTTTATTCCAAATTTTCATGTATGATCTTGTTTATTTTCTCATAATTTTTCAATTAATATACTCATTTAAAAGAGTCATTTTTGTAATACAAAAAATTCATATATATATATATATATATATAATTAAACTAAAAGTATTAAGATAAAATTTTCATTATGGATGAAATGTGTAACATGATATATACATCTATAATACTATATTATTAACATATTTAATTGAAATAAACCAATATAGATTCATTTTAACTTCATAAGGATCAAATCTCTCAAAATGCAAAATTTTATTAAATTAAAAATTTAAAGAAATGTTTCCACGTAGAAACTCTTGCCTCTTGGTAGATTCAAAATTAAGAAAAATCGATCTTCATTTTGAGCAACACACTAATAAAATATTTTAACTCTATACACATTTTTTTTGCTTTATATATTATATATATAGTTGAAATTGAAATATTTCATTTGTAAATCACATTCTCCACATTAAAATTACATACCCTAATCATATAGAAAACATATATCCATATAATTCTATCTCTCTATATATTTGGTTATAAATATTTAAAAAAAATGTTAGTAATATATATATATATATATATATATATATATATATATATATATATATATAGATATTTGTCAATTTCATATTAAAAAATTATAAATTTCAAAGAAAAAACGGATTAATGGAATACTAATTTTCTTTCTTTTTATATATACACCCATATTACACTTTTTTTAATAAAAAAAGTTATATATATATATATATATATATATATATATATATATATTATTTTTTAATATAGTATATACATAGTTGACATTGAAATATTTTATTTATGATTCATATTCTAAGCATTAAAATGCTAATCAAATTTGGAAGTAGAAAACATGTATTCATAAGGCTCTCTGTTTATAATTATTTTTGTTGATATTTAAAATGTTACATGTTAACTATATATTAAAAAATGAATGAATTACAAATTTTACTAAAACATTATTAATACATTAACAATTCTCTCTCTTTATATATAAAAAATCCATATATTTTTTTTAAACTATTAATTTTTTTGTTTATATATATATATATATATATATTCTTTTGTTTTATATAATATATGGTACATTTTTTTTCTTTTATATATATATAGTTGACATTGAAATATTTTAGTTATATTTTACATTCTATACATTAAAATGTTAATATATGCCCAAATCATATTTAGAAATAGAAAACATATATTCATAGGCATCTTTCTAATTATTTTTGTTATATATATAATATTATTGTTAATAATATTTAAAATGTTATATGCCAACTCCATATTAAAAAATGAATGTATTATAAATCTCCCAAAATTTATTTATTAATGGAATAAATATTGACGCTTTTTCTCTATATAAATAATCCATATTACGCTTTTTTAATTTTTTAATTAATAAGCCCATTTTTCTTCTATGCTCTAGCAATTTATCCTTGTGCTGCTGACCTCCTCACATTCCAACTAAAACACATCCTATTCCATGTTGTTGACCTCTTCGCCTTTCCTAAGTTGAATCGATTTGCTTCCTCTCAGCATGAGGACGAACCAAATTTGTAACTTACGTCTCATTCTGGTAGCAATTCTAACAAAGTTTGTCCAATATCAACACACCTAAATAACTGCCGATTTTGGATGTGTCAACAACTCCACACAGTAGGATTCTCAACATGCAATCTTGGGAGTATCAATAAATTGAGAGCAGTTGTTGCTTTGATGAAATGTAGCTACAAAAGTAGCAAAAAGTACTAGATGGGTGTATCAACAACTAACATAATAAGTGTATCAACAACTTTAAAATATATGGGAGTAGCAACATTTGTTACAAACTAAAAAAAAAACTTGTTTTTTTGGTTGATGAAGATTGCCTGAGGCCAAAAATGCTCCTGCAACATAACTCCTTTACTCTTAAACTTAATACATATAATGGCATACATATAAGAGCATTAAGAACTTTAAATATTTAAATTTAAAATGAATTAACAATACATGCCCTTTAAAACAATACTGTACACTTATAAATAATTACTAATTTGAAACCAAACTCATAATTGACTGAAGCTCCATTAAACACAAAAAATAATAATAGGTATATAGGGATAAAAGGGGTGGCACGATCCTGGCACAAGGAAGTCATAGAGTAGACAACAATGGGAGTAGGAGCACAGGTTGTGGATGAAGTTCGAGTTGCGGGGTGAAGTAGCAGGACAAGAAGTGTGGGGTCAACGGGACGTGTAGTTGTTGGTCAAAACAGGGAAATTTTGATGCAATAGGTGATGAGTCTAGGTGTTGCAACAAGAACGCTGCAACTCCCAGGGCTACCATCTTTACTTATCAACCTGGGGTTCGTGCAAACTTGGAGGTGACAGTGCTATATGCACAAGTAGAAGTGAAGGTCCTGCTTGATGTCACTATTTGTCTGGCAAGAGACCCCAGGGGTTCCAAGACAAACTTCTATAGGGTCAGAAGAAGCTTAATTATTTGATGGAAGGAGAGCAAACCTATTCTAAGAGAGAGCTACTCTAATGCAGTAATGAACAAAACAATATGAAATGATAAACTTACACCATAACCTAACTAACCAATTAAACAACTATGCTAAGCAGAATTTCTAAATTAACACTAACCTAATGCTAATTATCTAAGCTGTAGAAGTAAAGAGCATCAAAACTAGACTAAGGTGTAACAAAGAAACTTAGGCTAAATCAAGTTTCAAGTGGAAAAAGCAATCAGAGGTCGAAATCAGTGAAAGGAGGACGTGAGGGAACAACAGTGCATAAGAACCGTTGGATCAGTCGGGTGAAAGGAAAATGAATGGCGGAGATTGGATTGCAGGAGGTTACGTAGATAGATGGGCGAACAGGGTTAATGAACACGATGAACGGTTGAGATCTTATCATGTGGGTCAAGTCAAGATATGGACAGTGGATATTATATTGCGGGGAAAAGAAACATGCAGAAATGAGGGAGTGGGTTTCTAAGGCGGTAATTAGTTTCTCGTGCGCCATTCAGGCTGTAAGCAGTATTTTGAAATTTCACACGATTAGCCTTCTTGCGTTACACGTAGCATGAGAAAACCACTTTTCTTGCGTGCTCTCGGGCGGATAGCGTTTGTGCACTAATCCGCGCGAGATTGCACGATAGCCGTTGGATCAGGCGAGGCTGATCAACGGTGGAGATTAGCCAAGCTAGTTGGTGATCAGGTGAAGTGACGATCTTCGGATCAGGCGGGGCTGATCAACAGTGGAGATTGGCCAAGCTAGTTGGCGATTGGGTGAAGTGAAAACCGTTGGATTAGGCGAGGCAGATCGACTGTGGGGACTTAAAGTTCATAAAGTAAGCGGCAGTTGGGAAAACTAATGGATTAGACGATGATTGTGAAGGTTTGTTGGTGATCGAACGATGAGGAGGCGATGTAGGAGGAACGTGCTAAAGGCAGTTTCAAATAAAAATGACAGAGAAAACCAGTGATGGTGAACCAGTAACTGCGTTAAACAACAAACTCCATAGCTCATGCAAGAACCATAAATCTGTGTTTTTGGGGCTGCTAAAGGGTCTCTGCCTCAAGTCATTGTCCCGAAGGGAGGAGATGAGGCCGAGACACCTGCGCACAACCTGATAGTGATCTTTTTCCTCTAACTAACCTATGAATTGAAAGAAGGCATAAATGGCAGTGAACTGAAGCAAATGCAGCTACTGAAGCAACTGAACAGAAAAACCATGAATCATCTGTGCTATACCACTGTAATGGAAATGCAACTATTTAAAAAAATAAACAGAAAACCATGAATCTACTTAAGTAAATAAACAGAAACAGGAAGCTATGCTACTTAAACAAATGAACAATGAAAACCAGGAAACTATGCTAGCATAATAGTATAATAAATAGGAGCTATGGTTGCTTGGGTCGGGCCCTAACCCAAGAGCTTCAGCCCTCTAACTTAACTCAGAGATGGCTTAAACAAAACTCATTCTTATTAGAAAAACCATGGATTACAGAGAAAACTATCCCAAGTCTTTGCAGCTCAGAAATAAAACAAAGTTTTACAATAGAAGTCCGAATCCTACTAAGGTCCTAAGCCTCTCTATTTATACATTTGAAGTCTCTAATGACTTCCTTCCCATTAGGGAGGCTTGGCTCCCAACTTAAGATAAACTATTTTCTGTCCCTTTCCCTTGCTTGGCTATCTTTTAGTCTTCAAAGTGATGGCTGTGTGCATTCCGAGCTGATGGTGGAATATTCGAATGGAGGGGTAGTAAATGAGGGGTAGCAAGGAAAATGAAGGTATAAAGGATAAAAGCAAGGAACTATGGCAAAGACCACAAAGCAACATATCCAACTCTAACTCATTTCATAAATAAAATATAATCAAAAGTATGAAATAAGTTGTGAGAATAGTTGGTTTGACTAAGCTAGGAGGTGAATTAAGGCCAATTAAGGCCCATATAATTACTCAATAATGAGGCTCATCATCACCCCTACTAAAAGTGTTGCTCATCCTCTAAGCAACTTAGTCATTGTCCATGTCCTTCATGGCATTGGTAGCCTCTTTGACATCCCATTCTTCTACTATGGTCTCTTCTTCTTGTTTATAGAAGCTTGCTTTCCTTTCTACTTCTTCCCGCTGCCTCTGTTCGTCTTCTTCTTTTCACCCTTCTAGCTTCCCTAGGAGTAGTGGTGGACTGAGTTTTGGGCATATCCAATTGACCTTCAACCTTTGCATTGATTACTTATACATAGGTGTCCTATTGAGTGTCTCTCTCAACCTTTGAGGGAAGTGATATTCTCTGATCTTCAAGCTGTGTGGCAGTGCTTCATCTCCTTTAGCAGGCATGTATATTATCATCTCTTAGCAGCCTAAACATATCCTCAAAATGTGAAATTTCTTGCTCTGGGCAGTAAGCTATCTAAGTGCTAGCTAGGGATTATTTGCAATTAGATTAAGGGTGTTGATTAGGGCCATGGGATTTGATTGTTTATCTTTGATGAAAAGAGGTTCATTTTTCTCTCAGGCCAATATTCTTTTCATCTCTGCGTCCCTTGACTCCTCATGGTTCCTCCATGATGCCAAAGCTATTAATTGTAGATCTCCTAGCTTTGCATTAGGATCCCAAATATTCATGTCTATGAGGGCCATGTTGTGCAAGTAAAACTCAACCATTTTGGCCCTATGTTCTAGTGCACTTTGATCACAAAGATTAATAAACTGTTTGTAGTCCTAAAATGGCATAGTGCTCCTTTGTGCTAGTGTTTTAATCTGAAATTGCAGCCATTGTTCTCTGAGGAAAAAGCATAGGATTTAGCTGGCATCCTACACTGGATGGCCTCCACGGAGAGGTTGGACATACATGCTAGCTGGTTTTCCTTTTCTTGCAGCGGTCCTCTATGTTTTTCTTATCTTCTTCCTTTTTCTGTTCATTCTCATCTCCATTAGTTTCTTCTTTTGTTTCAGCATCATCCTTCTTGTGTTTCAGCATGTTCCTCTGTATTAGTTTCTTCTTTATTCATCTCATCCCATCAGCTCTGTATTTTCTTATTGTTTTGCCTCCTCCTCATTGATAGAATGACTAACATCATAGATGAGGGTTTTGATGCCATCCTTTGCTAGTAAGTCTCTGAAGATTGACCATGTTATAGGGATCTTAAGGTTTTGGAGGGCATCCTTGTTGGGTGTAGTATAGGGTCTATAAATGTACCAACATTTAATTTGTCAATCTGGAGAGTTCATGAACTTCGAGAAACATCACTGGAAATGCTAAAGAGAGTCCCTGGTAACCTGCAAAACAAATTCTAGTCTATCTTATGATTAATGTCGAAAATAAATGTAATCCTTCACTAGTGCAAGAAACACCAATCCAAACAATTAAAAGCATGTGGGAAAGTAAAAGCAATCAATGCGAAAGGAAATTATAATTGCAAGAAAACATAAGGGAAATCAGAACTGGAAATCAAGCGGTGCTGACACAATAACGAAAACACTGTAATTGCTGGAATAAATTCAAAAGCAATTCAAACTATTCTACTTGCACTAATTCTGCCTATACTAATTCTTCTTGCACTACTGTATATTGTAACGTGCTTGCGCTGGTGCAAGTAGAAAATCTTCTTGCACTAATTATATGTAAGAACAATCCAGAAGTTAAAGGAAGCCATAATATTAATTAAGCATTTATCAATTCAAACATGTAGTTTCCGTATTTATAAATATCAGCTCAACAAATGTAAAAATCACAGCTTTAAATATAAATTAATAGATTTGGATTAATTTACAGAATTAGAGTTAGAGCTCATAATGGCAGAGCCGATCTTATGGATTCGGACAATCTGGAGGGCGCAATCATTGTTTAAAATATTTTAGGTGCAAGTATAATTAATAATGCAGCAAATGAAATAGAAACAAATTGCAGCAACTCAAATTAACCTTAAAACTTGGAATAATGGATTGCAGCAAATCGACTTAATTTTTGGGAATAAAACATCTGCAGCAAGTTAGATAACATCAATCGAAGGCAGAAAGAAATTGTAAAGAAATCAAATTCACATAGCAAACAAACAAGAATTGAAATGCTATTTAAAAGATGAGAGCGGTGTCGAGTTGGTCTGGCGGCCAACCCAGCCAACTCACACCCTCTTTGAGTGCCTGTTTCACATAGAAATCGAAATCATTAGATGCAATAAATAAGTAGACAGAACATGGATAAAAATTGCCTCAATTAATTATTGAAAACAATCTTTTACATAATGCAGACATCGGTTGATCCCAGCAAGTAGGAGAAGAATTCCACACTAAAATCCACATGGTGCTACATTGGAACAACTTCTCCCCCCTTCTGCGCTATGCTTGCCTGTGCGTGCTTCTGCCCTCTGCTTAATTGATTCACTAAATTGATTAGCTAGGTTTGGAGCCATAACTCTTCTCTTATAATCTTTTTACATTCCAAACTTGGCATAAAACAAACCAATCCTTTGGAAACATCATGGGGATTGAATCCCAACTGATTATCATTAATAAAATATCAATACAACCGTTTCCCTACTGAAATAATGGAGATTTACCATGAATTTCCCAAATCTGGGCATTTTCTAGAATTCTGGAAAAGTTGGTATTTTTAACAAACTTCCTCCAAATCCCCCTTCGTATCTCCTTAACCATTATATTTTTGAAAACGGCTTGAGGCCTACTCAATTCCCTATGCTGGGAGAAAAACCCATGTTTCAGAATTATGAGATTCACTATGATGCAGAAATCGAGGTGTAAATAGGTAGTTTGGAAACTGCTACAAATTCGGGGCTGTAGCATTAATTATTCTCTAAATATAAATCTGTATGACCTGGGTGTGTCTTGGCTTGTGTGGAAGTGTTCAAATGAAATTTTGATCATAAACCTCTTTCAGATTCTCCCATAAATGTGTCAATGTATGAAAGCCCCAAATTGATGGAGGCACACTGTAAAACTTGCACTGGTGCAGGCATGCTAACTGCACTGGTGCAGGCATGCTGTAAGAACTAAATTGGTGCAGGAATCTATTGCACAGTGCATGTAGGTAAGTGTAGGTTCAAAACATGATCAAATCAACTTTAACCTGCAACGTACAAACCTTTATTAAACTTCCCTTAATGGTATTTTGATCTTGTTAAAACAAAAGAAGTAACAAATACTTGCAACAATAATCATTTAATCAAACAATATCATGAGAGGGTTTGAGTGAAAAATGAGACACAACTGAGGCCCAACATCCCCCCATGCTGACCATCTTGCATGTCCTCATGCAAGAAAATCCGACACTGTTACTCCTTTGCAAAAAAAAAAATTAGAAACATGTATAAACATTGATAATGATGTTCCTGCAATTCTGCATGATTACATTTCCGATACTTGATAATGTTGGAAATAATACTGAGAGGGGGGGGGGGGGGGAATCAATATTATCAAGTCAATAATATTTCTTTTCACAACCAGATTTGTATACACTACTTCAGTTAATGAAACTTGCATATATACACAACTGTTGTTGAGAAAACTAGCGTATACCCTGCAGACTTATAATTTAGTTGATTCATCAGATGTTGATCTTTAATCTATGTATCAGAACCATATAACAGTAACCAGGTACATTAAAAATAGAGCAAACAATCACACACAAGAACACAAGATATAAGGTGGAAACCCAATGTGGGTGAAAACCACCTGCTGCAATTCGTCTCTATCTTCTTTTAATAAGAAACTTATTTTTACAATATTTCTGTACTGGTGCAGTCTTATACCAGTACGCAAGCTTCTACCTGCAGAAGGCTACAACCTTCTCTCATTCTTCAACTTCTCTTGGAAGGGAGCTACAACCCCCTTAGCTCTTGTACTAGTACGTAGGTGCTGACCTACAGAAGGCTACAACCTTCTCTTTTCTTCCAAGGACCACGTTTCATAAATTTTCAGACTGGATCCATCAATAGCATCAATCAAACATCAAAATATATCTGCATCAATCAATCTCCCTTGCACTAATCAAATCTGAATCAAACAATCACTTCTCTGAATGTTATAACCAAAATACAGTAATAGTACTAGAACCCAAACCAGAACCCAAAACACTGCAATCAGTAAACAGAAGTAGCTAAAACATATTTTATGAGACGTACGCTACTTCGATGTGTCAAACTTGCATGCATACGCTGCTATATGAAGGCAAAATGATGTATACGTTGTTTTGACTTGCTGAACCAGCGTGTATACATGCCTTTGCTATACTGAACCTACGTATAGATTTGTAAAAGATGATTTACCCTTTTCAACTATTCAGACATTAGTTATACCCAGATCATCAGATTTACAGATCAAGACACACGCTACTTATAAAAGATCAAAAACCACACAAAGATACTTCTCTTCAAGCCTTAAGATATTGACCCATCAATAGAACTTATCCTTCTTCAAGCGCTCATGTTCCTCCTTGATTCAGATCCAGCTATGCACCATAACTCAATCACCAGTATTCTAGATCTTGCTCTTCATTAGATATTCAATACTTGAGTGCCCTTGCCTAATGACCTCCTCCTCCTTTTATAGTCTTGGGCCTTACTCAATACTATGGTACAAAACCACTTAGAAGCAATACCTTGGACCAAATACCTGGGGTCAACACTTCAGTCAAGATACCTTGGATCAATACCATGGGTCAAAATACTAGGGACCAAATACCACGGACCAGAAACAAGTTTTCCAACATGTATGCACTTTTCCTTGCGTGAAAGTGCGTGTATACGCATACATGCCTTTTGGACTACGAACCCGCGTGTATATGCGGCTTGGTCAAGGGGAACCTGCGTATATGTATTTTCTTTCATTTTGAGAGCCTGAACTGTGATTTGTCATCTGAGTGAGTTGCCATCAAGGACAACACCTGTGTCATAGTGCCAAACCTGTGTCATAATGCCAATAGATAAAGCTTGCTCTTAAAAACAGAGTGTCTGCTAGAATCTTTATTTACTTAAACTGATTTCAAGAAAGCCTAAAACAAAAAATACCATGGAAAAACTAAATTGCAAGGATGGTGTTATTATTTGAGAAAAATAGACAACTTTTAAGATTTTCAAAAATAATATCTCGGAGGCATCCATGATCAAAAGTTTCACTTTAACATCCTCATTATAAACATGAGTGACATGATTTAAAAGATATGGTGTTATAGGTAGACATAGTAATATATTCCCATAATGATTATTTTACCATTATCCATGTATAGTTAAAGCTTCTCTTATCTGGGCACAATGAATTACCTGCACTAAGGGTCCCCACGTCCATAAAAATCATTCCAAAAAGATAGAACTCCAAGGCATAACAACATAAGGATTTTAAAGCGATTCTCAAAGAGATTGATAGTGAGTTCACGAAAAGCAAAATCAACCAAGTAATTTATAGTGTAGAGTTAACTTTAATACCACATGCATGGCCTTGCTGCCAACAGGTGTCCATAGCCTCGACAGGGATACCTTTTAACCTTACGAAATGCTTGTGTCCCACCTATTAGATATAGATTTAGAGTTATTTATGAGCATTTACTTTTTCTCTTTTTATAAGTTAATTGAAGGATGTTGTCCTAGCTTGGTAACCAGCTAACGACAATGCTACTCATAAGAACTAACAAGAATGAACAAGTTGACTCATGATGAGACCTCTTGTCTTTCAGTTTTTCAACTGAAATCCATTACCCTGGCTTGGTGACCAGCGTGGTAATGTCATTCCCCGTAGGACCCATAATCATAGTAGGTAAACTCGCAATGAGTCCTCCTATCCCTAAATTAATTCATTTATGTTTTTAGAACAAATATCTAATTATGGTTAACCTTGGATAGGTTACTTAATAGGTGGGGAAGCAAGTCTACTCCTTAAGAGTGCAAGATGGTGTGAAAAGCTTTTAGTTACTACTCTTTACTGGTTGGTTATGCTACCCTAAGAACTTTATTAAAAACATCTCAGATGAACAAAAATATTCCTTGATTTTATCATGCTAGGGTTCTTTATGAAAGCTTATTAGGGTTTTGGAAATGTGGTCCACCATAAGAGGTTTTTCATTGATTCCTTCGAAGAGGGACTTGAAAAGATTTTCTAGATGAAAGTTTGTTAGAATAAGAGAAAAGTATTACATGTAACTTATAACAATAAATATTGATCCACAATAAAAGTCACTTTAAAAATATGAAGCGTTAAGTGTAAAGTACTTTTGACAATTTTTACCATGAGAATGAGTAATAATAAAAATTTCAAAAGCCATGCTTTTATGGAATCACAAGTTCAAGAGTGTTGTTATTAATCTTTATTCATTACCCTACCCTATTTTTAAAGAGATAAATATCACCTTTAAGTGTATGCGTACTTCCAAGGAAGCCATGTGCATAACAAAATTCTGATTATACTCACAATTAGTTTTAAAGAATAAACTTCAATACATACGAAAGCGTGAGAAACTAGTTTCTTTAATTGACATGGTACCAAGAGTTTTTGAATGATGAAGAAATAAGATGGGTTGATGGTTGCTAGAAACCAAAATTCAATGGAATCCATGTATTTATGATTCTCCAACTGATGCACGTCTTCCACAGTTTGATAGTCATTCTCCTGTAAGTACAAAAAGTTTGGTGAAAGACAAAAGATAAATCCCTCAAGTTCAGGCTCAAATATTTTATTTTCAGATTCATAAAAAAGGTTGAGAGAGATTATAGGGCTTTGAGTTTCAACAACATTTTTAGAACAAGTTCCAATGAAAGATTGATCCTCAGGTGGTCTTTGAATTATATCTTCTCGGGGTAAATGTTCTGCGATAATGGGGGAAGTTTCCAAATTCATTCCCTTTCCCAATATGGAAGGTGTAACATCTTGTTCAATATGGGAATCAATAGAAAGAATAGGAGGTTCAAACTGTTGTGCAACTTGATGGTTTGGATTAAGGTTTTGGTTTAGGCTTGGACTAAGGTTTGGATTGGGATTATGGTTAGGGTATGGATGGGAGCATGGACTAGGGTTAGGGTATGGATGAGGGTATGGAATAGGGTTAAGAAAAGGTTGCACATGCAACTGGGAACATGGAGGAGGATAACATAGTGGTGTATTGGAAAGAAATTGTGATTGTTGTTGGTGCTCATATCATTGAATTTGCATGGGAGATTGCCCTAGAGATAAGGATCCAAATGATTCTCGAGGCCATGGAGATATTTGGCTCGAGGATGAGAGCCAAGGAGAGGGCCATTGCGGCCATAAGGTGGGGTATTGAATCAAAGGAGGATTATAAGTTTTCCATGGAACTGTAGGGTTGTAGATGTGTTTAGGAACCTGTTGGGGACAATAGATATTATTCCAAGTATTAAATGAAGATGAATTTTGAGTTATACTTAGCAGTCGATTTATTTCCTTACTTGATTCCTTAAATAATTGTTGAAACCACGAGAATGATGGAAAATAATTTATTGAATGATCCTCCTTGCACTGCTTCCATTCTTCCTACAAATAATCCAATTGTAAATTTAGATAATATTTTGTAGCTCCTAATTTTGTAGTAGATTCCAAAAATTCAGAAGAAAGTTCTTGAGAATTCTTACTGATCTTGGAGATTCCTCTTGAATAACTAATGCATAATTTACAAACATCATCATATGGTAAGTGTGAAACATCACCTGCTCCTATTAGATTTAAAGGTTCTAAAAATTCGTTTTTGATTCCTTTGAGTAGGAGTGTTTTCAAGGTCTCTTTTACCAAATTCTTATGTTTTGATTTTTGGAGGTTGTATCTAAATCGCTCCACATAATCCTCCAAGCTTTCATTTTCCCCTTGTGTTATTCCAAAAATATCTTCACCAGCTTGGCAATAGTCTTGATATTTCTCCAAGAATGCATTCTTCATATCTTCCCATGTTTGAATACAGTTCCCACCAAGGCTCATGAACCATCAGAGAGCTGCTCCTTTAAGAGTAAGAGGAAACACTTGCAACCTTTGAGAATTAGTACAATAACCATATCCTCTACAAAGTACTTCAAACTCAAATAAGAATGTATTTGGGTCTTCATTTTCCAAACCATGAAATTTTGGTAGTGTAGATGGGGAAATATTATGCATTTCAGCCACTCCTAGATCTTTGATAGGAAATTCAAAAGTAACAATGTTTCCCATTTCTTACCAAACTAAAAGAGGTTCTCCATGTACTACTTCGAGACTCCTTCTTTGAATGTTTCTTCCGACTAATCAGTAAAATAGGTGCATTGAATGATTGATGTTAGCCTCAAACTCTTCATTGAAAAATGCCTCAAAATACCATTTTTCTATCTTCAACGAGACCACTGGTACATTTGTTAGCACATGAATAGTGTATATATATATGTGTGTGTGTGTGTGTGTAGGGTGGGTGGGGGGTTCTTACAACATTAAATAAAATGAGAAACCTTAAAGAAAAAATGCAGGAAAGAAATAAATTCAAAGAACATAAAATTGCAAGAGAAACTAGGTGAAGGAATAGAAACCAAATGCAACAGGTCACCAAGGTCAATCCCCTAAGCGCCTCCCCGGCAACGACGCCAAAATGTTGGGTGCAGTATAGGGTCTATAAATGTACCAACATTTAATTTGTCAATCTGGAGAGTTTGTGAACTTCAAGACACAACATTGGAAATGCTAGAGAGAGTCCCTGGTAACCTGCAAAACAAATTCTAGTCTATTTTGTGATTAATCTTGAAAATAAATGTAATCCCGCACTAGTGCAAGAAACATCAATCCAAACAATTAAAAGAATGCGGGAAAGTAAAAGCAATCAATGCAAAAGGAAATTATAATTGCAAGTAAATAGAAGGGAAATTAGAACTGGAAATCAAACAGTGCCGGCACAATAACGAAAACACTGTAATTGCTGGAATAAATTCAAAAGCAATTCAAACTATTCTGCTTGCACTAATTCTTATTGCACTACTGTATATTGTAACATGCTTGCACTCATGCAAGCATAAAATCTACTTGCACTAATCATATGTAAGAACAATCCAGAAGTTAAAGGAAACCATAATATTAATTAAGAATTTATCAATTCAAACATGTAGTTTCTGTATTTATAAATATCGGCTCAACAAATGTAAAAATCATAGCTTTAAATATAAATTAATAGATCTGGATTAATTTAAAGAATTAGAGTTAGATCTCATAATGGCAGAGCCGATCTTATGGATTCGGACAATCTGGAGGACACAATCATTGTTTAAAATATTTCAGGTGCAAGTATAATTAATAATGCAACAAATGAAATACAAACAAATTGTAGCAACTCAAATTAACCTTAAAACTTGGAATAATGGATTGCAGCAAATCGACTTAATTTTTGGGAATAAGACATCTGCAACAAGTTAGATAACATCAATCGAAGGCAGAAATAAATTGTAAAGAAATCAAATTCACATAGCAAACAAACAAGAATTGAAATGCTATTTAAAATATGAGAGCAATGTCGAGCTGTTCTGGCGGCCAACCCAGCCAAATCGCACCCTCTTTGAGTGCTTGTTTCACATAGAAATCAAAATCATTAGATGCAATAAATAAGTAGACAGAACATGGATAAAATTTGCCTCAATTAATTATTGAAAACAATCTTTTACATAATGCAGACATCGGCTAATCCCAGCAAGTAGGAGAAGCATTCCACACTAAAATCCATGTGCTGCTACATTGGAACAACTTCTCCCCCCTTTTGCGCTATGCCTGCCTATGCGTGCTTCTACCCTTTGCTCAATTGATTCACTAAATTGATTAGCTAGGCTTGGAGCCATAACTCTTCTTTTATAATCTTTTTACATTCAAAATTGGCATAAAACAAGCCAATCCTTTGAAAACATCATGGGGATTGAATCCCAACTAATTATCATTAATAGAATATTAGTACAACCGTTTCCATACTGAAATAATGGAGATTTACCACGAATTTCCCAAATCTGGGCATTTTCTAGAATTCTGGAAAAGTTGGTATTTTTAGCAAACTTCCTCCAAATCCCCCTTCGTATCTCCTTAACCATTACGAATTTTGGAAAATGGCCTGAAGCTTACTCAATTTCCTATGTTGGGAGAAAAACCCATGTTTCATAATTATGAGATTCACTATGATTGGTGCAGAAATTGAGGTGTAAATAGGAAGTCTGGAAACTGCTACAAATTTAGGGCTGTAGCATTAATTATTCTCTAAAATTTGTATGACCTGGGTGTGTCTTGGCTTATGCGGAGGGCTTCAACTGACATTTTGATCACAAACCTCTTTCAGATTCTCCCATAAATGTGTCAATGTATGAAAGACCCAAATTGGTGGAGGCATGCTATAAAACTTGCACTGGTGCAGTCATGCTAATTGCACTGGTGTAGGCACGCTATAAGAACTAAATTGGTGCAGGAATCGATTGCATAGTGCAAGTAGGTAAGTGTAGGTTCAAAACATGATCAAATCAGCTTTAACCTGCAACATACAAACCTTTATTAAACTTCCATTAATGGTATTTTAATCCTGTTAAAACAAAAGAAGTAACAAATACTTGCAACAATAATCATTTAATCGAACGGTAACATGAGAGGGTTTGAGTGAAAAATGAGACAAAACTGAGGCCCAACAATCCTCAATGAGGATCCTGATCAAACCATGGTGAACTAACTGCTGGGAATTTCCTTCCTTTACTTTACTATCGGAGTCTATGAGTGATTGCATCAAGAAATAGGGTATGCTGAGTCTTTGGTGCATTGGTGTTTCTACCCCAAATCTTAGTTCTTCAAGCATTATCAAATGGTTGCCATAACAATACTATATCTAAGGCCTCTTGTATTGTATTTTGCCTTATTAAAGAATTTCCTTTTTGCCACCTTTTCGCTTATAAACGAACTACCTCTTAACCTTTACAAATTTTGATCAAATGATGCATATGAGTGAGTGAGTGGGATAATTACCTATGGTCTTAATGCCATGCTACAGTTGTCAAAGATTAGAGGTGCTGCTGATGGTCATTCTTCTTTCTCCTCTGATGTCTACTGATGGTTTATTATCTTTTGCAGGTGTCTGTGTCTGAAGATTTGATGCTGTGGCTTTTGCTGTGTAGCTCTTGGATTTGATGCTACTACTACTGTGGAGCTCCTGGATTTGATGATGCTGCTGCTGTGGAGCTCTTGGATTTGATGTTGCTGCTACTGTGGAGCTCCTGGATTACCACTTGGAAATGTTTGGTGTCTCCCTTAGAATTTCTTGATCATGTTGCTGGCTGGTGCTGTGAGGATGCTGTAATGAATGGACAGAGGGAGTAGGAGTGTATGTGGATGCAAGGATGATGGTAATGGTTGAGGTGATTCTGTTAGAAAACAAAATCTTCACCTGAATTGAAGCAATGAAGTGAAAAACAATAGAATTGATGGAGGGATGCATGGTAAGGAGTGGAGGAGATGAATATATGTGACGCAAGGTTCCCTCTGGATCTTCTCTTTTCTCCTGGCTTGTCTTTTTCACCAACCTGCAAATAACAATTATGCTTTATTTTTATTTTTATTTATATATATCTATATATACATATATATATATATTAAAGAAACACCTAGGCTGCCTCAGAGAGGTTTTCACCCTAGATATATTCCTTGAGCGCCTCAAGGAAGGTTTTCACCTAGGGATCTTCTTACTCTTTTTCATTTTTCTCATCCTTGGGCCGCCTTATGAGGTTTTCAACCCAAAGATGGGACTCAGGTGCCTCATGGAGGTTTTCACCTGAATCCTTATTCTTTTGTTTTTTCCTTTTTTAGTGACTTGAGGAGGGAGGAACTGGAACTTACTCTACCATGGTCACTATCTTATTGATACTATCAATGAACTCCTGTTTTGATAAAGGCCTTTTGTACTTTTTCAATCTATGTCCATTAACAAGCAATGGAATGCCTTCTTCATCAATAGTTCTAATTTTCACTGAACCATTGTCATGGCATCTTTCCACCACATAAGGTCCGAGCCATCTTGTCCTTAGCTTGCCCTTGAAGTCTTTAAACCTAGAATCATATAACAATGCCCAGTCTCCTTCTTGAAATTGCTTCTCCTTAATGTGCTTGTCATGCTAGATCTTCCTCTGAAGCTAAACTATCTCTGTATGTAGGAGGGCCTACATTCTGAATTCATCCAAGCCATTCAAATGTAACAACCTCGATTTTTGTGCATGATTGAGATATAAATATAATTGGGTTGCCATCCTTAATGTGTTATATTCAAATTCAATGGACAACACAACCTTTTTACCATAGACCAACTCATAGGGTGTAAATCCTGTGGTGGTATTCCATGTTGTATTATAGGCCCAGGTGGCCTCAACTAGTCTCTCTGCCCAATCCTTCCTGCCGCTGCTCACTACCTTGGTTAAGATGTTCTCTAGTGCCTTATTGGTCACCTCCACTTGCCCATTAGCTTGTGGATGATAGGGAGTGGAGGTCCTATTCTTGATTTTGTGATGGTTGAGCAGTTCTTCAATCATGCTAGAGATAAACTGGCTGCCTTGGTCTGTGACTAGCTCTCTAGGGTACCCAAATTTTTAGAATATATTCTCCCTTAGGAACTCAGCCACCTTCTCTTTTGTTGCTGCCTTGATTGCCTTGGTTTCAACCCACTTAGTCAAATAATCAGTGCACACAATGATGTGCTTTTTTTTCTTTGAAGGAGGGTTGATAGGCCCAATGAAGTACATGCCCCACTTGTCAAATGGCTCGAAAGTCACTTGAGGTTGTAGGCTCATTTCATCTCTTGGAGTAGATTTTCCCATCCTCTAGCATCGATCACACTAACTAATATACTTTTTCACATCCCGATGAAGAGTAGGCCAATAATAGCCTGCTTGCAACACTTTGAATGCTGTCCTTTTTGTTGCAAAGTGACCTCCACAAGGCCCATCATGACAGGTCATAAGGATGTCAAAGACTTCCTGTTCCCTTACACACCTTAAGATTTGATCTGGGCCAAGTTTGAATAGATTTCCCCAAATCTAGGTGAAGGGGCGCTCTTTCTGACTATCTTGCTCTTTTCTTTGGACAACAAGTTTGGTGGGAATTGTGTTGATATCAGATAGTTTGTTATATCATCAAACCATGGGGAGAGAACTGAAATAGCAAACAAATGCTCATCTGGTAACTGGTCATCCACCATTCCTTCTTCACCTACAAGCAGATTCATTCTAGATAGAAAGTCAACAACAACATTTTCCTTGCCAGGCTTATCAACAATAGTTAGATCAAACTACTGTAATAGAAGCAACCAACTTATGATTCTAGCATTCACATTTGGTTTGTTCATTAAATACTTGATTGTAGCATGATCAATATGCACAAATTTTTGATAACCTGTAATGTGATGCCTAAATTTGTTCAATTAATGCACAATAGCCAGGAATTCCTTTTCTGTCACAGTATAGTTTAGCTCAGCCTTTGATAGGTTCTTATTGATAAAATAGATGGCATAGGGAAATTTCTCCTCTTCCTGACCTAAGGCTGCTCCTATGGCTTTGTGTGAGGCATCATCATGAATGTGAAATGGGAGGGCCCAGTTTGGGTCTCTAAGGATTGGTGCAGTGGTTAACTTACCCTTTAGAATGTCTAAGTCCTCTTAACAACCCTTTGACCATATAAACTCAGAATCTTTTGCCAACAATACAAACAAAGGAGAGGCCAACTTGCTGAAGTCCTTTATGAATCTTCGGTAGTATCCAGCCAATCCCGAAAATCTTTTGACATCTCTCTGCTTTTGTAGAGGTGGGACCCTTTGGATGATTGCTATTTTGTTTGGGTCCACTACAATCCTTGCTGAGATATTGAATGACCTAGCATAGTCCCTTCAGTCATTAAAAATTCACACTTTTCTAGACTGAGAGATAGATTCATTTCAATGCAATTGTGTAATACTTTGCCTAGGTTAGTCAGGGCTTCTTGGAAATCACATCCATAAGGTGTAAAATCATCCATAGATATTTCCACAACATCATGTACTAATTCAGAGAAAATACTTAAGACTGCTCTTTGGAAAGTGGTAGGAGCATTTCATATGCCAAAAGGGAGGACCCTATAGGCAAAAGTACCCCAAGGATAGGTGAAGGTGGTCTTATCCTAGTCTTCTGGGTAGATTTGGATTTGGTTGTACCCACTGAATCCATCTAGGAAAGAAAATAATTTCTTCACTGTGAGGCCATCAAGCACTTGGTCAATGAAGGGTAGGGGAAAATGATCCTTCTTTGTGGCTTTATTCAACTCCCTATAATCAACACAAATCCTTCACTTCCCATTTTTCTTGGGAACTAACACTAAAGGAGAGACCCACTCACTGTCTGAGATAGGGTAAATGAATCCTGCATCTAGCAGTTTTTGCAGTTCTTCTTTGACTATGTCTTTGAGAGCTGCATTCATCCTCCTTTGTGGTTGTCTGATTGGCCTACAACCTTCTTTGATGTATATGTGGTGAGTACACACTGAGGGGTGTACTCCCTTCATTTCTTTATAAATCCAAGTGAAGGCTTCTAGGTTCTCTCAACATGTGGCATAGATTTTCCTCTTCTAAAGCAGAAAGAGATGGGTTAGTGTTCAAAGTCTTCTCTGGGCCAAATTCTATGGTTTTGACACGGAGTGGGTTGGAATTGGCCAAGCATAAGTCAATTGGATGATTGTTCTGGGTTTCCCTTACTTCTTCTTCTAATGGCAATGAACTAGGAGTTGGACTTTGGAGCAGGTGTTCAATTAAATCATCCTCATCTTGATGTCCTCCTCCTATGATTGCTTCCAAAGAATAAAGTTGGGCAGAATAAACCTCATCCTCTTCCTCCTCCTCCAACCATAAAGGTAAATCATGTTCTAGGGTAGGTTGAGTAGGAGGGTATAAGACTAATTGTTTTGATATATGCCCATTCTTGATGGTCATATTCCCAACTTTGTAGCTAATGTAAGCATTAGCTGTGGCCAACCATTGCCTCCCAAGGATGAGAGGGTAACTAGTAAGCTTAGCCTTAGGTTGTAGAACTAGGAAATCTGCAGGGTACTCCCAGGAGTCAATGGAGACCATCACATCCTCCACAGTTCCCTCAGGGGTGACTATGGAATGATTTGCAAGTTATAGAGCTATTGTGGTATTTGTTAATGACCCTTGGAGGTTGAGCTTGAGCATGGTGTCCTTGGTCATCACATTAATGGCAGCCCCAAGATCAATCAGAGTGTGTGGGACAATGGTTCCATTGATGTGCACATCTACTATAGAGCTTCCAGGGTCCAAATATTTTGGACATATTACCTGACCCAGTATTAAGTCAGACAACTTCCTAATGACATTAATGGTAGGGGCATCCCTTTTTCTTCTCCTTGGAGGCTTGAATCACTTCTCCTTAATCAAATTATTGTAAATGGGAACATCTTTGATTGCTTGGAGAAGGGGGATCTTTACACATAGATTCTTCAATTCTCCCAGAAGTTTAGTTTCTTCTAGGGTAGGATGGAGTGGTTGGGTTAATATCTCAGGAAAGGGTTGATTTACTTTAAGGTTGCTTTCCTCTTTTTCTTCCTCAACCTCCCTACGTGGAGAGGGAGGTTGGTTATCAGGGAGAATTCTCCCTGATCTTAGGTTGATCTCCTGGATTTATACAACATAAGCTGGGTATGATGTCTCTCCACTGTATGTTTGTTGAGCTTACCTATTGTTTGGGTTCAGATTTGGCTGGGCAGGCATCTAGGGTTGTTTAGGTGGAGTAGTGTGCAGAAGTTGTGGTTGGGTAGGTGGTGGAGGCAATAGGGCTGGAACATTGTTGAATTGGGGCCTCCACCCCTGAGGTGGGGTATTCCACTGATGTTGTGGCTGAATATAAGGTTGAAATGACTGGCTGGCTAGTTGGGAATGATATTGAGATGCATAGGACCAAAGAGGGGGTGTAGACCAGGAAGGATGAGAAGGGGGTCCCCAAGAAGGTATAGCTGTGGTTTGGTTGGGGTTGCAATATGCATGGGATGACCCTTGCATACCTTGTTGGTATGGTCTAGGCCCAGGAGGTCTCCTTTGGTTGATGTAGTAAAGCTGCTCAGTGACCCGTTCAGCTCCTTGATATACAACTTTGAGTCGAGGTAAAGAAGGGCACTTGTTTGTGGAATGGTTTTCTTCATAGATTGAGAAAATATTAATACAGTTTAATGGAAATTCGTTCCTAGGATGTCTCTTGGTGCTTCTAGGATAAAAGATGGCCAAGGCTCTCTCTGCTTCCTCTTGCTTCCTTTTGATGTTCATGGTGTCCAATTGCAAGGCAAGGGTTTGTAGCATATCACTTTTGAAATCTTCTAGCATATTTCCAATTTCACCCTTGATGGATAAGTTAGAGGATGATCTATTGGCCATAGGTTGACTACCCCTACCCTTTTTCCTGGCTGCCCTAGAATGGTTTCTAAAGATAGTCTTAATATCCTCATAGGGTAATTGGTATACATCTCCTCCTACGATCATATGTAAGGCATGCAGAAGATCCTCCCTTACTCCTCTAAGCAGGACCAGTTTTAGTGACTCAGGGTCAAGTGTGCACCTGGCCATTTTGTAATTGAGCTGGAATCTTTCTTCATAGTCTTCTAGGGATTCATCCTGGCCTATGGTCATCCTAAAAATCTCTTCTTTAGTGTCCTTTGACCTACAGTAGTCCCTATATTTGTTGTTCAAAGTTTGCTTCATTTGAGCCTGATTCAAATTTTAATAGGAACGCAACAAAATACAAAGATAACCATATACACAAAGATGCAGTGGAAATAATACTTCATTTCATTAATGTAAAATACTGAAATATGCTTACAAATAGAAATGGAAATAAACCGGCTAGGGCAATGGTAGCTTATCTCTGAGAAGAGATGTGGCAGCTACATGCCTCTGAATTGTGTTACAATGAGGCTCAAAGGCCTATTTATTGTTGAGAAACAATGGAAAACCCTTAACATCGAAAAACCTAAACCTAGAAGATGAAACACCAAATTGTGGGCCCCGTTTGGGTAAATTGGTACATCAATTTCCCGGGGTTGTGACTTTGGCACCTGATCTCCGTTTGATGCGTACAATAGCTCGTTAGAAAGATCTATCTGAGCGCTACAACTTGGGGAAGAGAAACATCAATTCATGGACCCATATTGCTCCCAAATTTCCCAAAAAATGTCGTTTAGGGCCTCAAAATGGCTCCAAAAGTTCAGGACCCGAAAAATTGCTAAAAATAGTAAACTGTGCTACAGTTTAGGAATTGAAAAACTGAAAGAGATAGTTGTGGGGGTCCAAATGGGATAGGTGGGTGGCCACCAACATCCACCTAGATAATTCCTCCCCCCTTAGGAAGAAATGGTCCCCATTGCGTTGAGTTCCTCCATCTGCTGAACTTCCTTGGTGAGCTGTTCTGTAATCTCTGATGTGTCCAGTAATGGTGGGAAGCATGGTTGAGGGCATTCCACATTGAACACTCGGTGAAAACGAAGGAATGGATGAATGCTGTGCTCCAAAGCGTTATTTCCCACAACCTTGGTAATGGTGTAAGGACCATGTCGGCGTGGTCGGAGCTTCTGATGGGCTCTTGTAAGGCGTTCTTTCTGCAGATGCAACCAGACTTTGTTGCCCACTTGAAGCTTGTGTGGTACCCCTGTAGGTGAGGAGAATTTGTTCTTGTGTTCTTTCACGACCGTATCCCTCTGCTGCTGCTGCATGGAGGAACCCTTCACGAGGGTCATGGATGTGGTGACGATCTTCCCCTTACTTTGGGAGTGAACTAGACAGAAAATGAATTTCCTAGTCTGGGAGATGAGCTTGTTGCCTCTCTTGGCAGTGATAAAAGAGGTGGCGGTAGGTGGGGCTACTTCCGGTATCCTGTATAATGAATTACACAAAGAAATAACGATAGCATAAGGCCTTGACTCATACATAGCATGTCGCCTCCACAAGTATGGCTGGCCTAATAGTACATCACAAACATCCAGAGATGTAACATCACACAATACCTCGTATGTGAAGGGCTTGATGCTGTAGGGAAGGTGGCACTGCTGGCGAAATTTGAGATCTCGTCCTTCATGAAGCCACCCGATACTGTACAGCTATGGGTGTGGTGTTGTCGGTAGGCCCAACTGCTTCATGACCTCTGCTGAAATGAGGTTCTTTTGGCTACCATTGTCAACAATGAATTGTAGCGGCGAACCCTTCACCCACATATGTGAGTGGAAAAGACGTTCCCCCTCCTCTGGATCTTTGGGCTCATTCTTCTAGATCTTGGCGGTGGCAACAATGACACTGGGCTTCGCATCAATGATCTGCTTCCATTTGCCATTCCCCTTGTTGGGTTTTGACTCAGGGTCGGAACATGCATCTGATTCTGAAGCCTTCAACTCAGCCACCAGCGACTGCTTGGTCCGACACCCACTTGTGTTATGAGTGGGACTCTTGTGGAACTCACACCACTTTCCTATGTCCTTCTTCGACTTCGTGGTGTTGTTATTTTCTTGCATCTTCAATGGGTTGTCTTGGGTCACCCCACCTTGGCTTTGTCCCTTGGTCTTCGGATTTGTATATCTAAAGTCTCGCTTCTTCTGTTTGAACTTTTGCTCGATTTTGATAGCGTATCGGTATGCCGTGCTGAGTGAGGAGATGTTCAGGAACTCCATATCTTCCTGGATGTATCTGTGTAGGCAGCCATAGTATTTGAGTACCAAATATAGCTCATAATCTTTGATACCCAACTGTGTGTGAAGGGTATGAAAAATGTTTGTGAACTCCGACACATCTTGGTCCCTTCCTTGCCGTAGTGTGGTCCATTTGATGTATTTATCCTCATAGCTTTTGACAGGGTAGTACTGCTCCTTGATGGCATCTCAGAATGAATGCCAAGTAGGTGTGGCTGAGAACAGTGAGCCCGTACTTTCATCCTTCTGCTTGCAGTAGGTTTCCCACTAGCCCTTGATGTGGGGGGCTACTTTAAGAAGACCAAAAACAATCTTTTCCTGACTTGAAAATTCATGAACAAAAAAATACCCATATAGCAGATTTAACCATTTATCTATGACATATGCATCTATTTGACCCTCGAAGATGGGGATTTCAAAATTAACTTGTACCTTAAATGGTGTGGCATTTCCAGAGAAGCTGTTGGAAGCTGATGCGTCGCCTATGGGTAGCCACTGAAGGATCTGGGCAAAACTGTCCATCATCGCGTTCCTTTGTCGCTCGAGGGCTTCTTCGAGCAAGATTTTGATAGGATCTCCTACCCCCTCGTCTTTCTTCTCATCCGCCATGGGAGGCTGTTGGGATTTGGGAGGCTGGTCTTGCAAAGGTTCGACCTGTTTAAGCCCTAACTCCTTATAGCTCGACCTCGTTGGGGACATGCAAAGAAAAATAGAGAAAAAGCAGATCGCTCTAATACCACTGATCTGGATTTAAATAGAATGCAACAAAATACAAAGATAACCATATACACAAAGATGCAGCGGAAATAATACTTCATTTCATTAATGTAAAATACTGAAATATGCTTACAAATAGAAATGGAAATAAACCAGCGAGGGCGATGGTAGCTTATCTCTGAGAAGAGATGTGGTGGCTACATGCCTCTGAACTGTGTTACAATGAGGCTCAAAGGCCTATTTATTGTTGAGAAACAATGGAAAACCCTTAACATCCCAAAACCTAACCCTAGAAGATGAAACGCCAAATTGTGGGCCCCGTTTGGGTAAATTGGTACATTAATTTCCCGAGGTTGTAACTTTGGCACTCGATCTCCGTTTGACGCATACAATAGCTCGTTATATAGATCTATCCGAGCACTGCAAATTTGGGAAGAGAAGCATTGAACCATGACCCATGTTGCTCCCATATTTCCTAAAAAATGTTGTTTAGGGCCTCAAAATGGCTCCGGAAGTTCAAGACCCGAAAAAATGCTAAAAATAGTAAACTGTGCTACAATTTAGGAAAATGAAAAACTGAAAGAGACAGTTGTGGGGGTCCAAATGGGATACGTGGGTGGCCACCAACATCCACCTAGATCAAAGCCCAAGTTGTGATGCTATCTCCAAGTAAACCCATGAACCCACGTAATGCTACATCCTTGAGGGTAGATGGGAATAGTTTTAACTTTTCTCATCATCTGTATAGTCATAGGTTCGACATATAACAATAAATTCAAATAGGAAAGTGTCAGGGTCCTCTCTGGTCAGGCCATGGAAATGAGGTAGAGCGGAGGGGCTTATATTCTTCATCTTGGCGTCCCCATTGGTTTCCCTGATGGGGAATACACTCTCAATTCTCTCTCTATCTCTCCTGTGATTTTGGCTTCCAGCCATTGGTTCAGTAGGAATGGGTTCTTCCTCTTCTTCTTCTTTTGTAGGTTCCTCAAATAGGTAAGGTTGCTCACTTAAAGGGTCTTCCAATTCACCGTCACTAAAGAAGATAGAAGGTATTTGACAAGAAATTCCCTTAAGTGTCCCTAATCCTATGAGGCATGAAAGGAAATGTTTATGGGTTGGTTTTTGTAAGATTTTGTTAAAGTTAGAAAGTACTTACAGAATGGAAAGGAAAGCAGATAATGACAATTGAAAGAAAGGAATAATCTAGACTACTTTTGCAGAAATAAACTAATGGAAGAAAGTTGAAGACTAGAAGTAGAAGAAAAGAAAGTTTGGAGACTAGAAATAGAAGAAAGCAATAATTACTTCTACTTAGACACCTCCCCGAAAATGGTTCCAAAAAGTGATGAGCCTAGGTATTCGAACAATAATGCTGCAACTCCCAGTGCTACTAGCTTTACTTATCAACTTGAGGTTCGTACAAACTTGGAGGTGACAGTGCTATATGCACACGTAGAAGTGAAGGTCTTGCCTGTTGTCATTGTTTGTCTGGAAGGAGAGCCCAGGGGTTCCAAGCCAAACTTGTATAGGGTCAGAACAAGATTAATTATTTGATGGAAGGAGAGCAAACCTATTCTAAGAGAGAGCTACTCTACTGCAGTAATGAACAAAACAACATGAAATGTTGTACTTACACCATAGCCTAACTAACCAATTAAACAAATATGCTAAGCATAATTGCTAAATTAACACTAACCTAATGTTAATTATCTAAGTTGCAGAAGTAAAGAGCATCAAAAATAGACTAAGGTGTAACAAAGAAACTTATGCTAAATTGGGTTTCAAGCGAAAGGAAATTGGAGATCGAAATTAGTGAAAGGAGGACGTGAGAGAGCAACAGTGCATAAGAACTGTTGGATCAATCGGGTGAAAGGAAAATGAACGACGGAGATTTGATCGCAGGAGGTTACGTAGATAGATGGGCTAACAGGGTTAATGAACACGATGAATGGTTGGGATCTTATCGCACGGGTGAAGTCAAGAGATGGATGGCGGAGATTATATCGCGAGGAAAAGAAACATGTGGAAATGAGGGAGTGGGTTTCTACGGCGGTAAGTAGTTTCTCACGCACCCTTCAGGCTGTAAGCAATATTTTGAAATTTCACGCGATTAACCTTCCTGCATGACACGTGGCAGAAGAAAACCACTTTTCTCACGTGCTCTTGGGTGGACAATGTTCATGCACTAATCCGCACGAGATTGTGCGATAGCCGTTAGATCAGGCGGGGCTGATCAATGGTGGAGATCAGCTAAGCTAGTTTGCGATCGGGTGAAGTGACAGCCGTCGGATCAGGCGAGGCTGATCAACGGTTGAGATCGGCCAAGCTAGTTGGCGATCGGGTGAAGCGAAAACCATCAGATCAGGTGAGGCAGATCGATGGTGGGGACTTAAAGTTCATAAAGTAAGTGGTAGTTGGGAAAAATAATGGATCAAATGGTGATTGTGAAGGTTTGTTGGTGATCGGATGGCGAGGAAGAGATGTAGGAGGAATGTGCTGAAGGCGGTTTCAAATGAAAATGACAGAGAAAACCAATGATGGTGAAACAGTAACTGCATTAAACAAAAAACTCCATAGCTCATGCAAGAAACAAAAACCTGTGTTTTTGGGGCTGTCGAAGGGTCTCTACCTCAATTCATGGTCCTAGAGGGAGGAGATGAGGCCGAGACACTTGCACACAACCTGATAGTGATCTTTTTCCTCTAACTAACCTGTGAACTGAAAGAAGGCATAAATGGCAGTGAATTGAAGCAAATGTAGCTACTGAAGCAACTGAATAGAAAAACTATGAATCATCTGCACTATACCACTATAATGGATATGCAGCTGTTTAAACAAATAAACAAAAAACCATGAATCTACTTAATCAAATAAACAAAAACAGGAAGCTATGCTACTTAAACAAATGAACAATTAAAACCAGGAAACTATGCTAGCATAACAATACAATAAAGAGGAGCTGTGGCTGCTTGGGTTGGGCCCTTACCCAAGAGTTTCAACCCTCGAAGTTAACTAAGAGCTGACTTAAACAAAACTCATTCTTATTAGAAAAACCATGGATTATAGAGAAAACTGTCACAAGTCTTTGCAACTCAGAAATAAAATAGAGTTTTACAATAGAAGTCCGAATCCTACTGAGGTCATAAGCCTCTCTATTTATACATTTGAAGTCTCTAACGACTTCCTTCCCATTAGGGAGGCTTGGCTCCCAACTTAAGGTAAATTGTTTTATGTCCCTTTCCCTTGCTTGGCTGTCTTTTAGTCTTCAAAGTAATGGCTGTGTGCATTCCGAGCTGATGGTGGAATATTTGAATGGAGGGGTAGTGAATGAGGAGGATTTACCTCCTATAATTACTTTCCCTTGTCCCATTCTAGTTTTACTAATGTCTTTTCCAAAGTTCCTTGCTTTTATCCTTTATACTTTCATTTTCCTTGCTTTTATCCTTTATTCTTGCATTTCATGCACATTAGACCACAAAGCAACATATTCAACTCTAACTCATTTCATAAACAAAATATAATCAAAAGCATGTAATAAGTTGTGAGAATAGTTAAGCTCCTTATTAATTAATATGACTGCAAGTTGGATGGCGCGTTGCAACTGTACTTGCTCTTACCCTAGCTATAATACTGATTATGGTTAACTGCAGTCACCTTAACCTTTAAGACAACGTCCACAATCTGGTGTTCACGCCCGCACCTGCTTCCAACTGTTGACGGTTATGGTCTACCATTACTAGGTTCAGCTTGGAGGGTATGGAGTTCAACGTTGTGGATTATTCATCGGATCCTTACCTGGAGCAAGCTATCTTCTGTAATCCTAACCCTAGATCGATTCCCGTTTCCTTTGCACCATCCAGCTCGAATCTGGCACTGGTTGTCTCCCTCCTCAGGCTTACGGCCTCCACTCTACACATTGGGACTCTCTCCATCGACTCACCTGCCCTTGACTGCCCGCCACTACCTCCTAGAACCCTAAACCTTCTGGCTACCTATTTGTCCTCTCTTTTCAACCCTGTACCCCCTACTGATCACTGTTTTACCAAAACTCCTTCATCATGCCCGGGAACCAACCCTGATGCGGCTGCAGAGACATAGAAGACCTTCGACCACCCCAACTGCTACGAGGCGAATCAAGTCACAACTCCTCCTTCCAACTGTTTCGATACCCTGGTAATCTGAGCTAGGTTAGTGGAGCCACACCTAGAAGAAAATTGCCCCTCGGATCTGTTACGGGATCACCCTACTATGCCACGTATGGAAGAGGAAAGCAAGGTGCATCAAGGCATATGGAAAGAATTACACCATAAAGTTTGGGGAAGGACTCACCATGGGTGAAGTAGCCGACAAAGCAGGGAAATTTTGAGTGGATAGGGTTCATGGAAGAACCTACACGGCAGAGCGATTGGGGTTGTGGATTAAAGAGATTTGGGGAAAAATTTTCATACAACTCCCAAATGTTCAAATACTTTCTTGTGGGTGTTTTACGCTTCATTTTTCCCTTGAAGAATACATGAACTTGGCTCTTGCACAATATTGGCATATCGAAATGGCTCCGGTGCTGCTCAAAATATGGAGCCCTCTCTTCGATCTGGAAAGAAAGAAGATAGGAGCTGGATCTCTATGGGTATGGTTACCAGGCTTACCACTCCAGTACTGGTCTGAAGAAGTTTTCATGTGAATCGAGAATACCCTTGGCACCTTCCTAGATTACGACAATACAGTCCAAAAATCGAACCCTAGCTCGCATTTTGGTGCATCTGGACACTCGGGAGGGTCTAGAGGAAAAAATTAACCTAGAATGGTGTAACTTCACTAGGGTTCAAATCCTTGATTACGAGGGTGTGCCATTTAGATGCCGACACTGCCACAAGGTCGAGCATCTGTATAAGGAATGTCCTTTGGTCTTGAAACCCCCAGAAGCAGCTATGGAAAAGGAGGAAGGCATTGGTAGGGATACCCCTGACATCCCCAGGAAGACTCCATATGCAGTACCTACACCAACTCGGAAGGTGACCCGATCTCAACTAGTCCAGCAATCCATAGGCAACTCTTTGGGTCCCCCATCTCCACCTCTGACTTGAGCCAGGGCAACAGCTGAAGCAACTCGAACATCGGGTACTCCTCTCCCCTCTTCCCCTGTTCTATCTTCTGCTTATGCATTTTCTACACATCATCAACATAATGCATCTGTACAGGATCGATCCACCTCTCCCTCATCTATTCCTTGCCCCCTTCTCACCCATCACCTGGTTTACTCCACCACTTCCCCTTCCATAAATCCGGAGGCCACTTCTTCCCCATCATCACCTCCTCCAGCTCCCCCTCATCCTTTTAACTTGCGATCTCACCCTCCCTGTGGGGGTTCTCATACAACTCTCTCTGGTCTTGGCCTGTGCCTCCCATCATCGACTATCAAACCCCTTCGTGGGAGCAAATATTACCTTTCACACACAATTCTCTGGGTTGGTGCTGAGGTGGTCTTGGGAAGGAAATATTCATTAGATCAAGTTCTTAGAGCAAAGAATACCCATGACATGGTTCCCCCATGAAATGGCTATCTTTCAACTGCAGGGGTATGGCTAGCTCGCCCAAAAAGCTAGCCCTTCGCAGGCTATTTACCGCTGAGCCTGTAGACATTATATTTCTTCAAGAAACCCATGGTGAAGCTCAACACATCATTCGAATTCTATAGAATTTAAGCTCGGAATGGGAATTCCTTGCACTAGATGCTATTGGTCGTTAAGGTGGATTGGCTTTGGAATACAATCCCCGAACCATAAACCTTAATTCGGCTTGGGGAGGAAAGGGGTTCATTGGTATTGATTTTTTTTTGCTGAGTTGGGTATGGATCTTTGTGTCATGAATGTTTATGGGCCATGTTAGGGACAAGAGGATTTATGAAATCAACTTCTAAAACTCTCTCTTACCTCATCAGACAATCTCATCTTGGGCGGGGACCTAAATTTTTCCATTGGATATAGTGAGTCCTGGGGATCATCGGCATAGATTGACCCACTCTTTGATATCATGGAAAACCTTCTTGATCAAGCTCACCTTTCAGATGTTCCTATGAACAGACCACTGCCAACATGGAGGAACAGAAGAGTTGGTGATGCAACCCTCACTAGAGGACTGTACCGTTTCATCCTCAAACATCCAATGATACAGAGATTATCTCATTATAGGCAGTGGGTTGGAACCGGAGGCATCTCTGACCACTCGCCTATCTACCTTGAAATATCTGGTCCTCCTATTAAGCCCAAAGTCCTGTTCAAATTCAATTCATCTTGGCTTCTGGATCCCTCCTACACAAAACTGGTTTCAGATTACTGGATGCAAAACCGTCCCTCTCAAGGAAACACTTGGGTTGAGGGATTTTTTCAAAACCTTCTGCATCTCAAGAAGCTCACTATCAAGTGGGCAAAGGAAAAACTCCAAAGGGATACCCATACCCTCACCTCTGTAGAATCATCCTTGGAACACCTTATGGATGACCACAATAGGGGTTTCTTAAGCGCTGAAGCCAAGTCAAATTTGATTGAGCTGGAAAATCAAAGATCCAGAATTCTAAAGGAAAGAGAGGAAACTTGGAGACTCAAGAGTAGAGCGATTTGGCTCAAAGCAGGGGATGAGAACACAAGGTACTTCCAGAAATTTTCCAAGGGGAGAAAAGCCTCCAACAGCATCTGGAAAATTCCCACACTAGATGGAAGTATTGCAAAAAATTTCAACCAATTATCTCAGTTGGGTATCTCACATTTCAAACAACTCTACAAGGAGCCACCTGTCTCAAACCTTGCTGATATCATTCAAGTAGTAGGGCACTTCCCAAGCTTTGTAGGTCTGGAAGCGGAAGCTGAGATAACCTCTCCCGTTACTAGAGATGAACTTGAGGGGACCTTAAAATGGTTCCAGAAAGATAAAAGCCGTGGCCCAGATGGTTGGTCCATTGAATTCTACTTATCCTTTTTTGACCTCATTGAGAATGATCTTCTCTATGTAGTTGAAGAGTGCAGGACCTCTTGAAAGATGTATGAGGCTATCAATGCCACCTTCATTGCTCTTATACCAAAATCTGACTCACTTGCTTCCTTCAATGATTTCTGCCCCATCTCCCTCTACAATACCCTATACAAAATCATTGCAAATCAACTATGCCCTATACTCTCCCATCACATTTCTCCAGAGAAATTTTTCTTTTTCCAAAATAGACAGATCCATGAGGCCATAGGCACGCCTAGGAAGCCATTCACTCTATCAAAACAAGAAATTTGAAAAGCATTATACTCAAGATTGATCTTGCTAAGGTTTTTGATCTTGTTAGCTGGCTCTTCATTAAGATGATCCTGATCCATTTAGGATTCCCTCTGGCTTTCATAGACTAGATTATCTGTTGCATAAATTCAACATCCTTCAATGTACTTATTAATGGCTATGCATGCCACTTCTTTCATGCCGAACATGGACTCCGGCAAGGATGCCCTCTGTCTCCGCTTCTGTTTATTATAGTAATGGAAGGTCTCAGCAGGCTCATTGGCACCGTAAAAAGGGAAGGAAGACTCAAAGAACCGAAAATGAACGAACTCTGCCATCTCACACATCTCCTCTTTGTTGATTATGTTATGATCTTCTTGGATGGCAGCATCAGGGACTCTACCTCCTTCCATGACATTCTTATTCTCTTTGAAAAAGCCATTGGTATGGCTGCAAATCAGACAAAATATACTATTACTCTATCTCACACCACCCCTTAGGAGGATAGAGCAACTCTCCATTTTTTCCATTATCAATTGCATAATCACTCGGATGGATTGAAATACTTGGGTTTTAGGATCAAACCCCACAGTTACTGGATTGCTGAATGGATCTGGTTAGTGATTAAAATTGGGAAGAGATTGAAAATTTGGAATCATAGTTTTTTATCAAGAGCTGGGCACCTTGTCCTTATAAAATTAGTACTGGAAGCCACTCCTGTATATTGGATGTCACTCGCTTGGATCCCTCGGAGAATATTAGGAATAATCCAACAGATATGTTGCCGATATCTATAGATAGGACAAAAGGAAGGAAAAACATTTGCTTGGGTGAGCTAGAACAAAATTGCATTGCCAAAAAAATGGTTGGGGGGGTGGGGGTTAAAAGACCTGTCTGTTTTTTCCCAAGCTCTTGCAGCCAAGATGAGCTAGTCCCTTCTCACTTCACAGAATCTATGGATGACTATGTCATACCACAAATACATTTGGCTGCAACAATTATTGGATTGGGTTTGTCTACAAGACTAACCTTGTTTGGGCATTTCTATAGTATGGAAAGCAATCCTACAAATGATGCCTTTCATCAGATCCAGCTTGGCATGGCACATAAAAAATGGAGCATTTGTTCGCATTGGTATTTATCCATGGATAGGAGGGGGAAACAGATATCAGTTGCCACCTAATCTCATTCAATACCTTCATCTTAGAAATAACACAACGATTACACATATTGCTGATCATGAGCACAACACTATTTTCAGACAGAATTGGAGGTCAGCACTTGAAATGGACATTCTTGTTCAATGGTATCAATCCTGGGATTCATATCTAGCGGCTTTTTCTAAAGCTCATGTGCATCTAAATAATGACCAAGATGTACTAGTATGGATACTAGCTGATCATGGGAAATACACCCTAAAACTGGGCTACACCCACCTTCTCTTGGATCGCAAACCTACACTTACTAAAGCATGGTGGCAATAGATTTGGAAAATGAAAACTCCTCCCCGGGCACACCTCTTCATGTGGATTTTTTTATGTAACAAAACTCCTACAGGTGATGCCCTTATGCACAGATCTATTCATGGCCTGATCTTGTGCATTCTCTGCAAGCAAGACTCTGAAACCAACGAGCACTTGTTTCTTCTTTTTCTGACTGTCATTCAATTTTGGCAAGCTACAACACATCTCTCTTTGCAGAACGCATGGTAAGGCCCTTCTATTCTCCAAGCATGGAACAATTGGATTGCAGCACACTAGGGAGAAAAGGCACAATTCCTACCTCTTATCCTTTGTTGGACTATATGGCTTACTCGGAACCATATTATTTTCAAGAACGAAATTGTCCGCTGGCCCCTTATCATTGCAAAGGTTGTGGCAGCTTATCATGACATTCCGGAAGAGGCAAACCCCTACATCCATAGAACCTCGAGCCCTGGTCGGATTGATAAATCTAAGCCATGGGCTTACTTCGATGGAGCAACTCAACCTCATGGTTGTGGAGGGGGTTTCATGCTATACATCTCTGATCATCACTTCTATAAGGTCCAATTAAGACTAGGGGAGGGAAAAAACAATTTTTCCAAGCTTATTACCCTCAGACATTTGCTCCATTTTGCATTAGCACATGATTGCACTACCATTCAGATCTATGGGGACTCAAAAATTATTATCAACTGGTTTAATAATAAAAATCATTATAATGCTATTTCACTACAAAATATCTTGGATGAAGTCTATAATTTCAAAGCAGTGTTTAACTTAGCCTCTTGTCAACATATATACAGGGAATATAATGAAGACGCTAACAAACTTTCCAAGGAGGGATCGCTACTACCCCAAGGCTTGTGGATAATCTCTGAACAGGCGGGAGCAGATTTCTACCAATACCACCACAGACCATATATAGACCAGGATTACCATAGGGTGGAAAGGCCCTAATTATATATGTATTTTTGTTGTTTTATCGTAGCTTTATCCAAAACATGTATATATTTATTTTTGCTGATATATAAACAAATAGTCTGAATATGTATAGGAAATGGCTTGGCCATTAATATTTTTGACACAGCTAGATTCGAAATGGCCATGGGCCAACAGTACTCGCAGATGCCTCGGGCATCTACTACATGTAATTTTTCCACATAATGAAAGATTATGATTTTTCCATTAGAAAAAAAGGTTGTGAGAATAGTTGGTTTGACTAAGCTAGGAGGTGAATTAAGGCCAATTAAGGCCCATATAATTACTCAATAATGAGGCCCATGAATAGGATATGTTCCAATCTATCATAGACACACTGGAATCTCATGACAGGGTCAAGAGGAAAGGACACGAGGCGGTGCTAGCCATGTTGGATCAAATCCATTTTTAATCATATATATATCTATATATATATAATTTTACATGCCAACTATATATTAAAAAAATAAATTATAAATTTCCAAGAAAAAACCTATTAATAAAATAAGATTTTCATTTCTTTTTATATTATATATCAATAATATATATATATATATATATATATATATATGGTTGTTTTTTATATAATATATACATAATTAATATTCAAATATTTTATTTATGATTCACATTTTAAGCATTAAAATGCTAATACACACTCCAATCATATTTGGAAGTAGAAAACATATATTTATAGGACTCTCTATATATATATATATATATATATATATATATATATATATATATATATATATATATAGTATTTAAAATGTTACATGTCAACTTCATATTAAAAAATGAATGAATTACAAATTTCACTTAATTTTTTTAATAGATTAAGATTTTTCTCAATTTATGTATAAAAAAATCCATATTGTTTTTTAGATTAATAAAATATTTGTTATATATATATATATATATATTCTTTTGTTTTATATAGTATATAGTACATTCTTTTGTTTTATATAGTATATACATAGTTGATATTGAAATATTTTATTTACAATTTACATTCTATACATTAAAATGTTAATAAATTTCCAAATCATATTTAGAAGTAGAAAACATATATACATAAATTTCTATGTATAATTATTTTTGTTATAAATCTATTTTTAAATGTTACATGTTTATTTATCTCTCTTTTTAATTATATAATTATTTTTATTAATATTTAAAATGTTACATGCCAACTCCATATTAAAAAATGAATGTATTACAAATGTTTATTAAAAAACTTATTAATGGAATAAAAATTCACATACTCTACATATAAATAATCCATATATATATATAATTAATTAATTAATTAATAAGTCCCTTTTTCTTCTGTGCTCTTGCAATTTATCCTCGCATTACTTACCTCCTCGCATTCCAACTAAAAATATCGTATTCCATGCTGTTGACCTCTTCACCTTCCTAAGTTGAATTGATTCGCTTCCTCTCAAGTTGCAGACGAACCAAATTTGTAACTTATGTCTCATTCTCACAGCTCGTCTAGCAGAGTTTGTCTTGTAGCAATGCAACTTTAAACAACTGTTTATTTTGGATTTGTCACCAACACCACGCAATAGGAGTATTAACACGTGATCTTGGGAGTATCAATAACTTGAAAGCAAGTTTTGCTTTGATGAAATGTAACTACAAGAATAACAACAAGTACCATATAAGTGTATCAACAACTAACATAATAGATGATCGACCACTTTAAAATATCTACAAATAACAACACTTATTAAAAACTCCACAAAAACTATTTTTTTTGTTAATAAAAATTTCGTGGGGCCAAAAATACTCCGTATCACCATTGCTTTACTCCTAAATTTAAATAATTATAATTACCTACCACCAAAGACATTAGAAATGGAAATGTTTAAATTTGAAATGAATAAACAATACATGCCCTTTTAAAAAATACCATACATTTATAGATAATTACTAATTTGAAACTAAACTTGTAATTCACTCAAGCTCCGTTAAACACAATAAACTTAAGACACATCTAGGATAGAAGCAAGGTATATTTAGGCACATCCTCAAATTTAAAATCTTAACAATTTGTTTATCTAATCACAATATTAAATTAATAAATTTTTTTAATTAACAAAATCACTTTTACATACACAAGTTTCATTACTTTTGGGTTCTCACAACCTTTTAGTTATTGTGATAATTAGCTTCAACCATTTTCTAATTTCTATGAATACTTAATTTCAAGTTTTAATCTCACTTTCAAAAACTTATGAATTATTTCTTTAATTGTAATCAATATTTATAGAGAATCTATAATTTTAAAAGATGGTTATCACTATTATATTAAATATATGTATTTCATAAATGCCACAAATGGTCTAGTTATCATATGTATTTAGAGAATTAAATTCATTAAGCTGGAGAAACAAATGATTCATTAAAACACTTAAGATTGCCACTATTACACCAAACATAACTATTTCATACATGCCACAAATAGGCAAGTTACAACATGTATCCAACTACTTGACTCATGAAGTTGAGAACAAATTGTTCACGAAAGCGCTCGAGTTAAGACACTTTGACAAAAACCTTACCAATTATTATTGCTTCTTTATTCCAAATTTTTATTTATGATCTTGATTATTTTCTCATAATTTTTTAATTCGTATACTCATTAAAAAAATCATTTTTTAATATAAAAGGTTCACAAATATTTATATACTTTAATTTTTTTTATTAAATTAAAAGTAATAAGATAAAATTTTCATTATGGATGAAATGTGTAACATGATATACATTTATAATATATATTATTAACATATTTAATTGAAATAAACCAATATAGATTTATTTTAACTCCATCTTCAAAAGGTTCAAATCTCTCAAAATGCAATCCTTTTCTTAAATGCAAAACTTAAAGAAAGGTTTGAACGTAGAAACTCTTGGCTCTGGGTAGATTCGATGTGAAGAAAAATCTATTTTCATTTTGAGTAACACATTGATAAAATATTTTAACTTTACATACACATTTTTTTTTGCTGACATATTTAGAAGTAGAAAACATATATCCATAACAAACTATATATATATATATATATATATATATATATATATATATATATATATATATATATTTAAAATTTTACATGTCAATTTCATATTAAAAAATTCAGGAATTATAAATCTAAAAGAAAAAACTAATTAATGAAATACTAATTTTCTTTCTTTTTATATATAAATCCATATTAATTATATATATATATATATATATATATATATATATATATATATTTTATCCTATCCTATTCTCCTTATAGAAGTGGGTCTTTTCCCTATCGAGAGCCTAGCTATGACTAGGCTTTTGTTGTACAAGCACAAACTCAATAACATAGGAGACCATAGACTTCCTAAGCTAGCTTTAAATTCCAGCCAAAACCACCTAAGGCTCAAATGAGGTTGGTATAAAGACACCAGGGCCTGGTTAAACCATTGGGAGATCGACGAGAATGTTGCATTGCAAAACATTAATAACATTAAAAATATTGTTACTTCTAAGTTCAAAGAAAAAATGTGGTGTGAGAAAGATTTAGCAGCTAAAAGAAAATTAAGATATTATAAGGAGGTCATCAACCCCACCCTGGAAGATCAAAAGTATCTCTTTGTTTTAACTAGCTCAAAGAAGAAAATTAATATAGCTAAGATTACAACGAACTCTCATGAGCTCCATAGTGAAACGGGTCGTTGGGCAATTCCTAAAACACCATGGATGGAAAGGTTCTGCCATCTCTGTGAGAATACGAACATCGAGGACGAAAATCACTTCCTATTAGAGTGCCCCATGTACAACCACATTAGATCTCAGTTTCAAAATCTTTGTTGCAATATTGACCTTCCTAGCCTTTTACATTGTCAAAATTATAGTGAGCTCGGGAGGCTTCTCTCCAAGCTTTTTGAGCATAGGAATAAAATCTTAAATCAAACTAAATAAATCATTTCTTTAGGTCATATAGACCAAAGTTTGGTCTCAGTGGACGTTAACCATCATCATCATAATATATATATATATATATATATAGTTTTTTTATATAGCATATACATAGTTGAGATGGAAATATTTCATTTATGATTCATATTCTAAGCATTAAAATGCTAATACATGTCCCAATCATATTTGAGAGTAAAAAACATATATTCATAGGGCTCTCTCTTTATAATTATTTTTGTTGAGATTTAAAATGTTACACGTTAACTACAAATTACAAATTTCACTAAAACCCTATTAATGTATTAAAAATTCACTCTATATATATAAAAAATCCATATTATTTTTTTAGAGTAATAAAATGTTTGTTATATATATATATGGAAAAAATGTACCATATATTATATAAAATATATATAAATATATATATATATATATATATATATATATTTTTTTTTTTTTTTCTTCTGTTTTATATAATATATGGTACATCCTTTTCTCTCATATATATATATATATAATTGAATATTTTAATTATAGTTTACATTTTATACATTAAAATTTTAATATATGTCTAAATTTTATTTGGAAATAAAAAACTTATATTCATAGGTGTCTCTCTAATTATATATATATATATATATATAAAATGTTATATGCCAACTTTATATTAAAAAATGAATGCACTATAAATCTCCAAAAGAAAAACTTATTAATGAAATAAGAATTCACGCACTTTCTATTACTTTTGTAATTAATAAGCTTATTTTTATTTTTCTTCTGTGCTCTTGTAATTTATCCTCGCAGTGCTGACCTCCTCACATTCACACTAAAACACATCTTATTCCATGATGTTGACCTCTTCACCTTCCTAAGCTGAATCGATTCACTTCCTCTCCACATGAGAAGAACCAAATTTGTAACATACGTCTCATTTTGGCGATGCGTTTAGCAGGGTTTTTCCTATACAAGCGCAACTAAATAACTACCGATTTTGAATGTGTCAACAACTCCACACAATAGGAGTATCAACACGCGATCTTGGGAGTACTAACAAATCAAGAGCAATTGTTGCTTTGATGAAATGTAGCTACATGAGTAGCAAAAATTACCAGCTGAGTGTACCAATAACTAACATAATAGGTATATCAAAAATTTTAAAATATATAGGAATAACAACACTTATTACAAACTCAACAAAAACTTATTTTTTTTATTGATGAAGATTGCCCGGGGCCAAAATTTCTCTCATCATAACTCCTTTACTCTTAAACTTGAATGCTTATAATGACCTACACCCAAGAGCATTACGAACTTCAAATGTTTAAATTTAAAATGAATTAACATTACATTCCTTTTAAACAATACCATACACTTATAAATAATTACTAATTTGAAACCATACTAGTAATGGACTGAAGCTCCATTAAACAAAATAAAATTAAGACATATCTAGGGATGGAACAAGATCTTGGCACAGGACAATCATGGAGTAGACAAAATGAGCAGGGATATAGGCCGTGGACGAGATCCGAGTTCACAAGGCCAAAGTATAAATACAAGAAACATGGAGTGGACTAGATGTGCAGCTGCTGGTCAAAACAAGAGAACTTCGACACTAGCAGATGTTCCAATATGTCATGGATATGCTGAAATATCATGACAAGGCCAAGAGGGAAGAACACGAGGTAGTTTTGTGCATGAAGGATCAAATCCATTTTTGATTATACATTTTTTTTTAAATCATATATATATATATATATATATAATTTTTGTTATTAATATTTAAAATTTTACATATCAACTATATATTAAAAAATAATAAATTATAAAAAAACACCTCTTAATAAAATAATAATTTTCTTTCTTTTTATATATAAAACCCATATTAAATTTTTTTAACTAATAAAATGTTATATATATATAGTTGATATTCAAATATTTTATTTATAATTCACATTTTAAGCATTAAAATGATAATAGACACCCCATTGATATTTGGAAGTAGAAAAACATATATTGATAGACCTCTTTATAGTTATTTTTATTAGTATTTAAAGTGTTACATGTCAACTCCATATTAAAAAATGAATAAATTACAAATTTCACCTAATTTTTTTAATAGATTAAGAATTTTCTCTATGTATAAAAAATCCATATTAATTTTTTTAGATTAATAAAATATTTATTTTATATATATTCTTTTGTTTTATATAATATATAATACATTTTGTTATTTTATATAATATATACATAATTGACATTATAATATTTTATTTATAATTTACATTCTATACATTAAAATGTTAATACATGTCCAAATCATATTTTTAAGTATAAAACATATATTTATAGATTTCTCTATATAATTATTTTTGTTATAAATATATTTTTAAATGTTACATAATTATTTATCTCTCTTTTTAATTATATAATCATTGTTATTAATATTTAAAATGTTACATGCCAACTCCATATTAAAAAATGAATGTCCTACAAATATCTCTTTAAAAACTTATTAATAAAATAAGAATTCACACACTCTATATATAAATAATCCTAATTTTTTTTTTAATAACTTTTTTTAATTAATAAGTCCCTTTTTCTTTTGTTCTCTTGCAATTTATCCTCGCGCTACTGACCTCCTCGCATTCCAACTAAAACAAATCGTATTTCATGCTATTGACCTCTTCACCTTCCTAAGCTAAATTGATTCACTTCTTCTCAGCATACATATGAACCAAATTTGTAACTTACATCTCATTCTGGCAGCGCATTTAACAGGTCTTGTTCTGTAGTAGCACAAATTTAAACAATTGTGGATTCCTCGCATTCCAACTAAAACAAATCTTATTTCATACCTCTTTGCCTTCCTAAGATAATCAATTTGCTTCCTCTCAACATGCAGACGAACCAAATTTGTAACTTATGTCTCGTTCTGGAAGCGCGTCTAGCAGGCTTTGTCCTGTAGCAACACAACTTTAAACAATTGTTGATTTTGGATTTGTCAGCAACTCCACACAATAGGAGTATCAAGACACTATTCTGGGAGTATCAACAACTTGAAAGCAGTTGTTGCTTTTATGAAACAAAGCTACAAGAGTAGAAATAAGTACCAACTAGGTGTATCAACAACTACCATAATAGATGATCAACCACTTTAAAATATATGTCAGTAACAATACTTATTACAAGCTCAAAAAAACTAAATTGTTTTTATTGATAAAAGTTCCATGAAACCAAAAATACTCTTGCATCACCACTACTTTACTCCTAAACTTAAATACTTATAATGACCTACAACCAAAGGCATTAGAAACTTCAAATGTTTAAATTTAAAATGAATGAACAACACGCCTTTTAAAAAATACCATACAATTATAAATTATTACTAATTTGAAACTAAACTAGTAATTCACTCAAGCTCCATTAAACACAATAAACTTAAGACATATCTAGGATAGGAGCAAGGTATATTTAGGCACATCTTAAACTTTAAAATCTTGACAATTTGGTTATCCAATCACAATATTAAATTAATATAGTTTTTAATTAACAAAATCGCTTTCACATACCTAAGTTTCATTAATTTTGGGTTCTCAGAACTTTTTAATTATTGTGATAACCAACTTTAACCATTTTCTAATTGTTATGAATAATTAATTTCAGTTTTATTTTCATTTTCAAAAAATTATGAATTATTTTATTTAATCATAACTAATATTTATAAAGAATCTATAATTTTGAAAGCTGTTTTTTTTTTCCTAAAAAAAATCACAATTTTATTCATAATGAGCAAAATTACATGTTGTAAATGCTGAAGAGCATATGCATATTATCTGATCCTATTTTCACAGAATCCATAAAAAACTAAAAAATATAGCTAACCTATTCTTTTTTACCTTTCTTCTTTTCCACTTTTCGCCAACCACCAATGTTGGGAGTGAATGTTACAATGGACATTTGATTCTCTTTTGGAATTGCTGGATATTCTTTGTCAGAATCAGATCCCTCTAATCCATGAGTTCATTTGCTACCACTTACTTCCATTCCTGATGAGTGCGTCCCATGCTGTTGCGAAGGGTTTTTGGGCCTCAGAATGCAGGAAGAGGTGTGATCTATCTCATCCTTTTGTGAGCTATGCTGAATGTTCTGTACATCCTTTTTTGCATTATTTTCTGTTGTCTCTTCTTCTTTTATTTGTTCTACAGGGGATCTGTGCATTGCAAACCTTTTGGATTTTTTAATTGATTATTATTCCTTTTGGGGTCTTTTTTAGCTTGTGGGCATGCACTATGAAGGTGACATGTTTGTAGGCATCCACGAAATCAAAAAGCCGTATTTTTGTAATCTAATGGTTGAGTCCACTGTAAATTATTGTGAATGAATATAATACAATCTGGTAGACCTTGGCTAAGATATACTTTGACTCATAGTCTGGCGAAAGTAAATATGTCTCTTGTAAGTCTATTCACATCAACCTCGAGGAATTTACCCAGGGAGTTCCCTATTACTTCTAAAACTTTATGATGCCAGAAGTGTAGTGGGAGGTTGTGTAACCTGACCCATACAGGTATTTTAGATACCACCATAGTATTGGAATCAAAACTTGGGAACCAAGGGATCATGAAGAGTCCTGCATTGCCCCAGAACCATGGTCCCTCATTGAGGGCATATTCCTTATCTTTAACTGTGTTGAATCTGATAATAAAAAACCCCTTGGAGCATAAATGAATTTGACAATTTGGAGAACATGTAGAAAATATCAATTGGTGTAGAGTGTCTGATTTAGGCCAAAATCCATTAAATCTACGTGTGATTGCTTTGGTATAAATATTTGAATATAGCTAATTTACCTTAGAAATTGGGATTGTTAAGGCTGGAGTCTGAGATTTTTTTTTCCATGATATAGGGCCCAGGTAGTTCTAGAGGTGCTGCTGGTTTGGTTTGGGCTTTATCCTTCCCTTTGAATGTGTCCTTAAATGAGCTTGTGCCCTTTGAGCTAGTTCTGGAGCATCCACCTCACAATCTCAGATTTTGGATGATGGTCGAATATGAGACAATACCGTAATCCTGTAGTGTGCTATTATCTTGTAAACTTTGTCCTGAGTAAATCAAATTTTGCATGCATGTTGATATGCCTAGGTGAGTCTGGATTTCGAAATTTAAGTCTTGAATCCGTGTCCCATTCCTGATCCGCTTGCAGATATTCCTTCCTTGCAGCATTTTGATGAAGATTTGAATCAGATCCAGATCAATAGTGAGTGGATCTGTCCAAGAAAGGGATCGATATACTGCCATTTGTTCTAGATCTAATAGATCTGGGTAGAGCGGTACCCTATCTATTCCTTGATTCATCAGATCTGGGCCATGGAAGCTTTTCATTGGGGAACACTCTGGTTCTATCCACTGCATGTGCCAAAGCTCCATGAAGGAGCCAAGATCTTTGTAAGTTGTTAGGGACAATGAAAGAATATGTGTTTTCCAGTCTCCCGATAGTGCTTCCCTTACATACCATTCTCAACAATTTGGGGCTATAATCTAGAGTAGAACAATGCGCAAACATGATGTGACATATGGATCTAGCCATAGTGTTATTCGAATAGTCTTTTGGATGACCGGATCTGTTGGATATTTGGCAGCTTTGGGGATGATGCTGCGCTTCGTGGGGGGGAGGATCAACCCGGATCCAAACTTAGACCATGCAGAATAAAAAATTTCTGATTCATGGTAAGGACTCGCCGGGGGCAGTCCGTCCGAGTCTAAGTTAGTAACTGTGGAAATACCATGAAGGCCCTGGAATCGGATTTGGGTTCTTTGATGTTTCTCTGGGCATTGGACTAGTAGATTGCGTGAAGAAAGCCTGCAAAAACCCTCTTGGCCGCCATCGCATTCGCCTTTGATACTTGTTATTTCCAAAGATGGTTTCTGTTATTATACTAAATATAAGTATTTCATAAATGTTACAAATTGATTAGTTACAAGATGTATCTAGAGACTTGAACTCACTAAGTTGGAGAAACAAATTATTCATTAAAACACTTAAAATTTCCATTATTACACCAAATATAACTATTTCATACATGCCGCAAATGGGTAAGTTACAACATGGTGAAGTTGGGAACAAATTGTTCACCAAACCACTAGAGTTAAGACACTTCGACAAAAAACTTAGGAATTCTTATCACTTCTTTATTCCAAATTTTTATTTATGATCTGGATTATTTTCTCATAATTTTTCAATTCGTATACTCATTAAAAAGTCATTTTTAATATAAAAATTCACAAATATTTATATACTTTATTTACTTTTATTAAATTAAAAGTAGTAAGATAAAATTTTCATTATGGATGAAATGTATAACATGATATATACATCTATAATACTATGTTATTAACATATTTAATTGAAATAAACCATTAAAGTTTCATTTTAACTCCGGAGAAGGATCAAATCTCTCAAAATGCAATATTTTTCTTAAATGCAAAACTTAAAGAAAGGTTTGCACGTAGAAACTCTTGGCTCTTGGTAGATTCAAAGCTAAGAAAAATCTAAGAAAATATTTTAACTCTACACATACATTTTGTTTGCTTTATATATGATATACATAGTTGACATTGAAATATTTTATTTGTGATTCACATTCTCAACATTAAAATTACATACCCTAATCATTTTTTCAACTGTGGTTCACGATCATTGAGTGACTGCTACATCCATGGGTAATAATATGGGTAGATCCACCTGAAGGGATCTACCCACCGACTTACCTTGTTGGGCCTAACCCTAAGGGCATCAAAGAGATTTGACCTTGTGACCTCCCAATTGGCAAGGTACTAAGCAACGAGAACTCGAACAATTAAGCTATCATGTGGGGCTAACATACCCCAATCATATTTGGAAGTAGAAAACATATATCCATAGAATTCTATCTTTATATATATATAGTTTTTGTTATTAATATTTAAAAATTTACATGTTAATTTCATATTAAAAAAATTAATGAATTATAAATCTCCAAGAAAAAAATCAATTAATGGAATAATAATGTTCTTTATTTTTATATATAAACCCATATTAAACTTTTTTAACTAAAAATTATATATATATCTATATCTATATATATATATATATATATATATATATATATATATATATATAATCTTTTGTTTTTTGTATAGTATATACATAGTTGACATTGAAATATTTTATTTATGATTCATATTTTAAGTATTAAACTACTACTACATGCCCCAATCATATTTAGAAGTAGAAAACATATATTCATAAGACTTTCTCTTTATAATTATTTTTGTTGATATTTAAAAGATTATATCTATATATATATATATATATATATATATATATATATATATATATATATATATATATATATATATATATATATTGCTAAGCTTGGTAGATCCCCTTTTTTCATCCATTTATAAAGCAAATTTACACCACATAGATTGGATAAGTAACTTCAACTTTCCCAGTGGGAAACCAAGTTTGTTGGCCACCTATTCGCATTATATGCCATCCAGTAACAAAAGAGTTTCAGTCTTTCTATCCAAGCTATATAAGTCTCTGTTTCATGTCCATACTCTAGATATCTACCTATACATATTCTTGCATAAGGAAATGTAAAAGATATCCACATATAAAACAAAACTTAACAAGGGAAATTATCTAGTCATTCTGTTCTATTGAGGCTGATTCCACTGGCGCAGGGTCTTTGGCGTTCGACCCAGGCATCTCTGACAGTTCCAAGATACATGGGATGTGCCTCTCAATTCTGCCAAGCCTGATATCTTTCTTGTGAAGTTGAAATTGCAGTTTCTGAAATTCCTATTTATAATTCGTCATGCCTTGGACAATGACAACCATGCCTACTGAAATCTGCTCCATAGCCTTGCCCAATAGGCTTTTCTTTAGCGAATAAAGGTATAAGGCATGTTTAAGTTGGGTGATCTTACCTTTAGTGTTTCCAGGATCTGGGACCAGGGTCCTCCAATCCTCCATTTCCTCATTCGTCACACTGTCCTGCTTAACCTCCTCTTCCCATTCCTCTAGAATTTTACGAATACCTTCATTTGTCCCCTCACGGTATGCCTCTTCTGCCTCATTGATAAGCCTTTCCACATATTTTCTTCCCTTGCATGCCTCATACGTGCTCGGTTCCATTTCATTTCTGGGTGCTTGGGCCTGTCTTCCATGACCACAAATTTTCGCAAGGATGAGCCATGGTGGTGATGCCCCAATCCTATTCATTTCAATAATTTATTAACTAGAAGAAATTAAACAGGGTATACTAGTTTTCTCACCCTTGGGTTGTATTATTACAAATGACCACCTCACCTTGTTCCTCCCCTTCCCCATCAGTGTCACTGCAAGAGCTTTCTTGGTCGTAGGTCTGTTCCCCAGGCGGGCTAACCTATTGCCATCCTTTGTGATACCCGTCGCCACACCCACCTTCTCTCGGCCTCAGGAAAGTTAGCTGCCACTCCCCAATTACCAGTTGGTGAGTGCTGCCACGTGCCTTCATTCGGCCAACCATGGTATGCATACCCTTTCCCCTCTGCCCAAGATGCAAGCAAATAGCCCAACCCAGTATTTCCCTCATCTCTGAGCCAAATGACACTACCATCACCTATCTTCCTATTATAGCCATTATTATTTCCTTGCCAGACTTCCCACCCATAGTTCCCAACATTTCCCTCTTTGTGGTGGTGGCTATCTACCTCCCAGCAACTGCACTTGTGTCTACAGCATGGACCTACTCCTAAACTACATTTGGACTGACACACTCGCCCCTCCGAACCTGTCTCTCTACCTATACCCGCAAGACCCCTACAGGCATCCCCACTTGACCCTTTGCCCACCATTCTCAGGGTCCCCATGCGAGACAACAAAATTCCAAAACAAAGGGAAATTGAAACAATACCTAGTGAATTCAGAACACAAATGCAGGACCAAGCAAAAACTACCAGTCGCCACCCCCAATTCCCCCATCACTTCTCAACTTCACAATTTTCACCCATAATTCTCCCCCGCTCCCTCTAGCAAAAACCAAAACAGGTCAACAATGCGAGGGATGAGAGATACCGGAGTACATACTCGTGAACTCTTATAGGTAGTTGAAATGCTTGGAGCTAAGGATGGCATCGCAAAACCCGTTTGGAGCACTAGCTTCCTCTTTTGTGATCAAACCCAACTACAACACCTAATTGTCTACCAGCTCTCCTGTTTATGCCTTTGTTGCCATAACCCTTGCTGCCACCTTTCCCACCTTCCCTGCATGCAATCATGCAAAGGGCCACCGCACCCATCACCTCGAGCGTGTGGGGGCCGGTGGTACAATACTCAGAGGTACCCTGCATTAACCCCTATTTGATTTCCCAACCACCGGCTCGCACCCCAATTGGGGTTAAAATATTATATATATATATATATATATATATATTTTTTTTTTTAACTCAAACGGTTATGATTTTATTGATTTGAAAATTCTTGGGTCTAATCCCAAGCGGCTCCAGTTACATTACACACTTCTCCCTATTGCTGTTTTAAATCTGCTTGATTTTCAAGGCATATGTATTGTGCTTTCGCTGTTTACAATTAGGAGTCCTTTCATCAAAGAGCTACCTTTGTTTGCCAGCTAATCCGCTTCCCCGTTTGACTTTCTGAGGATGTGATAAAACTTACATGTATCAAAGTCTAAAAGAACTCTCTTCAACCTGTCCAGAATTTTGTTTAGGCTGGCCTTTCTAAAAGGGTTTCCCATCTTCATGCTCTTTATTATTAGCTCTGAATCTCCAAACACTTGGAGATATTTAGCTCCTTTGTCTCTTGCAATGTTGCATGCTTTCAGAAGCCCAAGAATCTCTGCTTGGTTGTTGGATTTCTGACCGAGTCCCCAGTTGAAGCAGTCTTTTGCAATCCCATCTGTGGAGTATATGACTCCCCCTGCTCCTGCACTTCCTGGGTTACCTTTGGATGCTCCGTCAAAGAAAATGGTGGTTAAATTTTGTGTCCGCCACCATAGTTGGAATTTGTCATCTTCTTCTCTTATGCGCCATTCCTGATTTGTCTTTTTTGGAGGTAGTAGCTGCTTGTGTGGATAGGGCTCTAGCGCACCAAGCCATCTTTTTTCTTCAGGCAGTAGCAGAGGGTCTTCTTTAAAATACTGTTGCTGAGCTGCTTCCAATAGGAGAGATTTAGCTTTTGCTGCTACTTTCAATGGAGTGTGCCTTATCTCTCTCAAGATCTGCTGGTTTCGAGCTAACCAGAGCTGCCAGCATACATACTTTGGGATAGTTGTCCATATTTTTTTCCAGAATGATTTGGAGGGAATGCACTGAGGGTAGATTCTATTCCAGTTGGCATATAAATCTGCAACAGAGGTTTGTGAAGGAAAAGTAATCTGAAAATTTTGTAAGATAATGCTCCATACCTGTTTTGCAAAATTGCATTCCAAAAAAAGATGCTGAGCTGTTTCTAAGTTGCTGTTGCAAAGTGCACACCTGTGGGGTCCTGCTATATTCCTTTTTGCCAAGTTGTCACTAGTTAAGAGTTTGTTATGAGCCAGGGTCCAGAAAAAGAAGTTCACTTTCGGAAGGGCTAAAGGATCCCAGACATTCTTCCAAAAGACCGAGTTTTTACTGCTGTTTTTTGAGGCCTGCAGTGCTCTATATCCTGCTGTTGTTGTGTAGACTCCGGACTGGCCCCACCCCATTTGTCTTTCATGGTTATGTTGGTGGGCGCTGCTTCCTCCAACAGGTCTTCAAACATAGTTTGTTGGTGTGTTAACCTCTCTGGAACTCCTTGAAAGTCCCATCCTGCCCAATCCCCACGTTGATCCCACTTTGACAAATCGAATATAGTATTAACTCCTGCCTGCTTCAGCCAATCCCTGAGATCAGCTATGTCCTCATTGTCCCTCAAGGGTTCTTTCCCCATAATTCTGTCATTCCACAAATGGGTGCGCTTGCCATTGCCCGGGATCTTGTAGACATGTTTGATGAAGAACTTACTGCTCCTGCAGCAAAGTTTCCAGACCTGCGTGCTATTGGCTGTATTTGCATTCTGGAGATTGCTAAGGGTTTTGTTGGGACTGTATTTGGATCTCAGCAATTCACTGACCGGATGTGTGGGTTCATGGATTAGCTTCCAAAGGATCTTTCCTCCCAATGCTAAATTTATGAGGGCTGGGTCTCTGATTTGCAACCCTCCATCTGCCTTTGTTTTTTTAACCACATCCCATTTCACCAAATGAATTTTGCTTTCATTTCCCTTTCCTCCCTGCCACAGGAAGTCTCTGAGCAATTTGGAAATTTTCTCTGTCACATTTCTTGGAGCTAGGAGGAACGCTGCCTGGTAGATTGGTAACGCTGAGAGCACTGCTTTGATTAAAATTACCTTTCCTCCCTTCGTCAGCCAGTGACCTCCCCACGCTGCAATTTTAGCTTTGATTTTCGAAATTATTTCGCTCCAGAGCGATCTTTTATTTGTTCCTGATGTAATGGGGAGGCCCAAATACCTGAATTTGTCCCAGTTTACCTGTCCTTTGAATCCAAGGAGCGTGGTTATGCCTGATAGCTCCCTCTGCTCTATATTACAGCTATAAACTTCAGTTTTATTTTCATTTATTAATGCCCCTGAAACTCTGCAATATTTGTTGAGGGTTGCGTTTATGGATCTGGCGATTCTTGTGGTAGCTCCGCCTAAAAGAATTGTATCGTCAGCAAATAACGCATGGTTCTGGGCTTCAGCTCCTTGGAATGGCTTAAGGCCCGGAATGGTGCCTCTTAATTTTTCCTCAGCAAGTTTTCGACTGAGTGCTTCCGCCATTAATATGTACAGGGACGGGGAGAGGGGTCATCCCTGTCTGATGCCCCTCTGAGTTTGAAAGAAGTTCGTGGGGTGGCCTTTGACTAACGGGGCGATCCAAGGATTTCCTATGCAGGCTTTAATTAGATTAATGAATTGGTGCGAAAAACCAAAAGCCAGCAGGACCTTGTAAAGGAATGAACGGTCCACTCTGTCAAAGGCACTTGCCATATCTAACTTGACCAACATGCCTTTTTCATTCTGCTGCTTGCTGGAATGTATGATCTCTTGGACCTGTATTACATTGTCTATAATATTTCTGCCTTCCACGAATCCGCCTTGAGAAGGTGAGATCAATTTTTTTAGCATCGGCTTAATCCTGTTAGCGATCAATTTTGCCAAGATTTTGTATGAGGCGTTACACAACGATATCGGCCTGAACCTTGCGAATGTCTCCGGGTTGATCTCTTTGGGGATTAGAGCGAGGTATGTAGAATTTGTTCCTCCGCCTACCTTAGCCTTTCTCATGAATCCGCTTATCATTTTGTATAGGTCGACTTTTATGATGTGCCAACACACCTTATAGAAATGGACTGTAAATCCATCAGGCCCGGGAGCCTTATCTGCATCCATGGACCAGATGACTTTAATAATTTCCTCCTCCGTGACTGGCCTGCATAGGGCTGCATTTTCTTCAGGGCTAATCAGAGTGGGAATATTAGTCGTGAAGTCCGCAATTTCTTCATCATTGCTGTGATTTTCTTTCCTATAGAGATTCCTGAAGTAGTTTTCTGCAGCTGCCTTGATCTGATTATAACTTTTGCATACACTGCCTTCTGGAGTTTTGATCTCTGCTATGTGATTCCTGGTCAATCTCGCTCTGTATTGTCGATGGAAGTAGGAGGTGTTTCTATCTCCAGCCTTCATCCACAAGCTCCTGGATTTTAATCGCCAGTATTCTTCCTCCTTTCTGAAGGTTTGGTGTGCAGAACATTGAGCTTTCGTTTCTTTCTCCAACAGATCTGAAGTTATATCTTTGTCTTCCATCTCTGTTTGCAAATTTTGCAGTGCCTGGACTGACTCCTTTCTTTGCTCAGTAGGTGTGTGTTCTGGCTTCTTTATCTAGTTCTTCAACGCATATTTAGTTGCCTTTAGCTTTTGCTCCTAGACATAACTAGGAGATCCCATAAATGATTTGTCCCAGGCTGTCTTTACTGTCTCTTCAAAGCCTTCCTTCTCAATCCATAGGGGGCTGAATCGGAAAGGTATGGGACCTAGGTCTTCTTCATCTTCCAGGAGGAGCTGGATGGGTTTATGGTCCAAGGCCAGTTTGGGCAAAATTTTAGTGGTTATTATTTTTTTGTTCATCATTATGGAGCTTTGAACCATGAATCTGTCTAACCGAGCTAAGATTTGATCCGTTCCCACTCTATTATTGGACCATGTGTAGATGCCTCTGATGGGGTTGAAGTCCAGCAGGTCCCAACACTGGAAGAGATCCTCCACCTCATCTAGCGTGGGATCTTTGTTATTTGTCCCTACCCTCTTTTCTTTTGCTTTCTTAATAATGCTTAGATCCCTTGCTATGATAATGTTGCTAGGGGAAGTCTGTTCTAGAAATGCTGATAGAGAGTTCCAACATTCTCTCTTTTCATGGTAAGAAACAGGTACATAAAGATTAAAAAGGGAGATGGATAGCTTACTTGTTTTGTGCATCAATTCAGTTTGGATCCAATGTTGAGTTTTCTTGTGATTTTCTAGTTGAAAAAGGTCATCATTCCAGAGTGTTGCCAGCCCTCCAGATGTACCCCTTGAGCTGACCGCTTTGCTTGCTTTTTTGTTCCACTTTGAACTGCTGATCTCTAGAAGGGCATGCCCTTCTATTTTGGTCTCTTGGAGCATGAGGATATCTGAGGGCTTCGTTTTCATAAGATCCTTGACTGCCTCTATTTTAGAGGGGTTCCCCAGACCTCTGCAATTCCAAGAGACGAGATTCATTATTTGCTTGAGGGGGTGTTGAGCCCTCCCTTGGAGGGCCTTGGTCTGGTGTTTCGCCCAATAGTCATTTCTATGGTGGCTTGGCTTCGTTTCATTTTGAGTCTCTCTGCCTCTTCCTCCCTTTTTTCTTTGCGAGATTTCCTTCCTGCTTTTTTCGTTTGGCGCTCATAGATTTCGTCCTCTGAGGAGCTAGAGATTTCTATTGGTTTTTTCTTTGCTATCTCTGCATATGTGGGATTCGATGGGTGGCCCTTGTTAGCCTCCCTCTGAATTGCTTCCCCTCCCTCCTTGTTTAGAATAGGAATATCCACTTGTTCTTCATTCTCCTGGATTGGGGTAGCTTGATTAGTCTGATCCTTGTCCGTATCTTTAGGATTTGCTTCTGTTTCCTGGTTGGCTTTACTGGTGCTGGGATCTCCTTCCGTGGAGCCTTTGCCATTTCCTTTTTTTTTGATGGATGCATTCTTCTGGACGAGGGTCCATTGTTCCCCATTCTGTTTTTCTGCTTGCTCCTCTGCTCTCTTTTTGCAGTTCTTTGCAAAGTGACCATGGCTGTGACAATGTCTGCATTTAAAGGGTAACTGTTCGTAGTCCAACTCCTGGACATACGACCACCCAGCTACAGTGAGATTGATGGCTTCCGGTAACCCCTCCTCTAAGTCCACTTCTACACAAATACGGGCGCATGAATACTGGTCTTTTCTCGCTGCCTGATCTATATATTTTCCCAGGGCGTTACCTATGATTTGGAGAGATTTTTGGTTCCAGCAATGTAGTGGCAAATGAGGGAGTCTGACCCAGACCGGGACTGCAGTAGGGATGTCCTGGGTGGGGTCAAAATCTGGTGCCCCTTTGTTCAAGTATAGGCCCTGCGGCCCCATAAAATACAGTCCATTTCTAAAGATCAAGCCTTTATCATCTGGGTTTTCAAAGACAAACATGAAGAAACCCTTACCTACGAAATAGCTCTTGACTCCTTCTTTGATCAGGGGCTTCCAGTTCCTTTGAGTCCAATCCTCCACCGACTTAGGTGATGGCCAGAGACTTGTGAACTGACCTATGAGGCCTCTCTCCGCAAGGTTCATTGCAGTTTTGCAAGTTTCTTGTTTAGGTAAAGCTACTGAAGGGATCGAATCCAACTTTTTCACAAACTTCTTCTGCATACCTGAGGGCGGGCGCTTTGTTCCAGCGGCAATCATTGCACGAAAGGCCATCACCTCTGGTGGTGTAAAAGGGGGATCAGGATCCCCGCTGCCCTCCATTGGATCGGCAGGGGGACGCGAGGGGCCTGAAGGGCGCAGAGCGCAAGGGCTGAGGCAAGCTGCAGCAGGCGGGGAGCAGGGCTAAAATATTATATTTTAACTACATATTAAAAAATGAATAAATTACAAATTTCACTAAAACCCTATTAATGCGTTAAGAATTCTCTCTCTTTATATATAAAATATAAATGTTATTTTTTTAAACTATAAAATGCTTATTTTATATATATATATATATTCTTTTGTTTTATATAATATATGTTACATTCTTTTCCTTTATATGTATAATTTTGACATTGAAATATTTTAGTTATAATTTACATTTTATACATAAAATGTTAATATATGCCCAAATTATATTTGGAAATAGAAAACATATATTCATAGGTGTCTCTCTAATTATTTTTGTTATATATATATATATATTATTGTTATTAATATTTAAAATCTTATATGCCAACTCCATATTAAAAAATGAATATACTATAAATCTCCCAAAAAAAACTTATTAGAGGAATAAGAATTATAAATAATCCATATTAATTTTTTTTTTTTTTTTTTTTTTAATTAATAATCCCAATTTTCTTCTGTGCTCTCACAATTTATCCTCGTGCTGTTGACCTCCTCACATTCCAACTAAAACAAATTGTATTCCATGTTGTTGACCTCTTCGCCTTCCTAAGCTAAATTGATTTTCTTCCTCTTAGCATGAGGATGAACAAAATTTGTAACTTACGTCTCATTCTGGCACTGTATCTAACAGGGTTTGTCTTATAGCAATGCAACTAAATAACTGTCGATTTTCGATGTGTCAACAACTCCACACAATAAGAGTATCAACACACAATCTTGGGATTATCAACAAATTGAGAGCAGTTGTTGTTTTAATGAAATGTAGCTACAAGAGTAGAAAAAAGTATGAATTGGGTGTATCAACAACTAACATAATAGGTGTATCAATAAATTTAAAATATATGGGAGTAACAACACTTATCACAAACTCAACAATTTTGATTAATGAAGATTTCCTAAGGCAAAAAATGCTCCTGCATCATAACTCCTTTACTCTTGAACTTGAATTCTTATAATTACCTACAACCAAGAGCATTACGAACTTCAAATGTTTAAATTTAAAATGAACTAACAACACATGCACTTTTAAACAATACCGTACACTTATAAATAATTACTAATTTGAAACCAAACTAGTAATTGAATGAAGCTCTATTAAACACAATAAACTTAAGACATATCTAGGGATAGAAGCAATGCATATTTAGGAACATCCTCAACTTTAAAATCTTAACAATTTGGTTATCCAATTATAATATTAAATTAATGTAGTTTTTAATTAACAAAATCACTTTCATATACATAAGTTTCATTAATTTTGGGTTCTAACGACCTTCTAAGTATTGTAATAACCAACTTCAACCATTTTTTAAATTGTTATGAATAATTAATTTCAAGTTTTAATATCATTGGAGCAAGATGAGAAAAACTTAGCCATAGCTATAGCTTAACCATAGCTAGCGCACTGCTAGATTAGTGCAGAAAGTTGGTGAACTCTTTCCCAACTTCGATTATATCCTTTTTTCCCATCTGTGAAGAGAAGGAAACAAAACTATGGATTTTCTAGTGAATTGGGGTTGCTCCCATGTAGGCAGATTCATTCAAATGGATTTCCAGCCCCTCCCCTGGAGGATTATTTCCAACCCCTAAAGGCAATATTGGAGTAGGAAAAAAGATAGTCAACAGTCTAACCAAGAGCCAGACCCATACCCTCGATTAGGGTGTGAGCGGAAAAATGTCGATCATGTTAACAGGAAAGATAATGGAAAGAAAGGTCCTACCATGCTTACAAAAAAAAGTTTTAATCTCATTGGTAAAAACTCATGAATTTTTTTCTTTAATGGTAACCAATATTTATAGAGAATCCATAATTTTGAAAAATTGTTGCCACTATTATATTAAATAAAAGTATTTCATAAATGTTACAAATGGATTAGTTACAATATGTATCTAGAGACTTGAACACAGTAAGCTGGAGAAACAAATTGTTCATTAAAACACTTAAGATTGCCACTATTACATCAAATATAACCATTTCATGCATGCCACAAATGGGCTAGTTACAACATGTATCCAAATACTTGGACTCTTGAAGCTGAACAAATTGTTCCCCAAACCAATAAAGTTAAGACAATTTGAATTATTATTACTTATTTATTCCAATTTTGTATTTATAAGCTTAATTATTTTCTCATAATTTTTCAATTCATATATTCATTAAAAAAGTAATTTTTCTAATATAAAAAATTCTCACACACACATATACACTTTAATTTTTTATTAAATTAAAAATAGTAAGATAATTTTTTCATTATGAATGAAATGTGTAACATGATATATACATCTACAATGCTATAATATTAACATATTTAATTGAAATAAACTAACATATATTCATTTTAATTCCAGATCTATCAAGTTATGAAAAGTATCAAAACTCTCAAAATGCAATCCTTTTCTTGAATGCAAAACTCAAGGAAAGGTTTGCACGTGGGAACTCTTGGCTCTTGGTAGATTCAAAGTTAAGATAGATCTATCTTTATTTTGAGAAACATATTAATAAAATATTTTAACTCTACACACACATTTCTTTTGTTTACATACCCAATCATATTTAGATGTAGAAAGCATATGTACATAAAATTCTATTTTTACATATTTTTTAGTCATAAATATCTTAAAAAAAGTTGCATATATATAACGATGATTATTAATATTTAAAATTTTACATGTTAAATCTATATTAAAAAATTAATGAATTATAAATCTCCAAAAAAAACCTATTAATGGAATAAAAAGTTTCTTCTTTTTATATATAAAACCATACTAATATTTTTTTTAACTAATAAAATGTTATATATATATATGTTTTTATTTTCTTTTGCTTTTTTATATAGTATATGCACATTGAAATATTTTATTTATGATTCTCATTCTAAGCATTAAAATGTTAATACATTCTCCAACCATATTTTATTTTTAACTTTATTTTTACTTTTATGTAATTTTACAAAGTCAAAATGTTAAACACGACAAGACATGGCAGGACATGAGAGCACCTCTAGGTGCAACTAACCTAGATCTATCTTAACTCCATATCTTCACGGGCTATCAAATTTCTGGAGATGCAAACTTCTTTTAAAGTGAAAAGAGATTTGATCCCTCTTGGCCCTTGGTAGATCCAGGGTTATGATGGATCTAAGCTGGTTTAATTATAAATTAGAAATATAAATATTAATTTTATGTTTTTTTTATTTTATGTTGACTGAGTCAAAATGTTAAATATTACAACATCTCAACCATACTAAGATCAAATATTTACATAGGAGTTAAGTTTATTTATGAAACTCAAATATAAAGGTTTTTTTTAATAAAAAGTGGATCACTTGAGGGGAAATATTCAATAAAATATAACATTTGTAACATACCGGGTAACCTCGCATGAAAATGCATGGAGTTAATTTTTTTTACACATTTTATCCACAAGTAACTATCCAAATTACTAATCCCATTCCCCATTAACCATTAGATAAAATCTTCATCATTACATAGATTATCCACAAGTAACTATCCAAATTACTAATCCAATTCCTCATTAATCATTAGATATAATCTTCATCATTACATAGAGTAACTTTCAATAGAGGAATCGAAAGTTGCATAACCATTAACGTTAAACTTTTTTACACAATGTATACACAAGTAACTATCCAAATTACTAATCCAGATTCCTCATTAACCATTAGATAGAATCTTCATCATTACATAGAGTAACTTTTAATAGAGGAATAACAAGTTGCATAACCATTAACAACCATTGTTGTAGTATATTAACATAAATTGTATGATGAACATTGATGCAAGAGCATTCACCCAAGGGAAAATCATTGTAAATAGTAGACATAGGGGGTCATGTATTTTAGGAAATAGTTTTCCCAAGTCTCAAGTTAATGTAATTTAGGCCTTTTAGTGATTTAATTAGATAAGAGAGGACGTGGACCATCGAGTTGAATAAAGGGACTTTTTTGTTTTAAAATAGAGAAAAAGATGGAATGGATAAGTCTCTAGAAGACTTAATTAAATGTAATCTGTGATATGTATCCTATAGCGAGATTTAGGGCTTTAGTTGAGTGATTCAAGGAAAGGATGGGATTAGGTCCTTCATAGTAATCCAATCCAAAGTTTCCATATAAATATATGCAAGCCTACAAGTAGAAAGAAGAGGCCACAAATGTTGAGAATCAGGCCTGTGTGAGGCCGAGGTGTCTCGAATGTAATCTTTGCTTTTAAATTAATATATGCAGAGTTTTCTTGACTATGTTAGAGCGTATGAAACATGTGTTCTATGATTAATTATGGCGGAACTTGTAGGTTCTGTTACAATAAATTGCAGACAAAGTTTTGAAGAACGCATGGAGAAGAGAATGATTCAGAGGAATCACAAGGGTTCTTAGAATCCATTGAAGAAATTAGGAATTCATTGAGGAATCAGCTGAGGAGGGAGTTGCAGTGAAATCAGTGAAGAATGGGATCCTTTGGAAAAGCTATAACCATGGAGAAAATTGAAGAAAAGGCGTAAAAACAAAAGTAAAGTGAAGAGCATAGGAATTAAGTAATAATGCTCAGCAACCATTAGATCTGGAAGATCAACGGTTGAGATTGAGTCATGACCGAGGCTTGGAGAATTGTAATGAACGAGCACGACTAATCGTGGACCGTTGGATTGTGGCCATATCAACGGTCACGATTTAAATTGCATATCGACGGTCGGAAGTGCAAAGGAGCGATTGGCGAAGTTGCGATATCGCTGACAATGATAATCAACGATCGGCGTTGGAAATATATCGGCGATCGACATCGGGTTTTATCGGCGATTAGGTGATTAATCATCGACTGTCAGATTGCGATCCTAATTGACGGTCGCAATTAAATCGGCCATCGCATATCGGCTTTGGTGGAGATCGGAGTTATAAGCAGACATACTTGGATGAACCGGACCCAATAATAGTTATATTTGCGGGTATATATTATTTGAGGTCCGTGTATTTGTTTCAAGCGGAGTTTAGTGTAATTATTTTATATTTGAGTTAGAGCGTTGCCGAGTCATGGAAGGCATAAAATATATGTTAATGTTTCCGATAGTCAAACATCGGAGTCGGAGGGGTGAGGAACCATATATGTGGTAAGGCGAAAAGAGCGATTGTAAAGAGTGATAAAGGTTAAACCTTGGGGACTGTGTAGAACCCGTACGAAAGGTGGTGGAAGGTATATTTTGAGAGAATTTTCCTTTATAAATGGATTTTATAAGGAATAGTGCCAATAGAGCATTTTAAGCGTTGTAATATATATAGATGAAGGGTTTGAAAGGGAAAAATTATATATGCATGGATTTAAGGATCTCAACGGCTTCGAAGGGTTTAACAGTCCCGATGGGAGTTTTGGCGGGGTGATTGGGTTTCGATACAAAGGAACTGGTGGTGAAGGGCCTTAACCATATATAAATATGAAGTTTTGACTCCTTTGTGAGTCAATTTCCTAGGACAGTTGTGTTATTCATTCTTATGAAATATGTGGGTATGAGTGCGGGTCTTACCCTGCACCATTAGTGGTATCAGAGTAGAAGTTTGTAATCAGAGCATATCTGTAATTAGATCAGAATTGAAATCAGAGTGGGAAAATATTTTAGCGAAAGGGAGTTTGCACATAGGAAAAGGTAATGTGCTAAATGATAAAGACTACAGTGGGAGATTGTAGCAGTTCTAGAAAAGGCTTGTAGTAGGTAGGAACAAAGGATTCCTTGAAGGAAAGAGAAAGCAAGATTTCTTAATGCAAGTTCTGAAGGAAAGAGGACTTGAGGGACAAAACAAAGGACAAGCTATTCAAAGTGCAGAAGAATGGGTGAAACAAGATCATGCTGAGATCTTGAAGGTGAGGTAATATGTTCTGTTTCCAATTGAGAATGTGTGTTTGTACTAATACACAGGTGACAGCAAGAGAATCTACGTGAGGGGAACCAGATGTGTTCTTGAAGGAAGAGTAAGGAAAATACTCTGAAGGTGAAGTGGCAGTGAACCTGAAGAATCCAACAAGAGATTGGGCAGAGAGGACAACTGAAGTGTTCTCAAGAGAGAGTGAGAGATTGCAGAAGCCTAGAAAGAGCAAAGGTGTTACTCAAGAGAAGGTTCTAGATAGAGGACCTATGCTTACCAAAAGATTGAGTGAGGAGAGCTTAGTGAGGTAAGATTACAGCAAGGAGGACTAGCGGTTGCAGAGGCTTGTTGCAAAGGAGCTCATGAAGATAGAGGAGAAGAAGATGACTACTGATAGTCATAGTAGAGGTTCAGAGAGAATCCACAACAGAAGATATTAGAAGAAGGATGCCAAGGCAAATGGCAAGAAAATGAGTCGGGAAGAAATTGACTAGGAAGTTGCAAAATTAAAAGAACAACTCAATGCATTAAGGAGAATGCTTGAGGAAAGCCAGAGACTAGGTTGGGTCTTGAGGAAAAAACCAGTAAAATGGCAAGAAATATAGAGAAGGCTACATCAAATGCAAGTAAGGTGGTTGAAGGAAAAACTCAAGGAAGTTCAGTATGAAATGGAAGAATCCATTTGTGAACCAGAGCAAGGAGAATTTCTGGGAGAAAGTGAAGATGAAGACTTGAAGACTGAAACTTCAAGTGGGGCCAAGGGGTCTAATGATTTTAAAGTTGACAATTTGTGTATGTATGCAGGTGAAACATGTAAAGAAGGACAGTTGGCTGATATTGTCATGAAGAAGGAAGAAGACCAGCAAAATCTAAATTCTGTTTTGAGAAAAGATGAGATAGATAGATCTCATATACAACTAGAGAAAGATGTCAAGCAATCAAGTGAAGGGCTTGAAGAGATTGAAGAGGAGACTATCAAAGAATTTCTGAATCATATGAATGATTTAGAACAGCAAGGAGATATGATGGCTGAACCATCAAGTGAGACCATAGAGTCTTATATCTTTAAAACTGATAGTTTGTGTATGATGGCAGATATTGCAAGAGAAAAGTAGCCATTTGAAGATATCTTCAGAGGAGATGAAGATCTAGAAGCAAAAGGTGACAAAGAAAACTTCTCAGAAAAGGAGAAATTTGACTGCATACAGAAGAAAAGGTCTATGGATGAGTCTATAGAAGTTGCCATGGAGATAAGGAATCAAAATCTTATTCTGATGAGGAATGAAGAAATAATGTCTCAGAAAGGTAATCAAATGAGTTTTATTAATGTTCTTGATGAAAAGCAAGTGCAGGAGAATGTTAATGAAGATGATGAGACAAGTATAGCTCTTGAAGAAGAGTTACAGAGGGACAACAAGGCAAAATGTACTGAAGAAGAAATAGCCATGGAAGCTGTTGAGACATTCAAGGGAAAAGAAGGACATCTACTGAAATATGTTAAGAAGGAAGAAGTCTATGTAAAAGACAACATAGAGAGAAAGAACACTAGTAAAAGAGTGTTTTGTAGAGGATGAGTAATCTGTTGAAACTATCAGAAGTATGGAGAAAAACCTTTTAGAAGATAAAAACTCTGAAGTAAAGGAGGATGAAGAATGTCTCTTAAATAAGAGAAGCAATGATTTATTGCAGCAAAAGGAACTTAACAATGCATGGATGTGTGAAGATGTGACAACACAGGAACAAGTTCTTGTGGAAGAAGGAGATGAAGTTCAGTCTGAAGAGCTGATATGTGAAGCAACAGTTGAGACTATTGAACCTTATGATTCCCAAACTAATAATTTGTGTGTAAATGCAGGAAACATAAGTGATGATGAAATACTGGCAAAGTGTCACAGGGAAATTGCATTGCCGGAGAATTCAGAGTATGACAGTATGATTGCAGAAAAAGGAGTTCACAACAGTGGACAAGAGCAGGAAGGCATCATTAGGACAGATGGTGTGGAAGAGAGACTAATGGATAGTTTCATGAATTCTTTTAAGAGTTCAAATCAGCATACTGATGTGATGACAGAGGAGGAAGAAACAGTGCAGCAAACTGAAGTGTTGCCAACGGAAAATAAGGCACAATAGCCTTGTATTTTTAATTTTAACAAGTATTTTGAGTGTGCAGGTTTTGTTGTAGATGCGGGAGGAAATTTGGCACAAGTGAACAACCAAATAAAGGTGAAAGAAGAGAATCCTATTGAAGAACTCAATCCATCGAATAAAGAAGTTAATTTGCTGGAGAAAGTGATGAATAATCATGATTCAATCATGAAAGAGGGTAAGGATGATAGGGAGGCAACAAGTAAAGCAAAAGCTAGAGCAAGCAAAGTAGAAGTCAGCATAGCAAGCAAAGCAAGTGTTGAAATAAGAGCAAATGAAGAAGAAAAAGTAAACCAACAACAGTTTAAACAATTAATAGACAACAACAGTAACCTGAAACAAAGAGGAGGCAGAAAAATGAAGTAGAATATGGACTAGTCCAAAGATGTACTGGAAACAGAGATTGAAGAAATGTGGCAACTGATGATGAAGCAATTCAAATGGAGGAAAATGGTAGCAACAGGAAGCAAGATCAATCAGAACTTGAACCTGATTGACAAGAAGAAGAAGATGGAGCAAAAGACAACAAAAATGCAGCAACAACAAGGGAACAAAGCATGTGGACAACTACAGAACAAAGTGTAGGATCCAGGAAGACAAAGATCAGAAGACACATGATCAGGAGATCATGAATACTTTCTACTTTGGGAGTCTGATGCAGGAGCATTCAACCAAGGGAAAATCATTGTAAATAGTAGACATAGGGGGTCATGTATTTTAGGAAATAGTTTTCCTAAGTCTCAAGTTAATGTATTTTAGGCCTTTTAGTGATTTAATTAGATAAGAGAAGACATGGACCATCGAGCTGAATAAAGGAATTTTTCTGTTTTAAAACAGAGAAAAATATGGAATGCATAAGTCTCTAGAAGACTTAATTAAATGTAATCTTCCATATGTATCCTATAGCGAGCTTTAGGGCTTTAGTTGAGTGATTCAAGGAAAGGATGGGATCAGGTCCTTCATAGTAATCCAATCCAAAGTTTCCATATAAATATATGTAAGCCTATGGGCAGAAAGAAGAGGCCACAAATGTTGAGAATCAGGCCTATGTGAGGCCGAGGTGTCTCGAATGTAATCTTTGCTTTTAAATCAATATATGCAGAGTTTTCCTAACTGTGTTAGAGCATATGAAACACATGTTTTGTGATTAATTATGGTGGAACTTGTAGGTTATGTCATAGTAAATTGCAGACAAAGTTCTGAAGAACACGCAGAGGAGAGAATGATTCAGAGGAATCACAAGGGTTCATAGAATCCATTGAAGAAGTTGGGAATTCCCTGAGGAATCAGCTCAGGAGGGAGTTGTAGCGAAAACAGTGAAGAACGAGGTCCTTTGGAAAAGCTAGAACCACCGAGAAAACTAAAGAAAAGGTGTAAAAACACAAGTAAAGTGAAGAGCAGAGGAATTAAGTAATAACGCTCAGCAACTGTTAGATATGGAAGATAAATGGTTGAGATTGAGTCACAACCAAGGCTTGGAGAATTGTAATGAATGAGCGCGATTAATCATGGACCGTTGGATTGTGGCCAGATCAATGGTCACAATTTAAATCATATATCGGCAGTTAGAAGTGCAAAGGAGCGATTGACGAAGTTACAATATCGCCGACAACGATAATCAACGATTGGCGTTGGAAATATATCGGCGATCAGCGTCGGGTTTTATTGGTGATCAAGCGATTAATCATTGACCGTAGGATCGCGATCCTGATTGATAGTTGCAATTAAATCATCTATTGCATATCAGCATTGGCAGAGATCGGAGTTATAAGCGGACAAACTTGGATGAACCGGACCCGATAATAGTTATAGTTGCGGGTATATATGATTTGAGGTCCGTGTATATGTTTCAAGCGGAGTTTAGCGTAATTCCTTTGTATTTGAGTTAGAGTGTTGCCGAGTCATGGAAGGCATAAAACATATGTTAATGTTTCCGATAGTCAAACATCAGAGTCGGAGGGGTGAGGAACCATATATGTGGTAAGGCAGAAAACGCGATTGCGATGAGTGATAAAGGTCAAACCTTGGGGACTGTGCAGAACCTGTACGAAAGGCGGTGGAAGGTATGTTTTGAGAGCAATTTCCTTTATAAATGGATTTTATAAGGAATAGTGCCAGTAAAGCATTTTAAGCTTTGTAATATTTATAGATGAAGGGTTTGAAAGGGAAAAATTATATATGCGTGGATTTAAGGATCTCAAAGGCTCCGAAGGGTTTAATAGTCCCGATGGGAGTTTTGGCGGGGTGATTGGGTTCCGATACAAAGGAACTGGTGGTGAAGGGCCTTAACCATATATAAATATGAAGTTTTGATTCCTTTGTGAGTTAATTTCCTGGGACAATTGTGTTATGCTTTCTTATGAAATCTGTGGGTATGGGTGCGGGTTTTACCCTGCACCAAACAGTGCATCCATTTCATGACTCCCTTAACTAAATTAATTAATCGCATACTTTATATTATGAACATCACATTAGGCAAGGAATCATCATCATCAAACTGACACAATAGTCAATCACATCATTGAACACCAATATAGCCTACCGGGAAACATTTAATTTTATTATTAAATGCTTGTGAGGGTGTTCACCCCTCACTCAATAGATATAAGGGAGTCCATCCCTTAACCATTGTCACAAAATATTACAATGAAATATCATTAAAATACAACATACCTAGCTAAAAGCTATTACAATCATCATGAAACCATTTACCCACAAATCACCACTCTCTATATCCTTGTGGCATGATTGTTCCATTAGTGGACCATTCTGCAACTCGTACTCATCAACGTGAGCCATTCTTATCTACCACAAAGTTAAACATAATTTGTCTTTTGCACAAATCACCATCCTTTTCGGTCATTGTCTTTTGCACAAATCACCATCATTTCCGATCATTGTCTTTTGCACAAATCACCATCCTTTCCGGTCATTGTTGTTGTCCACAAGCTTTGGTAACATGGTTAAATAAAGTATTAATTAATTAATAATCAGTCTTTAAAAGCGATCTTTTAACATCTATTCATGTGCATACATGAGATGTAAATATAATATCACAACATGCTTCTTCTAACAACATTGTGCATGTATAAACAAATAATTATCAAGCATGTCAAAATAATTACCACATTACTATGATCATTATCACACCAACACATGTTCATATCCAAAGGAAACCACCGTAACCATCCATTTCATTTAAATGACACTAGCAACTTATCTTTGTTTTTCGTGTATGTAATTATATAAAAACTTATTCAAAGAGAGAAAACCCCTTAGCTTATTCTTTGTGCATGTAACTAAGTAATCCTTCTAATACAGTAGATATTATTATAATACATAAAAATGCATGCCTCCTTCTAAGGAAAGCTAACATGATAGACATCATTATCATGCATGCAAATGCAAGTCCCTTTTCAAGAAACATATTTTCCAAGATAGAGTTATTTACAAAATTTATGGTATGCACAAAGACATGCATTACTCTAAAACAAAACTAATGTGTTAGTCATTATTTCTTACATGCAGATATATGTATTTTACAAAGGAAAGCTAGTGTCATTTATTGCAAGTAATTACTTGTTTTACTTTCGAGGATCTAACATAATACTTATTCTTTTCCGCACACAAATACATGTTTCTCTTTAAAATATCTAACACAATAGTTCTATATTCATGCATGTAATCAACTATTGTTTTTATGCTTCTGCATATGTGTTCTTTTCACATAGTTATTTTGTTAGGCCCCTATACTACTAGTGTAACCCCTTATTGTTATTAGTACAACCCACTTATTATATTGATGTACCCATGTAGTGCCCATATTGTTACTATTGTGCACCATAGAAGCCCACTATTGTTATTATTGTGCCCTTACATTATTATTGTTATGTCAGCTCTGATTATGTTATGACCCCTTAGACTCCTATATATAGAAAGGAGGTCTTTTCATTTGTATCATCCAAGAATTGTTCATTTATGTAATGTAAAGGAGGTTGCCCCCTCGAAGAGGCTGAATTCTAAGGCATTGATCTATCTTTTCTATCTTTTCTTGAGCTGGTTTCATAACATTTGGTATCAGAGCTTTGGATTCTAGGGTTTCACTGCTCCAAACAGGTCATCGTGGTATTTTCGCTATAACTTTTTTTATGTAATGTTTCAGAAGTTGCAAAAAAAATCCATTTGAGAAGACATCGCGCTGAACCTTGGGTCCAAATTTCAGAGCTTTTCGTGCGATATTTGCGGAGATATGATCTGAGGAAGTTGGTCTTTTTGCAGACTCCTGAATTACATTCAAAACAGGTGACCTGGGGAAAATCGTCATAAATTTCTCTCTGGGGATCAGATTGAAATTTCATAAGAAGGTACAGAAAGAGGATGGACTGTAGTTTTCTTTTATATATTTTTCAGAGTCAAAGCTAGAAACAGTGACACGTGGCACTTAATACAAGTTCGCTCTACTGAACTAGTCTACAATCAGGTCACTGCGGGAGATTGTGCATAACTCCTTCTTGGAGAATCCAATTTGGATCAGACTAGTGGCATTGGAAAGAGGACATAGAAGGCTACTACAGGTTGCAATTTCAGAACTTAAAGATCCAAAAGTACAGATTTACAGTCGTTTCAAGGTCGAGCTCCTAAAATCAAGAAAAAGCAAGATGAGGAAGTTTGATGGTAAGGATTCGGTAAATTGGATACTTCAGATGGAGCAATATTTTGATATACATGGTGTACAACTGTTACAAAGGTATGTATTGCATCTTCATATTTAGAACCAGATCAATTTTTATGGTACAAAGGGCTTTTTTCTCATAAACAACTTGTTACGTGGTCAATTTTCACAGAGGAAATGATAGCACATTATGAGGATACAAAGAGCAACACCTTCTTTAGAGCAACACCACAACAATTGGAAAGAGTAAAAGGGCTATGTGACATAGTGGAAAGAAAAATTATGGAAACCAGGAAGTGTACCCCTCACAACTATAAAGATGGAAGTGTTGTTTCTCCTAGCCTTCCACAACCTACAAGGGTTACACCACAACAATTGGACGAAAAAAGAGAAAAAGGGCTTTGTTACAATTGTGATAGCAAATGCACTAAAGGTCATAAGTGTGCTGAGAAGAAATTATTTTACATAGAATATGAAGAGGAGGAAGAAAAGGATCAAGAAACATCAAAAGAAGAAGATATACGCCAGGACCCCACCCCAGAGAAAGAAGAAACGAATCAGACCATATCTTGTAAAGCATTGGAAAGAATTACCACACCTCAAACTCTCAAGATAGAAGGACATATCAAGAAGAAAGAGGTGCAAGAAGTGAAAGATCACATCGAGAAAGAAGAAATGAATCCAACCATATCTTGTAATTCATTGTTCGAAATTACCACTCCTCAAACTATCAAGATAGAAGGACATATCAAGAAGAAAAATGTTCAAGAAGTGAAAGATCACATCGAGCATCAAGAATTGAATCTGACCATATCTTTTAAAGGATTGGAAGAAATTACCACTCCTCAACCTCTAGAGATAGAAGGACATATCAAGAAAAAAAAGGTTCAAGCAGTGAAAGATCACATCGAGCATCAACAACAAGTTCTCCAACTTTTAAAGGATAACGGCACTTCGGTGCAAAATCAAACAAAACAATAGGTAGATCAACATCGTAGTGAAATTTTTTTTGATGTAGGTGATTGGTTATTTTTACCACTACATCTCAAGCAAGCTATTTATGAGAAGGAAACGTTGGCAATACTACATGCACTTAAAAAATGGCAACCTTACCGAATGGGAAGACTCTTCAAAGATGAGGATGTGGAAGCATTGTTTTGTGCTATTTCTATTATCCAACCAGATTGGATAAACAAAGCAAGGGATGAATGGAAGAAGGACGAAGAAGTATGGCCACTTATTCAAAAGCTGCAAAAGATCCCAATTCAAACAATATTGCCAGAAATTGAAGAGGAATGAAAAATCATATTGGAACCTGGAGCAGTCATAGAAACAAGAACCAGACAGCTACGAAATCGATCAATTTCAGAGTATCTCATCAAGTGGAAGAACTTACCCGCTGAAGATTCCACATGGGAGGACAATAATTTTATACAGAAGTATCAAGAACTACTCAAGCGTTGAGGACAACAATTTTTGAAGGAGAGGGGCATGTTAGGCCCCTATACTACTAGTGTAACCCCTTATTGTTATTAGTACAACCCACTTATTATATTGATGTACCCATGTAGTGCCCATATTGTTACTATTGTGCACCATAGAAGCCCACTATTGTTATTATTGTGCCCTTACATTATTATTGTTATGTCGGCTCTGATTATGTTATGACCCCTTAGAATCCTATATATAGAAAGGAGGTCTTTTCATTTGTATCATCCAAGAATTGTTCATTTATGTAATGTAAAGGAGGTTGCCCCCTCGAAGAGGCTGAATTCTAAGGCGTTGATCTATCTTTTCTATCTTTTCTTGAGCTGGTTTCATAACATATTTTCAAGAACCCAACATAGTTTCTCTATTTTTTTTGTACAAAGTTCTCATGCATTTGTTTTGAAGAAAATATCATAACAAAGTTCTGATGCACTTGTTTCCAATAAAGTATCATAATCATCCTTTCTTTGAGCATAAGAACTAAAATAATAATAATGTTAACCTTTTATGCTTTAAACCATCCAATTAAATGAAACTATCCAATATACAACACACAATTCATTTTTATTTTTACCCACCAAAACATGTAACTTTTGCAAACTCTTGCAAAGGAATTAACACAATTAACTTATCTTTCACCCACAAGAAAAACATATTCTTTCCAAAGAAGATTCCTATGACTTATATTATCTCTGTGCATTTGATCTATGCATAGGTTATTATATTTTCTCATAACTAAGTATTCTTTTTCAAAAGAACTCTCTTAAATCCATGGGAATATTTTCCATGTATTTATTAAATAACTAATATTTACCAACACCATGAAAATATTCTACCATGATTAAGCACAAAACCATTGTGTTATTTTCAAGAACACCACAAGATTTATTTATTCTAATTAACCAAAAGGTCATAGTTACTTATCTTTTCTTCAACAAAGACTTATGTCTTATAAACACATAAGGTAGTTATTTTTATACAGAACTAAACATTTCAAAAGAAAATCTCACTTTCCGAGAAAAATAATCTAATTAAATTTTCTCTTTTATTTTTCACCGCCCATGAAAATATTTTACAAATTACCCTCTTTAATCTAGATTCATTTTCAAGAAAATAAAATTTGAGGAAATGTTTGCACCTTGAGAGATTTGATCCCTTTCAACGCTTGATAGATCCGGAGTTAAGATGGATCTAGGCTGGTTTCGGTCGTGTGCAACCAAGGAAAATCTATCAAACATATGATTAATTTGATCAATAGTATGTAAATACATCTAATATTAATATAATCATTTTAAATATACTAAATATGTCTAAGATTTATCTGGTCATTTAAATTTTAATTTTTCTTAGTTACCTTAGTTAGTTTAGATGATAAATATTGTTAAAAACTTTAATGATGAAATAAAAAATTTGAATGCAAAATGACAATGTAATAGTGTTTAATGATAGAAAATGTGAATAATAAGAATGTAGTCAATTACAAATAGTTTTCATTGTGATCAATCTCAAACTATTTTCTTGTACTATTCTTAATGTCACCCTTGTTAGTTTTGTCATATTTTCATATTGATTATATGAAAAAAATAGTAGAAATTGTAAACCATTTAAATATTTAGCTCGATCTATTGTAGTAAACATCATACCTTGTCTCTCTTTCTCTCGAATAATAATAGGTTGAATTACTATAACACAAAAGTCAATGTATATTATCAATAATTTTTTGTGCTTACACTGAAATCAATGCACATTGTTAATCCAATCACTTTAAAATTAATGTACCATCATACTTCCAATTACATCAAATTAAAATTCAACATCTACATTGAAATCAATGCATCTAATGCAAACAATCAAATAAGAGTAGAAAACAACATCTACACTGAAATCAATGCATCTAATGCAAGTAAGCAAATAGGATTAGAAGTCAACATCTACACTCAAATCAATGCATCTAGTGCAATTAAGAAAATAATATTAGAAACCAACATCTACAATGAATTCAACACATCTAGTGCAATCAATAAAATAGGATTAGAAATCACCATCTACACTGAAATTAATGCATTTAGTGCAAGCAATCAATTAGCATTATAAATCATCTACATTAAAATCAATGCATCTAGTGAAAGCAATCAAATAGGAATATAAATCACCATATACACTCAAATCAATGCATCTAGTGCAAGAAATCTTTTTCCCTCTCTCTTCCTCCATCTATATCTATATCTCCTTCCATATCTGCTTATTTGTATCTCTATCTCAGCCTCACAAAATCACATGCCCTCTCACTCCATATCTATCAAAATCTCTGTGCATCCCTCCATGTCCCCATCTCTCTCTTCTTCCATCTATATCTATATCTCCCTTTGTCTCTCTATATCACCCCCAAAACATACACTCTCTTTTTCTCCAATCTATCTATATATCACTCCCTCCTCCTCTCTCTCTCTCTCCCCCTTCTCTCCCTCTCCCCATTTTCTGTATCTCTTCCCTCTTGTTGTGCTTTCATCCTCTCTCTCCATATTCCTTATCACTCCCTCTCTCTCTCTTCACTTTTATCTCTCTATGTCTTTCTTCTTACCTCCATCTCTCTCCCCCTCCATCTCCATCTCTCTTTCCCTACCTCTCTCCACTCTCTCACATCCACTCTCTATTCCTTCCTATCTCTCCCTTTCTCTCCTACCCCCCCTCTCTCTCTTAACCCTCAAACTCTGTTACTACATGCCTCTCTCTTTCCTTCTCTCCCCCATTTGATCCATCTCTCATTCTTTGTCATATTATCTCACCCCAAAACATACACACTCTCTCTCCATCTATCCTTTGTCACTCCCTCTCTCTCTCCACTTCTCACTCCCTTTATCTTTCTTCTTCCCTCCATCTCTCCTCTTCTATCTCAAGTTCTCTCTATCATCCATCCTTCTCTCCCTTTATCTCCTACCTCCCTCTGTCTTATCCCATCTATCTCTCTCTCTCCCCCCCTCCAATCCTCTCTCTTCCCCCATCACTCTCTGCCTCTCTCTCTCTCTCTCTTTGCCATCCAATCCTTTCTATTCCCCCATTAATAACTCTCTCTCTCTCTCTAACTATGTTACTATATCCCTCCCTTTCTCCTTCTCTCCCCCCTTGTCTCCATATCTCCTTCTTTGTCTCTTTATATCACGCCTAAACATACATACTCTCTCTCCATCTCTCCCTTGTCACCCTCTCTCTCTCTCTCTCCACTTCTCACTCTCTATTTCTTTCTTCTTCCCTCCCTCTCTCCCCCTCCAACTCCATCTATCTATCCCTTCCTCTCTCCCCCTTTCTCTCGTACCTCCCTCTCTTTCCCCCCATCTCTCTCTCTCTCTCTCCAATCCTCTCACTATCTCCCTCCCTCTCTCCTTCTCTCTCTCCCACCTCAATCTTTATGTCTCCCTCTTCCTCCCTTACCCTTCTCTACCTCTCACTCCTCTTCCTCTCTCTCTTCATTCGTCCTTTCCCCTTCCCTTCAGTGTATCTTGACCTCTCCCTTGTCACTCGCCCTATCTCTCCACCTCTATCACTCTATGTCTTTGTTATTCCCTCCCATATATATCTAGAGTTAATATATATATCATGATATATTAATATATATTATAACATAACAAATTTAATATTGTACTATTTCAAAGTTATTAAATTTAATAATAATAATATTATAATATATTAATATGAATATTAGATTTAATAATAATAATAATATTAATCTTTTAATACTAATATTAGGGTTAATAATGTGTTTTTGCATGGTATTAATAATAATTTGGCCCATATGCTTGGTATATAATTAAATGTTGATTTCTAATCCTATTTGATATATTTTTATTTATTTACCATACCTCTTTATACCTATTTTATATTTATTTATTTATCATACGTCTTTTATGAATATGGTATTTGGCCCATGGTTTTTGGCTCATGGTATTAATAATAATTTGTCCCATATGCTTCATTTAATTTTGAGTTTTTGTAATTGTAAAGAGGTTTATGGAGTAAATATAAAAAGGTGTTTTATTTATTTACCATGCCTCTAGTTTATTTATATTTTTTTTTATTTACCATAAATCTGGAGTAAGTATAAAAAGAGGTGGTTTTACCATGCCTCTTTTTTTAGTGTTGGTAAACCTCCATATTTTAAATTTATACTGCGTTTATACATAATGATGTTGATTTTTAAATAGGACAAACATTAGATTAAAAATGTTAAAAGTTAAATGTTAAACATTACATGTTAAATGTTTACATGTTTACGATTAAGTTTACTTGTTTACATTTATGTTTTTACATGAGATCTAAATATTCAAGTTATGTATAATTTAAGTAAACATTATTTTTATTATTTTTTGAGGACATGACATACTTACACATCTGGGTCATACTGGGTTGTAGAATGCCCCTCTCGGGGAAATTACAAATATTATATTAAAATGATTATTAAAAATCCATTAAAATGATTATTAAAAAATCCATTAAAATGATTATTAAAAAATCCATTAAAATGAAGAAATAACTTTTTTTCTACACATCATGCAATCCTGATTTTCTTACTCTTCTAAAAAACATCTTCCCGAATCACTAATAGCCTCCAGGAGTGCAATGAGTAAGTCCTACCATTTGGTAGGCCATATGCATCTACAATCCCCAATCCTCTCTTCCCTTTCCACTAACACATGGGAAACATGTGAAATAGTCTCTTTGTTGGCCATAGGTGCATCAAACAATGTTGCATTTGCAATCCCCGATCCTCTATTCACAATGTTTCATCTGTGATACCCGATCCTCTCTTCCCTTGCCACATGAAATTCCTTACACATCAGGGTCATACTGGGCTACCTCAGGCTGCAGAATAGACGCAATTACAAATATTATATTAAAATGAATATTAAAAAATCCATTAAAATAAAGAAGTAACTTTTTTTCTACACATTATGCAATCCTGATTTTCTTACTCTTCTAAAAAAACATATTCCCGAATCACTAATACCCTCCAGGAGTGCAATGAGTAAGTCCTACGATTTGGTAGGCCATATGCATCTACAATCCCCGATCCTCTCTTCCCTTTCCACTAACACATGGGAAACATGTGAAATAGTCTCTTTGTTGGCCATGCAGTAGGTGCATCAAACAATGTTGCATTTGCAAGCCTCGATCCTCTATTCACAATGTTGCATCTGCAATACCCGATCCTCTCTTCCCTTGCCACATGAAATATTCTCTTTGTTGGCCATGCAGTAGGTGCATCAAACAATGTTTCATCTACAATCCCCTATCCTTTGTTCCCTTGCCACGAACACATGGGAAACATGTGAAATAGTCTCTTCATTGGCCCTGCAATAGGTGCATCAAACAATGTACAAACTACTCACATTCTCATGGAAAATGTAGGGATACACAATAGCATAAATCCACTCTTAGAAATTATATACTATTCTCTTCCCATATTCTTGAATCAACTCTCTAACAATGGAGGGTAGATTTTATTAAAATCACAATCTCCTTGAATGAAACCCCACTAATACAACAATTCAAACTCTGATTTAGAACTACAACAAGGATAACACTGAAGTAGGAAGCTCTGAAGCTTCTACACATATATACATATTATAGATTCATCCATTCAATAATAGAAACAAAAACATACAAAAAGACATAGGGTCACAAAACATATCCATATTTAGAACTACAACAAGGATAACACTGAAGCATGAAACTCTGAAGCTTCTATGCATATATCCATATTATGGATTCATTCATTCAATGATAGAAACAAAAACATATAAAAAGACATAGGGTCACAGAACATATCCATACTAATGACGTGCATGAACATATCCATAAAAATGTTTTACCTTTACAAGCTACATGGATTCAACTTCATCATTTTTACAACTAATTATGTATCTAAATATAACATCAAACTATGATGGATCTAGGCTAGTTTATTTTATTTATTTATTTTTTTTTTTTTTTTTGTGTAAGCTTGGTAGTTCTTTTCTTTTCTCTTAATTTTCCATAAACATGTAGTAATATATGTATTTGAAAATATAACTGGTGGCCTCAATGGCCACCAGTCGGCATCAAAGGCTGTTCAAAATTTAAACAATTTAATTCTTACCATCCAGGCTACATTTCTTGCTATGTCTATTATATGATTAATTTTTGAAAAGTAAATGCTATTCGACATCATAACAAAATTTAACTAACAGTATCATTATTTCATTCATCTGAAGAATTTATTGGAGCTGGATCTTTCGCACTAGACCCGGGCACTTCACTTTGCAGCAGTGTCTGAATCTATTTTTCCATTCTCTTTAAGTTTATTTTATGGTGGAAGTGCTACATCTGTACTGATTGGATCTCCTTTTGTATGTATTTTAAGCTGAGCTCCTCTTGTCTGTCATCTTTTGGCTTTGCTATGTCTCTATACGTTGTCATTACCCTTTCAAGAAGATTTTTCATGACTCAATATAGCTGAATGGTTTGTCAGAATAAAGTTTGGTGCTCACGGGTGTGACCCGGATCATAAACTATGTGCTCCCAGTCAGATTCTGGGATTTCGTCATTTACCACATTGTCATTGAGCTCCACTTCCCATGAAGCTATCATCGCCTTAACCTCTGCTAGGGTTCCTACATGGTAGGCATGCATTAGAGTTTGCATGCTCTCCTTTCTTGTTCGTCTTCCTCTTTTCCTCTGTGGTCTACTCGTGGATGCCTCGCTGGTGGCCTTATTTCTTGTTCCACCTCCCCTTTTTCGTCCCTGCTCTCTTGCTTTTACCATCTTCTCTTGCTCTTTCCAAACACGATCTTTGCTTATCTGTAGCTTTTTGTGTTTGCATTGTCAGTGTTCTAGGGACTGGTGAGTGCTTAGGTTAGTGATACCTTTAATGTGAACCTATATTAGTTTATTAGAACCAATAATTTTATCATCCATAATATTCTGCCATTGTTTTTTGATTCGTTTTTCTATCTTCTAATTCTTAGTTTGCTCTTTAATCACTCTTTCTCCCTCCCATTGAGGCCTCTCTAATGTTGCCTCACTCCTCTGCTCACAACCCTCCCAAATTCCCATTCCCCAGGTATCCCCTTCCCCTCTTATGGTCAAATGGGATGGAGGCTTTCTTGCTGTCCTCATATGAGTTATGGTTTTCCTTCCAATTTGCTACCTGGACGAACCCCCACTGGGTCATTTTCCTATGCTTAGGAGATAAAAATCCCTCCCATCTCCTATCTATCTCTACCCCATCTTTATTTTTTGCCTCCCCCCTCCCTGGTTCCTGGGGCGGTGTCTTTCCTTTCAGCTCACAGAGGTTTCGGGGTTTTATCTCTGCTCGCTTTGACCACAAGTTCTAGAGGCGGGAAATCTCGTTTTCTCCCCAGTTTCAGAATTCCTTTTGGGTTTCTCAAAGGTCCCAAATTCTCCCTCCCACTCCTCTAGGATGGCCATCCAAGTATACCTAAACCCTGACAGGAAGCAATTATAAATGAAATCACTAGATTTACCATGGCTTTCCCCTGCGGTGAGACTAGACAATCTTATGTTGCCCCGGGAAAAAACACGCCCCTTGCAGGATTCGAAATGCCCCCCCCCCACCCTTCTAGGAATTCTATCCACTTGACCCCATATATCCTAATTAGGCAATTATACTTAAAACTACAAAGTTTTCTAGTTATTTCCTTAACTGAACCAAACATTCTTATCTTAAGAAAGACTAGACATTCTTTCCTTATTTTCCACATTCTTCTCCAATTGAAGGGCATTGCTACTTTATCACCATAGGAGGGGGTTGTTACTACATACCTGATTCTGCCAACAAATTCCAAATTTTTTTCATCACCTTCCTTCGCCCGATGTTCACAACCTTCATCATCCTCGCGATCACCCTGCATGCAAATGCCCTGCCGCCTTGCCACATTTTCCTTTAACCTACTCCCCCACTTACCTGTCCTCATTACTGAGGTACCTACCCCTCTCCCTTTTTTAATTTCTACCTACTCTTCCTCCGTGTGAGGTCCTCAATTGAGGAACCCACCTCCCTTCTATTGATTGCCCTTTGTCATTTCCTTCCTTCCTCTGGTTGCTCTAGCCGCCTTCATTTCCCCCGTTCCTTTTGCCACCTGTCCCATCTTCCTTCCATATGTCCTGGACTTCCTCCACCTGCTGGCTCCCATGTCCCTACACACCCTGATCGGGGATCCTGTTCTTTCTCTTTCTCATTTCTCAGGATTTCCATGAGGCTATTCAACCTTTCTGTTTGATTTATAGCTTCTCTCAGTATATCCAAGCCACTCCTAGGTCTGCCACATCCCAAATTTGCTAAGAAATCTGTTGCCATGTTTCCCGAATGACATACATGTGTCGGGATGATGTAGGCTACTCCTTTTATCAGGCTTCCTATTTCCTGTACTAGTCTTGCTGTTCTCCAACTTTGGCTTATTTTTTCGCATGGAGTTCCTTGTTGAAGTTTTCTCACTGTATCTATCACTAGTGTTGAATCTCCTTCCACTGCCATCTTCTAGTAGTTTTCTCTTCGAGCAATTTCTAACCCTTTTTTCAGAACATAGAATTCCACTTCGTTATTGTTGGCTATTCCACAATCCATTGCAAACACCCTGATTGTGTTTCCTTGGTGATCTCTAAAAACTCCCCTTGAGCCGACTATTCCCAGATTTCCTTTGGTTGCACCATCGAAGTTTAGATTAAGAAAGTGCTCTGGGGGAACATGAAGTGGGCTAAGGAGTCATGACTTATAGGTTGTTGTTTCTAGGAGTTTGACATCAACATTCTTGAGTTCAAATTTAGCCTGTCCATTAGTCATTTCCCCTGTGGTGTGGTTTCCTAGTCATCTCGGTACCATTTCTTGGTTAGAATCTTCTCTTAGATATTTTGAACTGTCATTTCCCACAATTCCATTGTTGTTTTTTTCCCCTTTGAAGATTCTCTGGTTCCTCTCTTTCCATACTTCCCACAGAAGGAATCCTAAGGAGATATTCCAGGCTCGATTCAAGATAGGGCTCTGGTATATTTTCTTTCTCCATTTTTCCATTGTTTTTTTGGTGCTTGACTGATCCCTATCCGTGTGGCCAAAGAGTAATTCATGATTTTTCCATAAGACTCTATTGTAACTGCAAACATTCATTAGGTGTTCCATCGTTTCATTTTGTCCTTCACATGTGCAACAGATCGATGGCCCCTGCGTCCCTCTTACCTGTAGTTGATCCCATGTTAAGGCACGACCATGGTGTACCACCCATAGGAAGAAGGCTACTTTCGGCCACAGTTTATCCTTCCATATGCATTCCCATATGGGTTTCCCTTGTTGTTGTTGGTGTTCTGCTTGCAGATAATATCCTTCTTTGTTGGTGAACATCCATTTTGTTATGTATCACAATCTCTATACCTGTTCCTTCCGCAATCACTATTCTTCTGGTTTCCATTTATTTGTCAAAATTTTCCCAATGTATAGAATTAGGTGCTTCTAGCCAGTGTTGTTTTCTCTTCCATTTTCTCCATTGTGCTTCTGTTTCCGTTTCCCAGAAGTTTCTCACTGTCTGGTTTGTTGGGCTGTTCGTGTTTAGGAATATTTCTACTAGGTCTGTCTTACTGAATAAATTTTCTCTCTACTGCCAAGCCTCTTGCCAGAACCTTTCTTTATCTCCTCCTCTAATTTCCTAGAAACTATGGGTTCTTATCAGTTCCTTATTTTCTGCTGCAAGGTTCCAGATTTCCGACCCTTTTATATTCTCCTGAATTCTCAGTTTTCCTTCTGTAGACTTGGGCATCCCATATTTTCTACCCCATATCTCTTTCCATAAATTTGTTCCTCCTTGTATCCATCTCCACCATAGCTTAGCCCCATTGACATGGTTTAGAGTGTATGGGTCCCGAAGGCCCAACCCCCCTACTTTGGTTGGTTTAATTAGCCAGTTCCAAGATAATAAAGCCCATTTCTTTACTATTTGTGGCCCTTGCCACAAGAATTTCTTGAATATATTTGTCATCTCATTGCACATAGTTTTAGGGACTGCTAGGCTTGAGAGCTAGTATACAGGTATCGATTGCAGCACTGCCTTAAGTAGTATGACTCTACTGGCCATGTTTAAAGTTCGGAAAGTCCAGTTCTATAGGTGACCTTGGATCTTTTCCAGTAGTACCTTCCAATTTTCCACTCTAATTGGATGAAAGCTTAATGCAATCCCCAGATATTTGGATGGGAATGTTCCTATACGGAATCACATTGTTCTTGCCAGAAAAGTTTGGGATTGAGTTGTTGTATTGAAGAAGAATATATCCGACTTCTCTTTGTTGATCTGTGTTCTTGAGGCATTCATGAAGTCTTGCAAAATGGCGAGGAGGGCTCTGGATTCCTTAAGGGTTGCTTGGAAAAACATCATAATGTCATCAACAAACTGTTGATGTGTTAAGGCCAAATCATTTCCCCACATGCATAGGCCTTTAAATTGTCCTGCTTGCTCCTTCACTTTCACATATCTGCCAAGACCTTCAACTGCTAATATGAACAGGAAAGGGGAAATTAGATCTCCTTATCTAAGCCCCTTGTTACGTTGAATGCCTATTTCGGATCTCCATTCAGGAGGATTGAAAATACAAGAGTTAATATCAAAGAATAAATCCAATTTATCCATCGGGGGTCAAAGACAAAGGCTTTCAGGATTCCTTGGAGGTAAGTCCAGCTTAACTAATCATAAGCTTTCAATAGATCTAATTTGATCATCATTCCTTTGGCTTTGAGGTGCTTAAGGGAATGTATTGTTTCTTGAGCTGTTACTATCCCATCCACTATTTGCCTTCCTTTAATGAAGCCAGTTTTCTCTTGGGAAATTAGGGCTGGGAGAATCGGTTTGAGACGATTGACCATGATGGTTGAAAGGATTTTATAAATTACATTGCATAAAGATATGGGTCTAAACCCCTGTGGCTCTTCAGAGTGGTCAAATTTTGGAATAAGAGCTAAAAAGGTTGAGTTAAGAGCCGGGTGTACCTTTTTTGTTCGTCTGGACTCCTCCACTACTTCTAGGATATCCTCTCCTAGAATAGGCCATGTTGCTTGGAAGAATTCTACAGTAAATCCATCTGGTCCTGGAGCTTTATTCTTTGCTAATCCTTTGACTACCTCTTCCACTTCTTCCATGGTTATTATTCTCATTAGAGCTAGGTTCTGATCCCTGCTGACCAGCTAGGGGATATGCCTAGTTATCTTACTTATCTCCTTTGTTCTATCTTGATTTGGTTATGTCATTATTTATTGGAAATGATGAAATAGTGGGTTCTCCATCTATTCAGTTTGTATTAGTCGGTTTCCTCCCTGATCTAATAAAGAAAGTATTCTGTTATACTGTCAGTGTTGTATCATTGCTTTGTGGAAGAATCTTGTGTTCCTTTCTCCCTCCCTTAGCCACTAGACTCTCGATTTTTGTTTCCACAAGATTTCTTCTTGCTGCCTCCTTTCCTCCATCCTCATCAACAATTTTCCTTCTTCCTCCACTAGGGTTTATGATCGGCCATTTGTTATTATTTGTTGTTGCACCCTTTTCATCCTTGCTTGAAGTAATTCCCAATCTTGATGAATATTCTCAAATTCTTCTTTGTTACATTTTTTGATTTTTCTTTTGAGCTCCTTGAGGAGTAACTAGAATGTATGCATTTTGTTCCTCCCTTGTTCTGTGCTTGATCTCCACTATTCCTTTATTTTTTCTAAGAAGGTTGGATCTTGCAGCCAAAAGTTTTCGAACTAGAATGGTCAATTATTTTTCCCTTGTTTCATATCTACTTCCAGCCTTATTGGCCAATGGTCAGATCTCATGCATGGCAGGATTAACGCTTCATGATAAACATCTCTACTTATTAAATTCTCAGTTACCAGGAATCTGTCTAGCCTTGACACAATTTGACAGTTTCCTTCTCTTCGATTATTCCAGGTGTATGTTCCATTATTAGTGGGGATATCTACTAGGTGGAGCTCTTCTTGCATATCCCTGGATTGCTTCATTTCAGGTTCTTCTCTACTGATCCCTCCTTTTTTTTTCCACCAAGGAAGTTATTAAATTGAAAGCCCCTGCTACTAAGCAGATATTTTCTGCATGTAGGTGGCTTAGTTTCCTAATTCTTTGTATAAAGTTTCCTTTTCTGCAGGGATGCACGACCCATACAATACTAAGATTATGATCCATTCTTTAGTTCCTATGTTACAAACGGAACCAGTAAGAATTCACGACATTCCTATCCAGTAGTCTACCATACCCTTTGTTGGGTTCCTGAGCATAACTATTCCTCCTACACTCCCTTTTGCATCCAGTTCCACTGATTCATATCTTGGTTTCATTTTCCATAGAATTTCCTCTAGTTTTTCACCTATTATCTTTGTTTCTTGGAGAATAACTATTTGAGGATTTTCCTTTCTTAGTCTCTCCTATAAATATATCTGTTTTCCCCAGCTGTTAAGGGCATTTATATTCCATGATAGTACTATCATTGGTTAACTTTGTTTAGTTGTTGGAATACTGCTAAGAGCGGTACTACCCTTCCAATGTTTACCAACATCTCTCCCATTATTTGGATTGACTCTTGCAGATTTCTTCTCCCTCTTTTCTTACCTCCTTTACTTCTGTTTTGTTGTTCTTGTGAGTTTTCTTCTTATTGCATGCCTAGTTTCTCTGTTATCTCTACTTGTCTCTGTCCTTGGTTAGCCTTATATTGTTGGAAGGTTTCCTTGTATAATTTCTTTTGGTCCTCTGGGATGAATCTTTCATCTAGATGCCTCCATTCATTTAACAATCTTTTCAAAACTTCCTCTTTTGTGCTTAACTCCTCTCCCCTAACTGCATCCACTTCCATTATGGTGAGATCTGTTTGTTCCTGTTCTTCTTTTTCTGTCGGATCCATTTGGGCTTTCCTCTTTGGGGTTATTTTTGTTTTACTCTAACTGCTTTCTTTTTCTTTGTCCTGGTAGTCCATTGTTTCTGTCTCATTTTCCATTCCTTCCTCTTCTTCCTGTAATACCTCATATCTGTTCTTGCTATTCGTTTGCGTTTGATTGTTTCTTGGGTTTTGTTGTCCTTTCAGGGTCTTCCTTTTGTGCTTGACTTCTTTGAATCCCTCATCTGCCTCATGTGGGGGTTTCATTTGTTTTTCTTTTAAATCTGGACTAGCTTCTTGGTTCAACAGACATTCTTTGAATAAGTGTCCATATTCATGGCATCGACGACATCAAAACAGTATATGCTCATAGTCCAAGGTCTGTTGCCATATTTCTTCATGATATTCCAGTTCTATTGATTCAGGGATAGGCTCTGAGATATTCATGTACACGCAGATCCTGATGTAGGAAGTGTAGCGGCCCCTTCGTGTGGTTTCTGCGATTTTAACAAATCGTCCTATTGAGTTTCCGATTCCTTCCAATATTTCTGGATCCAAAAAGTCCATTGGGAGGCCAAAGAGTCTCACCCAGATAGGGGCTACTAGGAATTTCTCTTTTTTTTCCCGGATTATAGCATTCCTCCTAGTACCTCACAAATAATCCTGCATTATAATGAAAATATGGACCATTTTCAAATACTCTTTCCTTATCTTGCAGGTTTGAGAAGATTACTATAAAAAACCCTTTGGCTCCTAGCTTGAGTTCTACATGTCCTTTTGGTTGCCATTTCTGCTGGATCCATTTGATCAGGTCCTTCTCTGTTGGCCAAACACCAACGAATTTATAGATCATTGTGTGGTCCTTCATGTTACGATATCTCTCCAATTTGTTAATGGGTATTATAAATCTAGGTTTCTCTATTGTGGGCAACAAGTACTGTCATTTGCGTCGGGCTTGCAATTTAGATCCTAGGACAGGGCCATTATTGGGAGCTACCTCTTCCTGGGAAATTAGTTGCTTGCCAGTTTTCCCACTTGAATCACCAGCTGCTACGTTCCGGTAGGAGGGGATCACTCCCCCCTTTTGATGTTTGCATGTCCTTGCCTTCAGTTGGCTGTCTACGATAATTAGTAACTAAATATTCAAGTTAATTATTAATGATAATAAGAAGAGTTAATTATTCATACAGACCATGCTTTGAGTATAGAAACGTAATGCCCAAAAATAATTTCTCACACAAAAGTAAATTAAAACAAAAAAAATTAAGGTCAAGTCTTGCCGTAAGGAGCGGCAGTTTTCCTTTGCAATGGAACTGAGACTAGTATAATCGGTTTTCAAGAGTTTAAGGTTTATATATATATATTATGTGTATGATATTCTTTCCTTCTGCAAATTATGACCTTCAAATGTGTTTTCATATACATAAAATTATTTAAAGAGTTATGCTCTATTATTTTGATCACATAGTGTGTGACATATTTTCTTTCCCTAATATATTAATACTTACAACTCCTTTAATTTTGGCATCCATATTTATGCAAAGTTATTCTATTAAGGTCCCATATTTTGCATAAATATGGATGCCAAAATTAAAGGAGTTGTAAGTATTAATATATTAGGGAAAGAAAATATGTCACACACTATGTGATCAAAATAATAGAGCATAACTCTTTAAATAATTTTATGTATATGAAAACACATTTGAAGGTCATAATTTGCAGAAGGAAAGAATACCATACACATAATATAAGTTACTATCTCACATCCAAATTAAAAAAAACAATTAAACATACATGGCAGAATACTGTTTCAACCAAAATATGAGAAATTGTAACCTTGGTAATTATATTGCTAAAAATAGTTCATAACAGGAAAATGCGAACTTAGTAGTACTGCTATGTATGAAGAGCAGGAAGCCAGTTCAACAAATTACGAAAGTGGAATACGAGATTACATATTTAAAAAGGTTATTAACTTGAGAACCAGTCTAGTTTTATGACTTATGTGGAGCAAAAAAAAACAGCCCAGTAAACCCTAGTTCCATTATAAACTAAATTCACTATGAAGAGTAAACCCTCGCTGTAAATAAAATGTCCATAAAAGACATTAAAAACCTAGCCTTGAGCATTAAATCAATTACTAGCAAAGAAGAGACCATATAAATTATTAGGGCCATATAGGATAAACCTGGTGCAATGGAAAAAAAGGAAGTTGGTTATAGCTGCATTCATTAAAATCCCTTGGTAGCAAAAAAAACCCAGGTTCAATATCACCCACCTACAGGAAAAGAAAAAACAAGACTTAGGTTAGACAAATCCACAACTTCGAATCTGGTAGCCAAAAGAAAAATGTTAACCCAACGAGCAATGGGTTCTAGTCATTACCTATCATGGGTAATTGACCATGGTTGCAGTTTGGAAGGAGAACCTGCAGGAGAATATTTAAACATTAGTAAGAGGACTAAACATTCAGCGCAAAGAAATCTTGTCGAGATTACCTGAGCCTGGAGGTTGACCGACGTCTTGGTCAACAACTTGCCATGAAAAACTAGGCACTGTGTCTACAACCACCATTGCATGGGGGAAAAAGAAGGTTAAAAGAGTCGATGCTGATAAAAGCATTGAAATGGTGACACTAGAAAAATTCACTACTTATAGAGAGCATCTACTGTGCTTTAGACGAACCCTAGTTGAGCTGGGTTGTAGAGCTTCAAATGTTTCCAGCAAGAATGGAGAGTGACAGACACAACGATGGAGGCGGTCAGTTACCTCAACCGATCCATTGTAATCTCCACCATCCAATTTGACTTTTCTAGATCAGTGGCCTAGATTAAGGTAGGTAACCCTAGCAATGAGACCGAGAAGATTCGCCATTACTGTGGACCAGGAGTCCATTCGACATGTCATAAAACTAAAAAATTACTTTGTGTGTCGTTATAGATGGTAAGTTATTGCATGACATCAGATCATTGATAAACATATGTACAAATATGTATGAAGTAGTAAATTCCAACCATCAATTATACGTACCAAAGTAGGAGAACTTGATATATGTGAAGTTAATCAACGAACCCTTGATTGAATATGTTTTGATTTTTTTTCTTAGTTCCTTATTCTTGTTAATGTTACCATGGTGAAAACTAGTGTTGTGAAAATCGCGATTTAATGAAAAATGGCGATTTTTTCAGCTTGCTAATCAAATCGCGATTTTTATACGAAAAAATCGCCTACTTTTTTTTTGCCGATTTTTACTGAAAAAATCGCGCTTTTTTTTTAAAAAATCACGATTTTTTCCAAAAAATCGTGCGGGGTCGGGGTAGCACGATTTTATAAACTTTTTTTTGGTTTTTCAGTTGCTCATTTGGACAGTGGAGCGTGTGGAGGGAAGAGGAGCTCTTGGAGAAGAGGGTTTTTACTATTTAGCCAAATCTAAGTGCTTAGAGGAGAAAATCAAGAGGAGACCACCGATTTCTCCATAGAAACGGTATGAGGATTAATTTTTTTTTTTGTTTTCATTGTTTAAAAACATTGTTTTTGTATGTTTTTCATTGTTTTTGGTTGGGAAACTTGGTATGGGCACCATTTTTCTTTTGTTTTCAACTTTTCATTGGTTAAAAAAAAAAATTGTATTTCTTCATTGATTTGGGATGGGTAACTTGGTATGACTATGGGAACCAATTTTTTTTTTTTAAACATTATTTATGTTTTTTTCATTGTTTTTGGCATTTGCCATTTGGTTGGGTAACTTGGGTTTGGATTCTGGAATGGTTGGGTAATTTGTGTTTGAAACTTTGAACTTTGGAATGGTTGTTTTAGGTTGGGTTATGGGTAACTTGGATTTTCATTGTACAATCATCAATGTAAAAATTAAAAATTAAAATACTAAATTGTAATTTGTAAATTTGTAACTTGTAATTTTGTAAATGCTAAATTGTAATCCTAATCCTTATTTTCCCATAGGTTCACAACTGCACCAAAACACCATTCAAGACTTCAAGTTTGCAAATTCAAAGTTCAAAAACAAACATGCCAAGGAAATTGGATCCTTTCTGGGAATATGGTGAACCTAAAGCTCCGAATGATAGACAAAACTTGAGTTGCAAGTTGTGTGGAAAGGAGATATATGGGGGGGTGTACAGGTTGAAGTTTCACCTTGCACAAATCCCTGGACATGATGTGGGGCCCTGTATAAATACAAATGCTGAAATTATCCAAAGAGCCATGAGAGCATTGGAAGAATTAGAGCACACTAGAGAGGCCAAAGAAGAACTCAAAAGGCAACTAAAAAGGTCAGCTGAAGGAAGTGGGCCAAGTGGCACTGGTTCTACTGCAGCATCAGTCAATCCGATAGCTGCATCATCATTTTTTATACCTCGAACCACACCTGGTTCACAACCATCTATCAGTTCAATGCTAAAAAGAACTGATAAAGAACAAGCTGACAGGTTGATGGCAAAATTTCTCCTCTGGAGTCATATTCCTTTCAGCGTTGTAAGGAATAATCCATTTTTCCAACCTACTGTTGATGCTATTGCCAGTGTTGGCCCGGGGTACAAAATCCCTTCTTATCATGATTTCAAAGGCCGGATTCTTCAAAATGAAAAGCGTGACTGCACCCAAAGGTTGGAGGATTTTAGGGCATCATGGGCACAAACATGATGCACTGTTATGTCAGATGGTTGGACTGACCAAAAGGGGAGAACCGTTATGTTGGGTCCCTATAATACTAGTGATTACCCCATTACTATTGTAGTTATACCCCTTATTTATATTTTTGTGCCCCTATTACCCACATATTATTATTTCAGTGCCCCATAGAATCCCTCTATTATTATTTTTGTGGCTTTATATTATTATTGTTAGGTCGGCTGGATTATATTGTGACTCCTTAGACTCCTATATATAGAAAGGAGGTTTTGTCATTTGTATCATCCAAGAATTGTTCATTTATGTAATGTAAAGGAGGTTTCCCCCTCGAAGAGGCTGAATTCTAAGGCGTTGATCTTTCTTTTCTATCTTTTCTTGAGCTGGTTTCATAACATTTGGTATCAGAGCTTTGGATTCTAGGGTTTCGCTGCTCCAAACAGGTCATAGTGGAATTTTCGCTATAACTTTTTTTCTGTGACGTTTCAGAAGTCGCAAAAAAAACCCATTTGAGAAGAAATCACGCTGAACCTTGGGTCCGAATTTCAGAGTTTTTCGCGCGATATTTTCGGAGATATGATCTGAGGAAGTTGGTCTTTTTGCAGACTCCTGAATTACACTCAAAACATGTGACCTGGGGAAAATCGTCATAACTTTCTTTCTGAGCATCGGATTGAAATTTCGTAAGAAGTTACAGAAAGAGGACGGACTGTAGTTTTCTTTTATATATTTTTCAGAGTCAAAGGTTGAAACAGTGACACGTGGTACGTCGTACAAGTTCGCTCTACTGAACTAGTCTATAATCAAGTCACTGTGGGAGATTTTGCATAACTCTTCCTTGGAGAATCCAATTTGGGTCAGACTTGTGGCATTGGAAAGAGGACACAGAGGGCTACTACAGGTCACAAATTCAGAACTAGATAATCAGAAAGTACAGAGATACATCGGAGGCAATATCGAGCTCCTACAAAGTGAAAAAAGGTGTGTAGATTTTCTTTAATTTTTGCTTAAGCTTGGTTTGAAAATTTATTTTGAAGGAATTCAAAGGGCATATTAGAGAATTATTATCGGTAACTGATGCCCCGAGGAAAGAAAATGCAAACACCTAGTAAGGAACCTGAAAGCTCTAGCATGACTCATGAAGAAGAAGAAGAAATGCTATATGATATATCAAAATTACAAGAACAAGTGCAACGAGTGTCACTTGCACAAAAAGCAACAGAATCTAAAATGGATGGTTTAAGGAAAGATGTAGAAGCTAAGATGGACGGTTTAAATAAAGGTGTAGAAGCTAAGATGGATGGCATGGAAGCTAAGGTGAATAGCATGGACGTTAAAATTGATGGCATGGATGATAAGATGGATAAGTTGCTACAAGAAATGGTCACTAAGGGTGAAAGAGTACTAAAGGAAACTCATGATGAGAACAAAAGAAATGTTAATCATGATTCCATAGACTCTAATGTTGGATCAAAGACTCACCATGTTCCAAAAATCGATATGAGGAAGTTTGATGGCAAGGATCCCGCCACATGGATATTACAGATGGAGCAATTCTTCGATCTCAATAATGTGCAAAACACACAAAAGGTACGTATGGCAACTTTATATTTGGAACCAAATCAGTTTGTATGGTATCAATGGCTTTGTTCTCGTAAACAATTTATCACTTGGGCAATTTTTACGGAAGAATTGATAGCACATTATGAGGATACAAAAAGCAACACTTTTTTTAGCCAATTGATAAGTCTCAAACAAAAGGGTTCAATAATGGAGCACATTGAGGAGTTCCAAAAATTGAACATAAGGGTAAAAGATATTCCAGAGGAGCATAGGATTGATGTGTTCATAGGGTCTTTAAAGGATAATATCCAACATGATGTGCGCCTTTGGGAACCTGATTCATTAGAGAAGGCATTCAGGTTAGCAAGAAAAATGGAAAGCAAAATTATGGCAACTAGGAAGCATACCATTCACAACTATAAAGACGGAAGTGTTGTTGCCCATAGTCTTCCACAACCTACAAGGTTGACACCACAACAATTGGAAGAAAAAAGAGCAAAAGGGCTTTGTTACAATTGTGATAGCAAATACACAAAAGGTCATAAGTGTGCTGAGAAGAAATTATTCTACATAGATTGTGAAGAGGAAGAAGAAAAGGAGCAAGAAAGGTCAAAAGAAGAGGATATATTCCAGGAACAAAGCCTAGATGAAGAACAAATAAATCCGACCATATCTTGTAATGCATTGGTGGGAATTACCACTCCTCAAACCATCAAGATAGAAGGACAAATCAAGAAGAAAAAGGTAATAGTGTTGATTGATTCAGGAAGCACCCACAATTTTATTCATTGTAGGGTAGCAAAAGAATTGAATTGCTTCCTATATCCAGCACCAGAGTGTCAAGTGATGATTGCAAATGGAGGAACAATAAATTGTTCTGGAAAGTGCCATAATATCAAGCTATCCATGGGAGAATATGTATTGACTAGCCCAATGCTTTCCATTCCAATGGGAGGTGCTGATGTTGTACTAGGAGTCCAATGGCTACAATCCTTGGGTACAATAGCTTTTAATTTTCAAGAACTTTTCATGAAATTTTCTGTGGAAGGAAAGGAAGTTGAATTAAGGGGTATTGCAGGGAAACCAGGAAAGATAATCAGCTCTAATGGCATGACAAAGCTTCTAAAAAAGGAGCAAAGAGGTGTAATTGCACAATTATGTTCGCTAGATGTTTCCACATTGGAATCATCTATTTCTCCAGATCTCCAAAAAGTCCTGGACAATCATTCCAAGGTATTTGAGACTCCAAAGGTCTCCCACCTATGCGTGATCATGATCATGCTATTCATCTGATTCCAGGAAGTGTTCCTCCAAACATCAGGCCGTACAGATATCCATATGTCCAAAAAAGTGAAATTGAACGTATGGTTGCAGAAATGCTAGAGGCTGGTATAATTCAACCGAGTCAAAGTTCTTTCTCAGCTCCAGTAGTATTGGTGCACAAGAAGGATGGATCATGGCGCATGTGTCCAGATTATAGGGAGCTCAACAAGCTCACTATTAAAGATAAGTTCCCCATTCCTGTCATTGATGAATTACTGGATGAATTGCATGGATCAATTTACTTCACCAAGTTGGATCTTCGTTCGGGATATCATCAAATCAGAATGAAGATTGAAGACATTCCGAAAACGACATTTAGAACTCATGAGGGTCATTATGAATTTTTGGTCATGCCTTTTGGCCTTACCAATGCACCTTCAACATTTCAAGGTTTGATGAATTCAATTTTCAAACCATTCCTTAGAAAATTTGTGTTAGTATTTTTTGATGATATACTAATCTACAACAAGTCTTGGAAGGATCATGTTGAACATGTTGACAAGGTGCTACAACTATTGGAGGAGAAACAATTATATGCAAAAAGATCCAAATGTTTCTTTGGAGTCCAGGAGGTGGAATATTTGGGTCATATTGTATCTCATGAAGGAGTTAAGGTAGACCCTAGCAAAATTAAAGCCATTAAGGAATGGAAAATCCCCACATCCATAAAGCATCTGCGAGGATTTCTTGGGTTGACAGGGTATTATCGCAAGTTTGTTAAGAATTATGGGAGAATAGCAGCACCTCTAACAACATTATTGAAGAAAGATTCATTTTCATGGACTCCGGAAGCAACAAAGGCCTTTAAACATCTTAAAGAGGCAATGTGCCAAGCACCAGTCTTAGCTACACCGGACTTCACAAAAACCTTTATTGTGGAATGTGATGCTTCAGGAAATGGAATTGGTGCTGTTCTAATGCAAGATGAAAGACCCATTGCTTTTGAAAGTCGTCCAATCAAGGGAAAGTTTTTAAGCAAAGCTATTTATGAGAAGGAAATGTTGGCAATACTCCATGCACTTAAGAAATGGCGACCCTACCTAATGGGAAGACACTTCAAGGTAAAAACGGATCATGATAGCCTTAAATACTTTTTAGAACAAAGATTATCCTCTGAAGAGCAACAAAAGTGGGTCACAAAGATGTTGGGTTATGACTTTGAAATCATCTACAAAAAAGGGAAGCAAAATGTGGTGGCAGATGCACTCTCAAGAAAGGATGAGGATGTGGAAGCATTGTTGTGTGCCATTTCTATTATCCAACCAGATTGGATAAACGAAGCAAAGGAGGAATGGAAGAATGACGAAGAAGTGTGGGCACTTATTCGAAAGCTACAACAAGATTCCAGTACTTCTGATACATTTAGCTGGAAAAATGATTCGTTATGGTACAAAGATCGCTTATACCTCTGTAAGAATTCCCAGCTAAAACAAAAGATTCTTATGGAATTGCACACTTCTCCCTTAGGAGGGCACTCAGGATTTTTAAAAACTTACCACAGGGTTAAGAAGGAATTTTTTTGGGATGGCCTTAAATCAGATATTCAAAAGTTTGTGGCGGAATGTTTGGTTTGCCAACAAAATAAAGTTGAAACAATTAAGACACCGGGTCTATTACAACCTTTATCCATTCCAAGCCAACGTTGGGAGGAGGTTTCAATGGATTTTATCACAGGTTTACCCAAGTCTGAGGGAAAGAGTGTCATCATGGTGGTAGTTGACAGACTTACCAAGTATGCACACTTTTGTGCATTATCACATCCATTTAAAGCCAGTACAGTTTCTACTGCATTTATGGAAACAGTTCAAAAGCTACATGGAAACCCAAAGATTATTGTAAGTGACAGAGATCCCATTTTCACTGGAAATTTTTGGACAGAATTATTTTCTTGTCTTGGTACTCAGTTAGCTCATAGCTCATCTTATCATCCTCAATCTGATGGGCAAACTGAGATAGTAAACAAATGTTTGGAAGGATATCTTCGTTGCTTTGTATCTGATAAACAGACACAATGGGTCAAATGGTTGCCTCTGGCTGAATGGTGGTATAACACTTCCTTCCATACAGCAACAAAAATGACCCCATTTATGGCACTTTATGGGTACCAACCACCATCAATCACATCATATTTAAGAGAAAATTCTAAGGTTCAAGCAGTGGAACATCACATCGAACATCAACAACAAGTCCTCCAACTCTTAAAGGATAACCTCGTGTTGGCACAAAATAGAATGAAACAACAGGCAGATCAACATCGCAGTGAAAGAAGTTTTGATGTAGGTGATTGGGTATTCCTACGGCTACAACCATATAAGCAAATGTCCCTAAAGCAAGCTAAGAAGGATAATAAATTATCACCAAAGTATTATGGTCCGTACAAGGTGTTGGAAAAGATTGGTACTATGGCATACAAATTGGAGCTTCCTGCAGCTTCTCGATTGCACCCAGTTTTCCATGTTTCATGTTTAAAGAAGGTTATAGGCGACAAGCTCCCAGTTCAAACAATATTGCCAGAACTTGACGAGGAAGGAAAAATTATATTGGAACCGGAAGCAGTCACAGAAACAAGAACTCGGCAGCTACGAAATCGATCAATTTCAGAGTATCTTATCAAGTGGAAGAACTTATCCGCTGAAGATTCCACATGGGAGGATGAGAATTTTATGCAGAAGTATCCAGAACTGCTCAAGCGTTGAGGACAACACTTTTTTGAAGGAGAGGGGCATGTTGGGTCCCTATAATACTAGTGATTACCCCATTACTATTGTAGTTATACCCCTTATTTATATTGTTGTGCCCCTATTACCCACATATTGTTATTTCAGTGCCCCATAGAATCCCTCTATTATTATTTTTGTGGCTTTATATTATTATTGTTAGGTCGGCTGGATTATATTGTGACTCCTTAGACTCCTATATATAGAAAGGAGGTTTTGTCATTTGTATCATCCAAGAATTGTTCATTTATGTAATGTAAAGGAGGTTGCCCCCTCGAAGAGGCTGAATTCTAAGGCGTTGATCTTTCTTTTCTATCTTTTCTTGAGCTGGTTTCATAACACCTTATAAACTTCTTGGTTAGTTGTCCCAAGGGGACCATGTTTATCAAATCTGTTGATGCATCTCATCAAATCAAAGATGCAAGAACTTTAAGTGATTTGCTGGATGTGTTTATTTTAGAGGTGGGTGAACAACATGTTGTCCAAGTCATAACGGACAATGCTGCAAATTATGTTGCTGCTGGTAGAATGCTTATGGACAGGCATCCTACTTTGTTTTGGACACCTTGTGCTGCCCATTGTATTGATTTGATGTTAGAGGACATAGGGAAAATTACCTTTGTCAAAGATATTGTTGACTCATCAAAAAGCATTACAAAATTTATATATAATCATACATCTATGCTTAGCTTGATGAGAAGATTCACCAACAACAAAGAGTTGGTGTACCCCACCATTACACGGTTTGCCACGAGTTTCATATCTCTTCAATCCCTCTTGAATTCTATGTGGGATGTGAAGAGAATGTTTCTTTTAGAGGAGTGGCGTGCTTTGTCAATGAGCTGCAAAGCAGAAGGAGAGGCTGTATGCAGACTAGTTTCATACCAGGAAGACTTCTGGGCGGGAGTGCAGGAGGTGTGCGCCGTTACTGAAACTTTGGTAAAGGTTCTTCGGTTGGTTGATGGTGAGAAGCCCGCAATGGGCAATTTGTATGAAGCCATGGACAGGGCCAAAGAAGCCATTCGGGCCTACTATGATGATAAGGGAGATGATGGGTTTCAGAAACAACTCCTTCTATGGGGAGTGATTGATGAGCGATGGAACACCACAGTCTATCGTCCCATTCATGCTGCTGGGATTTTCCTGAACCCTGCATTTTCTTATGCATGTGGGTTTGATTTTGATGCTGAGATCATGGATGGATTCTTATCCTGTGTCCAGAAGATGGTGCGATCTCTAGAACAACATATAGAGATCTCTAAACAAATTGAGACATATAAGATGGCAGGTGGCACATTTGGCTTTGAGATGGCTATCACTGATAGGACGATTAAAATGCCAGGTATTTTTTAGTTTGTAACTTTGTTTCAAATTTCATTGTCTCTTCAAATTCCATTTTTTTCTTATGTTTATTTAAAATTTTATTTGTAATTTTGTTGTAAATGCATGGTGGAAAATGTATGGTGGCAGGGTACCCCTTTTGCAAAAGCTTTCCATTCGCATCCTCAGCCAAACATGCAGCTCCTCAGGATGTGAGCGCAACTGGAGTGTATTTGAAAAAATACACAACAAGAAGCACAACAGGTTAACACTTAAACATTTAAAATATTGCAAATTTCCAAATAATTTTTTGAATTCATTAAACAATATTTTTTTTATAATATTAATTATTAATTATTATTTCATGATCTTTGTACAGGTTGGAGTCCCAGCGACTTAATGACATGGTCTACGTCTACTACAATCTTCGATTGTGGGTGAGGCAACTTGAGAGGACACCTGATGTGGATGCCATCTCATTGGATGGGATTGACACCACTGCTGCATGGAGGGTTGAGGCCGAGAGGCCTCTCATGGATTCTACTGATGATTGGTTAGTGAAGGATGTAGTGGAGGGGGAGGAGGAGGAGGAGTAGGAGGAGGAGCAGGTGGAGGAGGAGGAGGAGGAGGAACAAGAGGAGGAGGTGACACCGCCTGCCCGGGCTACCACTGCCACCAGTAGAGGATGTGGTCTACCTCATATAGCTCCTACTTCTAGTTCTTCAGCTTCTAGAGCACATCAAACTCCACTGCCATTTCCACCAGCACGGGCACCAACATCTACATCTAGAGGGAAAGGGAAAGCTGTGGCATTTTCTCGCAAGAGGGGCAAAGGAAATCAATAGGATTAGACTTTCATTTTATTGTATATGACATTATGACATGATGAGATACATTATCATATTTTTTGTTGATATTTTGAGGCTGAGTTGGGACTCAGGAGTCAGGACTTACTATTCAGGACACGATTCAATGTTATGTGTGATTTTAGTGCTAGAAATGATATTAAACATCTTATATATTAGTTTTTTTTATCATATTTATGTGTCAATGTATTTATTTTATGTTGTAGATGGTTTAGATATTAAAAAAATTGAAAAAAAAATGAATATTTTTGTACCAAACAATTTTTTCCCGATTTTTCCAATTTTTTTCCGATTCGTTCCCCGCGCCGATTTAATCCCGATCGCGTTTTTCACAACACTGGTGAAAACCATTAATGAACAATTTCTATGATTATATAAGCATAAATTTTTATTTCGCTTAGTTGGTAATTTTATTTTATATATGATATAGTAAGAGGAGGTGTGAATGTTACAAGTCGTATCAGAGCCCACTGGTTTCAACACTTGAATGGGTAATGCAGAATAACATAATATTTTTGTTGCATAGAGGGGAGCAGAACATGTGAACAGGGACAATATCTACTCCATTAAATAGAATGACAACTGGGGAAAAATCCACACCATTCACGGAAGCCAACAGAGAGATGCGGATGCAGTTAGGAGAGAAAACATGCAGTAACGCAGATACGATGTTACTAGAGACAGCTCAACAAATTCACATTGAAATTGCCAATTTGAAGGCTGACAATGAAACATTAAGGCTAAAGAAGGAAAGAATTCTAAAGAGTCTTTCATATAAACATAATTAAAGATATCCAACTCCCAGCCCTGAGGATGAAAACAGAGATGAAGAACACCAGTGGAGAGCAGAGCATTTCAGAATGGAAGGAGGCTGAATAAATAATGAGGAAGGTTCAAAAAATGTTTCAGGTGGTAGGGGAAACAAAAGGCGGAAACTATAGGGAGAATTCAAGAAGATTACACATCCCACGTTTGATGGGGAAAAGGAAGAGGCTGCTAAGACCTGGTTGATTAATATGAGTAAGTACTTCCAAATTGATGAGTATGAAGATAATTTAAGGGCTAGACTGGAAATTTATCAATTACAAGGTAAAGCCACGCTATGGTGGGAAGAAATTAAAACGGTACAGGGAGTGGATGAACATGAAGTTTCTTGGGATAATTTCCAAAAAGATTTCAAAGATAAATATTTAACACAATGACTTTATGATGAAAAAGAAAAAGAGTTTCATGATTTAAGACTTGGGCAACAATCTGTCGATGAGTTTGTGACTAAGTTTACCTGCTTATTAAGATATGCACCTTATATTCGGGAGGAAAAAGCCAAGGTACAACATTTTGTTAGCAGTTTGCCAATTTTCATGAAATAAAGAATAAAGTTCGATAATCCAAAATCCATGGATGGCGCCATATGGAAAGCCAGAATCTGCTACCAATAGATAAATAAAAAAGGAGAAAACAACAAAGTTGGTGAAATAAGAAAGGATTTTTTTTTTTTTTTTTTAATATTATCGAATTTTAAAAATGCAAAAGCTGACAACTCTAGGAATATGAAAATGAAGTAGTAGAGTGGGTTTTCAGGTAAAATCAAGTAAAGCCTATACTTCCCATAGAAAACCAGTTAATTGAAGCATCTAACAAACCAGATGCCAGCCAACAACATGAAACACCATTACAATGTTGGGGTTGTGGAGAACCCCATTACTAAAAAAAATTCTCACACCGTACCAGGATGAGGCAAATAGAAAATGTTCAAGAAGATTCCACAGTCAGAGATATGGTAAGAATTATCCCTTGAATAAACGCAGCCTTGGAGGATAATCAAGCTGAGTATTGACCTACTATAGTGGATGTTGAAGGTATAATAAGTAATCATCCTATATCCATTTTGATAGATTGAGGTATGAGTTTTAGTTATGTTAGCCCAAAAATAGTTGAATTGTGTCACTTATCCTACGCTAAATTTAAAACCCCTGGTTAGCACAATTCACCACTAGAGCTAAGCGCATGGTGACAACTAGAGTAGAAAATTGTCCATTAGAGAAAGCAAGACAACAAGTGGTTGTAAACTTGAATATGTTTCCTTTAGGATCATATGACATACTCATTGGGATGGATTGGTTAGAGCAACATTAGTTGGTAGTAAATTTCAAAGACAAAACTATTAGTTACCTCTTGGAAGGGGGTGTTAGACAAGAAATTCAGGGAATTAAAGGAGCCATTAAGTTATGACCAATCACTGCTAATCAGTTAAATAATTTTTATTTGGAAGGGTTGTCAAGTGTACACCATTCAAGTAGGCTATACCAATTCTAAGGAAAAGACATATGCCTTAGAAAATATACCTGTTATTAAGGAATTTTAGGATGTTTTTCCTGAAGAGATACTGAGATTACCACTTAAAAAGGATATTGATTTCACGATAGAATTAATTATGGGGGCCTCCCTAATGTCAAAAGCCCCTTACGGAATGAGTATACTTGATTTAACTGAACTCAATATGCAACTACAAGAGTTGTTGGATAAAGACGACATATGCCCAAGTTTGTCACCTTGGGGAGCTCCAGTACTTTATGTAAAAAAGAAAGATGGCACGTTACGACTGTGCATTAATTACCGACAACTTAATAAGTTAACTATTAAGAATAAAGGGTCCACTATATTTTCTAAGATTGACTTGTGATCTAGTTACCATCAGATTAGAGTAAGAGAAGAACACATTTGCAAAACAACATTTAAAACACGTTATGGGCACTACGAATTTATTATGTTACCATTTTGACTAACCAATGCTCCAACAACCTTTATGAGTCTAATGAATGACATCTTTCGTCATTATCTAGACAAATTTGTTTTGATATTTATTGATGACATTATGATATACTCCAAGAATTTGGAGGAACATAATGACCACCTTTGAATAGTGTTGCATATCCTACGAGAAAATCAGTTGTACGCTAAATATAGAAAACGTAATTTTTATAAAGACCAGATCCAATATCTAGGACATATTATCTCCTTAGAAGGTATAGCCATAGACCCTGAGAAGATTAGAACCATTATGGAATAGTTTGTACCCAAAACTATGGCAGACATTAGATCTTTAATGGGGTTAGCAGGGTACTACCAACGATTTATAAATGGATTCTCCAAATTACTTATCCTATTACCTATTTGCAGAAAAAGGGGAAAAATTTCCTCTGGACAATCGAATGTTAGCACCGTTTTGAGCTCTTGAATGAGTTATTAACCACAACCCTTGTACTGAAGGTAGCAAACCCTAAGAAGGAATTTACTGTATACACGGATGCTTGCTAAGAAGGACTTGGTGGTGTGCTAATGTAGGAAGGAAAAGTGATAGCTTATGAATCATGTAAGTTGAAAGAGAATGAACAAAGGTATTCAACTTATGATTTGGAATTGACTGCGGTAGTACATGCCCTGAAAGTGTGGCATCGTTATTTATTAGGAAAAAAATTTCTCTTAATGATAAACCATAATAGTCTAATAAGTTTTTTCAAGTAGTTTAATTTGAATGCACGACAAGCAAGGTGGACTACCTTCTTGAGCGAATTTGATTTCGACATTAAACACTTGAAGGGAAAGGAAAACCATGTGGCTGATGCATTAAGTAGGAAACGGCATCAAACATATGAAATATCATACTGTAGGATATAAATTAATTTTTCCAATCAAATTAAGGAAGCTGCTATGAAAGACCCCAAATACAATTTCCCGTGGCAACAAGCTAAGCAAGTACAATATTCTAGAGAAAAAACCGAATACAGAATAAATAAAGACCAACTATTGACTTTTATAGGAAGGATTTATGTGCCAAATAAAAAGGCTACTAAGAAATATATGTTTGACGAATTTCACAGGAGTCCATACATGGCTCATACTGGATATCAAAAGTTATTTTTTGCAATTAAAAAGGGTTATTTCTGGTATGGTATGAGAAGAGATATCATAGGATATATAGCTAAATACCTAGAATGTCAACATGTTAAGGCTGAACATCAACATCTGGTTGGTTTGCTTCACCCATTTCCTATTCCTGAGTGGAAATGGGATATAATTACGTTGGATTTTGTTATAGGTCTACCAAGGTCCAAGAAACAAAACTACTCCATCATCGTGGTATTGGACAAGTTAAGAAAAACAAGTCATTTTATTCTTGTCAAATCCACTTTAAGACTCTAGAAATTGTAGACATATTTATGAAATAAATTTTTAGATTGCATGGAATGCCTATAGTAGTGATATGATACAAGGATGTCAAATTCACATCTACATTTTGGAAGGCCTTGTTTTCTGGTTTGGGAACTCAAATTCATTTTAGCATCGCATATCACCCCCAAACTAACGGGAAAACTGATAGAGTGAATCAAGTCTTGGAAAACATGTTAAGAATGTATGTAATTCAAAAACCAACTAAGTGAGAATAATATCTTCACTTAGTTGAATTTGCATACAACGAAAACTATCATGAGTCTCTAAAGATGATCCCTTTTGAGGCATTGTATGGAGAAAGGTGTAGAACACCAACTTACTGGAGCAGTCCTAAGGATAAGTTAATCCTGGGACTAGATATGTTGATCGAGATGGAGCAGAGGGTGAGGAAGGTACGACAAAATTTAAAAGCTACTCAGGATAGAAAAAAGGCCTACGCTGATAAGAAAAGAACATATACATAATTCCATGTTGGTGATCATGTGTATGTGAGAGTGGAACCAAAAAGGAGCACTTTAAGGTGGTGAGGTTGTACAAAGTTAGCCCCTTGTTACTGTGGACCATTTCAGATTCTAGAAAGAATAGGCCCAATATCTTATCAACTTGCACTACTTGGTCATATACGAGCCCACAATGTGTTTCATGTCTCATTATTAAAAAAACATGTATATGACCTACGAAACATTATTAATTGGTAATATGTACGGGTAAAGGGTGCATTAGCAGTGTTTATATATATATATATATATATATATATTTTTATTTCTTGATCTAATACCAAATAATTAATGTCTTGTACATGGATGATGGTACAGGTCAAACTGGACGGAGAGTTTCTGGTAGAACCACTGCGTATTCTAGAACGAAGACAAATAATGCTACGGAGGCAAGTTATCACCCATGTTAAAGTGCAATGGAAGCACTTTAGCCCATAGGAGGCTACTTGGGAAGATCAAATATTTGTGCAAAAAGCTCATCCTGGTTTGTTCCAATATTGAGTACACCTTGAGGATACCGTTACGCATAAGGGGGGGGGATGTAACACCTCAAGCTGCATAAGTAAAAACAATTGAATTATTGTTAATTACTTTACTTGGAATTTGGTAACTTTGAGGTTGGTTAAGAACATAATGAAATTTTAATATACTCTTAAAATAAGTTTAATATTATTTGTGATGGATGTTTTAATATGGGAAATAAAACTCAGGGAAAACCCACAAGATTTCTCAATTTCCAGATGGTTGGGGAGGACACTTATTTTTCTTACCTCTTGGAGATTTAAAAGAAAATCTCAAAGGAGAGGAACCTTTTTTTTGAAAGGTAGGACGCTACTTGAAGAGCCAATTCTTGAGCTAGTTTAGGACAAGTGGAAGGCTCTAAGTCAAATTGAAGACTGTAAGTTTTGGTTGGGCTAAGTGAAGGCCTGTTGCCACTGAACTGACCAAGAAGGTTCTCAACCAAATCAACTATTTGGAAATTGGGAGAGCTTGGGGGGAGATCTCGACGTAATAGCTATTCTTGTTGGTAGGGAGGAGTGGTTTTCCTGAACAAATTACAACTATGCAGATAAGTACTAGAACTACTTTGTATATTTTTATATGTATGTGTGAAAAGAGAGTTATGAACTGATAATTTGTGAATGTGGAAAAGAACTGGTAAATACTTATGGAAACTTTCTTTATCAATATTTAGTAACTGACTGTTAATGAATAGAGGAAAGAATGATTGTGTGATAATATACATTTACTATTAAGAAAAAGTTTTGGAAAACTTGACTTATTAAATTATATAGTAAGGTTATCATAAATATTTGTGATTGTTAATGAATAGATGAAAGAATGATGCTGTGATAATATAAATTTACTGTTAAGAAGAAGTTTCGGAAAACTGGACTTATTAAATTATATAGTAAGGTTATCATAAATATCTGTAACTGGGGACATTTACAAGAAAAGGAAACTATACATACATATTTAGAATATTTCTTGTCTGGAAATAAATTTAAATGAATGGGACAAAACCCTTTTCTCTATTTTGAACATACAAGAATTCAGTGTTCTTATATATCGAACATCATGATCGTCTTGTTTAACCAATGAAAGAAAGTGGAAAAGCATGTAGTACCCATTATATAGATGAGTAACTCCTAGGTATGGTGCCTGTATGAAAAGACCAGAACTTGGAGACTATAAATGTGAAATTTGAGCGATAAGATGTATTAGTGATTAGCCTCGAATTGATAAATGGGTTAACATGGTTATTAGGATGAGACTTGTTTAGATAGTTACTGTACTTCTCTGTTATGACACTTCAGGGTTACAGTTATATAAACAATAAAGAAAATATATACGCATATTTAAATAATGCCTGGAATCCTAGATAGGAAACAAAAGATGAATAACAGAACCCAAAATCTTTCCATATTGCTGCGGAAAAACTGTAGCTCTGCTCAGACTGTGGTCAGTTTTATTTCTAAACTTGAAATAGGTAAACTCTAGAAACTACTAGAATAAATGAAATTAAAGACTCAAGGAGAGTTAATTATTGAGACTGGCCATGCCGTGAGTACGAAAATGTAATGCCCAAAATAATTTCTCACACAGAAGTAAATTAAAACAAAAAAATTAAGGTCGAGTCTTGCCATAAGGAGTGACATGTTTCCTTCGCAATGCAAGCGAGAATAGCATAATCGATTATCAAGAGTTTAAGGTTTATATATATAACCACAATTGACACCAAGTAGTGGGACTCTTAATAGAATAACTTTTCATAAACCTGGACGCCAAAATTAAAGGAGTTGTAAGTATTAATAAATTAGGGAATGAAAATATGTCACACACTATGTGATCAGAACAACAGAGCATAAATATTTAAATAATTTTCTGTATACGAAAACACATTTGAAGGTCATAATTTGCAAATAAAAAGAATACCATACACGTAATAGATGTTACTATCTCACATCCAAGTTAGAAAAGAAAAATTAAATATACATGGAAAAATACTGTTTCAACCAAAAGATGAGAAATTGTAACCTTGGTAATTATATTTATAAAAAGAGTCCATAACAGGAAAATGCAAACTCACAGTAGTACTATTGTGTATGAAGAGTAGAAAGCCATTTCAACAAATTACGAAACTGGATTATGATATTACATATTAAACAAGGTTATTAACTTGATAACTGGTCTAGTTTTATGACTTAGGCTGAGCAAAAAAAAATACCAGTAAACCCTAGTTTCATTATAAACTAAATTCACTATAAAGGGTAAACCCTCACTATAAATAAACTGTCCATAAAAGACATTAAAAACTTAGCCTTGAGCATTAAACCAATTATTGGTGAAGAAGAGACCATGTAAATTATTAGGGCCATATAGGATAAACCTAGTGCAGTGGAAAAAAAAACAAGTTGGTTATAGCTGCATTCATTAAAATCCCCTGGTAGCAAAATAACACCCGGGTTTAAGATCATCCACTTGCACGAAAAAAAAACAAGACTTAGGCTAGACAAAGCCACATATTCAAATCTAGTAGCCAAAACAAAAACCTTAACCAAAAAGCAATGAGTTCCAGTCATTACCTGCCATGAGTAATTGGCCATGGTTGCAGCTGGGAAGGAGAAACTACAGGAGAAGATTTAAACATTAGTAAAAGGTCTAAAAATTCAGTGATTGTAACAGAGAAACAATGTTGAGATTACCTGAGCGTGGAGGTTGACCAAGGTCCTGGTGAGCAACCTACCATTAAAAACTAAGCACTTTGTTTGCAACCACCATTGCATGGGGGAAAAAGAAGGTTAAAAGAGTGGATGATGAATAAAACATTGAAATGTAGACACTCTGTTAGAAAAATAAAAAAAATTCATTGCTTGTAGATAGCATCTACTGTGCTTTAGCCGAACCCTAGTTGAGTTGGGTTGCAGAGCTTCAAATGTTTCCAACAATAATGTAGAGTGTTAGACGGAGTGGTGAAGGTGGTCAATTACCTCAACCAATCCAGAGCAATCTCCACCATCCAATTTGACTTTTCTAGATCAACGACTTGGATGAAGGTAGGTAACCCTAGCAATGGGATCAAGAAGGTTTGCCATTACTGTGGACCAATAATCCATTCGACGTGTCATCAAACTAAACAATTATTTTGTGTGTTGTTATAGAGGGTAAGTTATTGCATGCATGTTGGGTGCAGAATTACACTTAAGCAAACTCCTCAACACTTAATTTTTCAACCCGGGGGATTCGTAAACTTAGAGAAGAAGCACATGCAATTCCAGAGATGGTATGAGTCTTCCTAATATAAATCCCTACTTTCTTTAAAGGAAAGATTACAGAATCAAGTTAAAAAGAGAAAAAGGCAACTTGAACCATCAAAATAATCTAAGACTGGAACAAGGAAGAATGCATTTGCAAGAGGGAATAAAAGATAAAGGGCAATCACTCTAGCTAATTATTGTTTAACTACTGACTGTGTGTTTTTCTTTAGCAGAGACACTTATCAGTCTCATTAGATGGGCCCTTAAACCTGCTCCTTTAGAGATTTCCTTCTTGGACTAATCTCTCCTGTATTATCGCAGTCTGCTTGCACTAGTACAGGAACATATATTTATGCAGAAGGTATAAATGGTGTCTTTACTAAAGGATTTTTACTTTTTGCAAGGGCTTGAACTTTTCCAGGTTCAAAGCACTCAGATCCCATGGCAATAATGCACCGGATTAGAGCTTCTTGCACTTAGCATTTAATTCTTAAAATGAGTGCTTAATTATTGCAATTGCTATTATACTGTTAAATAAAATTGCACACATAAAAGTGAATGTTTCTGATCATAACAGAGTGCAGGAATAAAGAAACAATCAGTATACATTCATCCTGTCATTTAATGAAAGAAAGAAGATTGCGAGAAGTAGACTAAGAAGGCTTGCTACATCACACCAACATGCACTGGTGCAAATTCATTTCTCCTGCTTGGACCAGGCAGGGAAAACCAATAAAAAAGAATTGCAGAAAAGGAAATATCACACCAATGTGCACTGGTGCAGGGTTATTTCTCTGGCTTGGACCAGGCGGAGGAAAACCAATTTGAAATCAAGTGTAGGAAAGGGAATTTATCTACTTCACACAGCAGATCTGCTTTCACTCAAACAGGAATGCATGTGCTTAAAATTAAATCACACTTGACAATGTAAACACAAATTATAGGAAAACAGGAAATGGGGTAAACATGCTGGGTTGGCTAGGCCCTAGCCAACCAGCGCGTTTCCCCTTTAAATAAAAATGTTGCTAAGTACCTTAATCAATTCATCAGCTCAAATATGGAATCACAATTTGTGAAACATGAGGCAAAGCTCCCTTTTATTAATTCATTGAGGCAAGTACATACATTAATACATCGTCCAGCCCAGATTCAGGCGATAACAAAATACAACAACCTGTTACCACCTCTCTGGCTATGTCTCTATTCTCTTCTAGTATCAAAAACTTCCCCTTAGTCCTATTTAAATTCTACATTATATAGATCTTTGGCCAAAGGCCAAAATAGATCATTCAACTGATTACATAACCAAACAAAGAATTTAGCTTTTTGGCCTTCAAAATTAGACAGTTAGCAAAACTGGCCATAGCTAATCTCCAGCTTTCGTCCTTCACAGATTCGATCTCGGCTGCCTTTGAATCAATCTTGTTGTCGTGGTTGAAGCTTCTCAAAACGAGGTGGTGATCGAGGAGGTTCAGATCTGCTGCAAGGATTTGCTGTGTTGGCAACGGTGCAAGATCCAATCCTGCACTAGGATCAACGGTCACGGTAAGTACTCTAACTACCAAATAAACATTGGAGATATCGATAAGTTACAAAGAGTGATTAAAAGTAAGAAATCATGTAATAAATGATTAATTAATGCTAAGTTAAATTAAAAGTATGAAAAATAAAGTTTATACGAAATATGTCACCGTGCTTGGACTGGTGCAAGATGAGGGTGTATAAAAAGGTGAAAAGACGGTAAATGGTTATGATTTAGGAAGGGGAAAATGTAAACAAGAGAGAAAATTAGGGGGCTAACATCCTACCATCCCTAAGCTGTTGTGTGTCCTCACACAACTCTTTACCTTTGCAAAAAACCTTCAAAACTTTGAGCATTCTAGCTCAATCCTTCTCTGACATACTGACATCAGCCTGCAATGTTTCAAACTTCTTCTTTTTGATGTTCTTTAATTTCTTTGTCACCTTTTTAAGTTGTTTGAAACATCACGCAACTCGATACTTCCAAACTCTAACTTCTCCTTTCTTTTTCTAGGTCTCTACAGTTAATTATTCTTTACTCTGTTCTTTATCCTCTTGCGCTTTAGCTATGAGATGTTCTAAGTTCTGCACTTGAAGCTCTAGTTCAACTATTTGAGCAGCAGGAGTTACCAAATCTTCTTCTTCTTTTGTCTTGACAGGGGCTGTGTCTTCCTTAGGGACCTTAGTATCCCTCATGGTTACATTAAGAAATTATTTTTCTTCTGGTTCTTCTTCTTGCACTGGTGCAGAAGGAGATTCAACGTCCCGTGGGGATTGTGGTTCTTTCCCTACACCAGATTCTTGATTCTTTTTATGGGGCCTTTTAATGAAATCGGCCAATAGAGTCTCATCTTAGACCTCTACAAATTTTGTTGCGTTCGTAAGGACTGACAGGTTGTCTTCTTCGGGGGTCTGTGCCTGTACTGGTGGCGTAGAAGGAATCTCTTCAATAGGTGCACTAGCTGTCTTCTTATTTGGATATGGGGCCCTTTCTTCTATTGATTTTTCAAGTCGTTTCCTTTTTGCATTGGTGCAAGAAGGACTCCCCTTTACATTCTTACTCGGACCCTTGCTTGTGCTGGCGGGGTCCTCTGTCTCCTTTCCAGCAGTTGTCTTTTTATGTAGCTGTTTTAACAGTGCCTCCCAGGTCATGCCTTTAACTTCTAATTGTTTCTGGACCAAAATCTTTATCAGGCCGTGGTGATATAACTTCTTGTCGGGCCGGTCTGCCCATCCGTCATGCACACCCTTGGCCATTTTTTCCAAGCTCTTAAACAAAAAATAGGGGAAATTAAGCCTCCATCGAACGTGCCAGGCGGCTTTGAAATGCTGCAACATCCTAAAATGGTACACAAAAGTGAGGGAGTACCTTCCCTCATAGGTTACGAATTTCTATAGGATGAAAAGGAGGTCCCTCCACTGTCCCAACATGACACTAAGGGGAATTCCTTCCTTCCAATCTACCTTCATCTTCTTATCGATGATGAAACGCTGCCATCACTTCCTTTCTAGTTTCTGATTTTAAACCACTGCTCACCAGTATTTTCCAAGCTTGTCGCTGCTGCTATAAACTCTTCTGTATCCTCAAATTTTAGAGGCCCAATTTTTACTTGGCCATTTTTGAAACTTCTGGCAAACTGTAAGGCCACTTCACTGTTGTGCCTGTCAAACTTTTGCAAGAATTGGAGAAAGCCTGAGTCTCGTAATAGTGCAAGACTATTGTGATACTCAACAGTCTGTTCCACCCTACTGAGAGACGAAGGTTCGCTTCGAACAGGCGACATCGCTTCTTAATGGTTATGAACAATCAAGAATTTACATGCAACACTGGGAAAATTGGTTCTTATAGATAGGGATCCAATCGTCCACCATCCCTTCCATCTTATCACCCATTCATTCCACTGAAATAGCCATGGATGCACGACATCTTTGAGATCATGTTGAATTGGTACTTGTGGCTGCATTTTAATGGCTAGGTAAGATAATCATTACGAGTGAAGGACATCTAGGATTATGACAAAAAGGGGCAATTATATCCAAGCAACGGTTAAACACTTCTGCACTCCTTCATAATTCAAAAAAAGAACTTAGCATTCATTACAAAATGATCATGATTCTTAACTTAAAAACACCTTGTACTTTAAATAATTTTCTCCTAGTTAATATGATAGCACAAGTACTCATCGACTAAGCGAAAGGACTTCTTATAAACTTTCATGATGACCAATTTCCTATGACATATGCCATGAAAAGAACAAATTGTACTATGTTTCTGACAGGGTGCATGCTTGCACCGGTCTACTTGCACCACTTAAGCTATGCTATTCTGCTAGTACCATTCTGCTTGCATTATTATATAGGACGACATGCTTGCACTAGTGCAAGCATAATATCTAAAAAAAGAACAAGGAATTTAAGTAAAATATAGGCTGGACTTCCAACATGGCTTCAACTTATACTAGAAATTTGCTTCGCCCTTTCTTGATGCTTCAAAGCATATCCTTTTGCTCTTTGTGCACGAGATCGTGCAATGAATTCATGAGGGAACAAAGAAGTGGGAAAAGGGAAATTTCAGAATGGGAAGGAATTTTGTTACAGGGATTCCAGGAATAGTACCACAAGAGGGGATAAACAAAAGTGGGATAGGAAAAAAAATTCAAGGGTAAAGTGGGGTTTTTACAAAACGGACAGGGTAAATTCAGAAGAATATGGGAAGGTTAATCATTCTGGGATTGAAGAAGAAAACTGAGGGAATATTATGAAAGTGGAATATGAAGAAAGGCAAAAATTTTCTGGAAGGTCTACCTGCACTGGTGCAAGAAAAATAACTGCAGCGAAAATTAAGCGTTACTTAAATAAAAATATCCATGCTAATTACCCCAATTTTATAAAGGTTGTTTCTGCTGAACATGCTTTCACTTGGTGGTCGCTAGCATAACTAAAGATCAAGCAACATTCTCTCTTTATTAGAAATTTTTGATCTTCTTGTCAGCAAGCTGATTTTCAGGTTGATCCTTCTGCAATCATGTCAGCGCACTGATTTTCATAATTACAAGAAAATGATTTTCTTTACTTTTTAATTTTTTTTTGTATATATATATATATATATATATATATATATTTTTTTTTTTTTTTAAGAAGAAGAAGAATTCATGTTTTCAAAAGGTTGGTATTACCATTCACCACTACCGTCCCGAATTGCTATTGGACTTGCTGTGTAAAATATTTCCTGGCAAGTGGCTGAAAATAATTCTTTAATCTGTGTTTGTTTATCAAGAATACTGAATTTTGTCCATCAATATTTTTAACTTCTACTGCTCCATTCTCAAATACTCGGATCAGTTCATAAGGTCCCATCCAACGTGTATGGAATTTCCATTTAAAAAATTTAAATCTAGAATCATAAAGGAGCACCCAATCACCTGGTTGGAATTTCTTTTTCTGAATAGACTTGTCATGCCACCTTTTGAGTTGTCACCGAATTAATATGTTCTGCTGAACAACATTCCTATGAAATTCATCTAACTCATTTAATTGGAGAAGATGCTATTGTTGTGCCTTAGAGATGTCTAGTCCTAACTGAATTGCAGTTCTGAAAGTTTTGATCTGAATTCAATTGGTAACAGAACCTGTTTTCCATATACCATCTCATATGGTGTATGTCCCGTGCTATTTCTCCAAGTGGTTCTGTATGCGCACAAAGCTTCTGGTAATCTTTCAGCCTAGTCTTTCCGATGCATATTTTTTTTTTTGTAAGAATGGACTCGATCACTTTTTTGTGGATTCCACTTGGCCATTTGCTTGCGGGTGATACGACGCAGATTTCCTGTGTCGGATCTTGTATTGCTCCATCACACCCCATACCATATTAGAAATAAACTGCGGACCATTTTCAGAAACAATTTCTCTAGGCACACCAAATATAGTAAAAATTTCAGTAAAAAGAAAATCAACAACAACTTTTTCTATAGCAAAGGAAACAACTTTAGCTCTACCCATTTTGTAACAAAATCTGTACAAACCAAAATATGCTTTTTACTTAATGATGTTGGATTTATTGGCCCTATAAAATCAATAGCCCATTTTTCAAAAGGCTCAATCATAACTTGGGGGCATAAAGGAATTTCATTGGTTTTATTAGGCTGGCCCACTTGTTGACAACTATCACATCGCCTGACATACTATTTGGCATCCTTAAACAAGGAAGGCCAAAAGTAACTAGCATGCAATACTTTTTATGCAGTCCGCTTATCAACGAAGTGGCCTCCACAAGGTTCATCATGAGCGGATTTCAATATGTCAAACACTTCCTCCTCTCTTACACACCTATGGATAATCAGGTCTGGACCAGTGTAAAAGAGATCTCCTTGAATCTAGGAGTATGTGGCACTTTTCTGAATAATATTTCGCTTTTCATGAGCGGATAAGTGGGGTGGTGTTTTCCCAGTAACCAAGTAATTAGCAATTTCAGAAAACCACGAAGAATATGTTGACATAGAAAAAAGATGCTCATCTGGAAAATCATCATTAATAGGAGTTGCTTCACTAGGATTATCTAATCTAGAAAGAAAATTTGCTAAAACATTAGATTTTCCTTGTCTATCAACAATAGTAGTATTAAATTCCTGCAACAATAGTAACCACCTAATCATTCTACCGCTAGTAAATGGTTTGTTCATCAAATATTTAATCACGGAATGATCAATATGTACAAATACTTCATATCCTATAATATAGTGCCCGAACTTATTAATTGCAAAAATTACAGCTAAAAACTCTTTCTCTGTAACTGTATAATTTAATTCAGTGGAAGACAAATTCTTACTAATATAATAAATAACATAGGATTGCTTATTTTCCTCTTGTCCTAAAGCTACGCCAATAGCCAAATCTGAAGCATCATAGGAAATGTGAAAAGGTAGGGACCAGTGAGGACCTCTCAAAATTGGTGCATGTACTAACTATTCCTTCAATGTTTCAAAATATTGTTGGCAAGCTGTGGTCCAAGAAAATTCACTATCCTTAGCTAGAAGTCGGAAAAGAGGGGCAACTATCTTAGAAAAATTTTCAATGGATCTATTAGACTCCGTCTCATGTCAGAGATTGATTCTTCTTCAAAACCCTGTTTTGAAGAAGAAATCATTAAATGTGTTGTTATGTAATTTATCTCCAGCTCTTCAAAAGGCAATAGCGACTTCAAACTCCTATCCCTGCATAAGCACACTTCAAAACATCATCAGCAATCAGAGGCAAAAAAGCTATTTGGAGAAGTCTCACTGGAAATCCCAAACAAACTTCATTGTCACAGGTATTGAATTAAATGATTGTGTTAGTGCTGGGAATGCGGATCTCATTTTTAGCTGGAAAGCAAGACACTCTATGAAATTCAAACAGATTCTCAGATATATGTTGAAGGTTGTAGTTGCTGCTGTATGGGTCATCATACTTCCTGTCTGTTATGCGCATACTTGGGAGCATCCTACTGGTCTTATAAAAACTTTCAAGAGCTGGGTTAGCGGGTGGAATTTCCTTTCCTTGTATATCCTAGCTGTGGTGGTATATTTGTTGCCTAATGCACTTGCTGAAATTCTATTCTTGTTTCCTATGCTGAGGCGATATATAGAAAATTCGAATTGGCACATTTTTACTATTCTGACATGGTGGCAATAGCCACGGCTCTATGTTGGACGATGGAATCTCTTTGGTTCATCATGCTTTCAACAGAGGCATCATGTTTTTTGACACTGCAGATATGTATGGGCCTTTCACAAATGAAATCCAAGTTAGCAAAAAGGTTTGCCCCGTGAGAAAGTTCAGCTGGTCACTAAGTTTGGCAATGTTGTTTTTCGTGTTAAAAGCTCAGCAGAGTATGCATGAAAAGCTTGAAGTAGAGCCTTCCTCCTCATCATACAGCACACTTATTGAATATTGTTACGAGACATTTGAGGTTCACATTGCTCTTGATTTGTTTGAAGAAATGTGCAAAGCTGGTCTACAAATTTCTGCTAAGACTTTCCATCCATTCATGCAAGCAAGTGAAAAGAGAAATGAACTGACTCTGGTGCTCCCAATCTACAAAATGATGCGCAACTATGATGTCAAGCCAACTGGGGAAACGTTCAATACATGATCAATTCTGTTGTGAAGATAAAGAATTTTGAAGCTGCATACAATCTGTTGGATGAAATGAGAGAGCTGGATATGCGGCCAACAACACAACTATATAATGCCATTATGGCAGGATATTTCAGAGAGAATAACGTTTGCAGGGCATCAAATGTAAATGCAGATACATACTCTTACTTGATACATCATGCTAAAAGTGAGGGGGAGGCCGTAAAGTACTATGAAGAAACTAAAAGATCGGGTATCCCATCATCAAAATATGTATATATGGCACTTATCCATGTCTTTGTGAACTTCGGCAATTTCCTTAAAGCAAAGGAGATAGTCGAGGATAAAAGAAAACATGAAAAGTACTTGACTGAGATTAAAAGTAATGACGTTCCCGAGGCAAAAGCGATGAGGTCCCTTATTGAGCCTCTTGGGAAGCAAGGTAAATTCACTGAAATGTTTCAGTTGCTTCATGAGTACAAAGATAAGGAGGATTGGTGCTACGCTTGTAGTTTATCAGTGCTCTCCTGCATTAAGCATAAACAGCTTAGCTCTGCCATTGACCTCCTCAAGCAGCTGAAAGAGATGGACAGATCTCTTGTGGACATTGTTTGTGACCAGATCTTTTACCTTATATGTGCAACCAATATGGATCACATGTCTTGCGCAGCCTTCTATGTCTTTGTCATGGAATATTGCTTGAGTCTCAGGATAAATTTCATTCGGGCAACATTACCTCTACTCTAGCAGACAGGTTGAGTGGTTTGTCATCACAATTGCCTAAAAACAAAAACAAAACTAAGACATCATTGCGGGCTTTTTCTAAATCTGTTGAAGTTTGTTGCAAGTTGCAGTTCTGCGATCCATGGGGGCCGCTATGTATTTATGGAATATATGGTTGCAGGCGAAGTTAGCATAGGTTTCCAAACAGTCTCTAGTGGTCGGTTCTGGAAATCTTGTGACCGATCCTCGGTCAATTGCGTTGCATTATTTGAGGTCTAGCACAGGATTTTGTTCCATGATTTCCGCCAAAGATTGTTAGGATCTTTTGGAGATTTTGTGGGATTGTGGGCGATGTGTCTCTTAGAAGGTGAATTGTGAGCTATTGAATGCAACCATGCAAAACGCTCTCAGTATAGTTGTCACCATGAGCTGAATCAGCAGAATGTTAGTTTAAAGGTTGTTTTATTAAAATGGCCAACGCATTTCCAGATTTGGGGCGCAGTTTGCAAAGTGGCATTCATAGGTTCGTTTGCGTGTCAACAACTTGAAATCGAATCAGGGTAACATGCTTATTCTCCAGGAGAGCTGCACTGATGTATGTGGCTCTTACGTTATTTACGCTCCCGTTGATATAGTGGCCATGAATGTCGTTCTCAACGATGGTGATCCCAACTACGTGGCTCTTTTACCATCGGGTTTTGCTATTTTGCCTGATGGCACACAGTCGAGTTTGGGTAGCGATGTCATTAATGACAAAATCTCCAGTGGCTCGTTGTTGACTGTGGCTTTCCAGATTTTAGTCGACTCTGTGCCAACAGCAAAGCTATCTTTAGGGTCGGTTGCAACTGTCAACAGCCTCATATCCTGTACAGTTGACCGAATTAAGACGGCTCTGAACTGTGAAAACGCTTGATTGAACAAGGCGCCTCTTGTTTCTTGTTTCTCTATCTTTAAGAGCAGATGGAGGATTCTATTCTATTTTTATGGCTTTAGTTGAAACAGCGCCCCTGTTTTGGGGGTCGATCTGTTGTTTTTTGTTTTTAGTTGATTTAATGTATAAAAAAATAATTTTTTAAGGGAGAAGAAAATTCTGAGTGCTGGAGGAGAACTGAGCTCCATTGTACAGTCTTTGACAGAGGGATTTTTAATGAAATTACACAGCTCTGTCTTCTGAGATTCATGTGGTATGTTAATTTAGCATAAGTTTTTCCTGTGTTTCATATGTAATATGTTATGTTCCATTTCACTACATGATCATATCTAATTGAATAAATGAAGTGTTAAAGTGAGAATTCATGCCTGCCATGCTCCGCTTTTAAGTTTGTTCAATTCAATGTTTTCTTCTGTTTAAGGAGGATTCAAAGTTATTGTTTGCCCTCCTTAGCTCCTCACCAGTCTTGCCATCCCATTTAAATCTAGATTTGATGCTAAATTTCTTGCCTACCTTGCCTCAGTCGATAATCTGTGTTGTTCATTATATTCTCTGTTCAAGCTGTGATTTTGCCCATGCAGCCCAGAAAAACCCCGTCATTTAATTAAAAACCCCAAATCAACCTTTTCAATCAGTTTACTAGCCTAATATCAGTTTTACCTTGTTGGTCATCTCATCCCATTGAAGATCTGCCGAGATTGACCGAAGAGAGCCTTCTCCTGCCCCATAGGGCTAGCTACGAGGCTGAATGGTTTGATGTAGCCTTGAGGTTTACCTTTCTCAGCCTGAGGTGAAATTTCAAGCGCTAACAGGATCTTCTATAGTAACCAGAATGTCCTAAAAAACCTCTTACTTCCCTTTTAGTTTTGGGTGCAGGAAGATGTAGAATGATTTCAATCTTTGCTGGATCAACCTGGATACCTTTATCAGAAATCAAATGGCCAAGAACCACTCCCACTTTGCACATTAATATACATTTCTTGTCACTCAAGGCAAGATGGGCTTCCTTACAATGAAGAAGTACTTTCTCCAGATTTTTGAGAGCTTCCTGAAAAGAATCACCAAACATAGAAAAGTCATCCATATAAATTTCTACAAATTCTAGATCAGCAAAAATGGCCAGGACTGCCCTTTGAAAAGTAGCCGGGGCATTATGTAAACCAAAGGGAAGCACTTTATAAGCAAATGTACCCCATGGACATGTGAAACTAGTTTTATCCTGATCTTCGGGTGCAATTTGTATTTGGTTATAGCCACTGAAGCCATCCAAAAAGGAAAAATATTTCTTTCCTGCAAGGGTATCAAGAACCTGGTCAATGAAAGGGAGAGGGAAATAATCTTTGATAGTGGCTTTGTTTAATTCTCGATAATCAATACAAATACACCATCTTCCATCTTTCTTAGGTACTAGAACTAATGGAGAGACCCACTAATTGTCGGAAATAGGATAGATAAAACCGACATCCAAGGGTTTCTGTACTTCTTCCTTCACAATATCTCTTAGAGCTAGAATCATTCGCCTTTGGGGTTGTCGGACAGGTCGGGTTCCTTCCTAAATATAGATATGATGTGTACAAGTTTCAAGAGGAATACCCTTCATATCTTCATAGCCCCAAGCAAAGGCACTAAGATGGTTTTGCAACAAGTTCACAAGCTACTCTTGCTGAGATGAGTCAAAATATGAACTAATATGCAAGGATTTACCAGGGCTAATCTCAAAAAGAGTAGTATCAGGCTTAGGAGTACTCAAGGGAGTTGTCAAATGCAGCAGTACAGAAGAATGAGAATCTTGATTATCTTGAAAATCTAGGCTGAAAATCTGGCTCAATGGCTCAAAATTAGGCATGGTGTCTAGATTATTCAAGAAATATTGAATCTCATCTTCTTGTGAAGACCTAGTATAATGATGGATAAGGGAAATGGGTTGAGTCTCCTCATCACTACTTTGATCCAACCATAAAGTATGTCGAAGGTCCTGAAAGGATCTGGTAGGGGGTATAAGGTAACTTTCTTCCTAGAATCTCCATGCAAAATATACATATCACCAGAACAACATCCAATATATGCATCGACTGTAGCAAGCCATGGTCGACCCAAGATCAAGGGATGTCCTCCTACTAGGTTCTTTGGCTAAAGCACAATGAAATCAGCAGGATATTCCTAAGAATCTAATGATATGATCACATCATCCAATACTCCTTTTGGCTTAATTTTAGATCTATCTGCTAATTCAAGCACAGTGGGAGTAGGGCAAAGATGAGATAACTGAAGTTGATCCATGGTTTGCTTAGTCATGACATTAATGGCTACCCCCAGGTCTATAAGAACATTAGAGACAAGGACATTACCAATCTGAATTGAGACAACAGGGTTTCCAGGATCAGTATATTTTTCCATAGACACATATCCCGTCATCAACTCTGCTGCCCTACCAACAAATTGAATGGTTTGGTGTTACAATCTCTTCCTCCCGGGTTTCTTGAGATAGAGTTCCTTAATAATCTTGGTACAAATGGGGATCTCTTTGATGGCTTGAAGCACCGGTATCTTAATGAAAAGATTCTGAAGCTCTGATGCCAAGCTAGTCTCAGAAATAGGCTCACTTCTTTCCATTACTAGCCTCTATGGGGAGGGAGGCTGGTTGGAAGAAGATGGCAAGGATTCAGAGGGTAAGGGCTGCTTAGTGACAACTTTCGGAGAATGGTTAAGAGTTTCCTCTTCTCCTTTCTTTTCAACAATCACTATATGTTGCTTATGATTTTATGATGTTACAGTCCTTCCCGATCTTAATTGAATATCATGAACCCCAACTGGAATAGACTAGTACTCGAAAGGTAAAGGTGGGTTTGTTACATATATCATTTGTACTACTTTATTATTATTAGGATTGGGCATAGGTTGAGCAGGAAACTAAGGAGGTCGAAAAGGTGGAGGTAAAGGCAATGGTGGAGTAGACTGACTCGAAAGTTGAGGCATTGAATAAGGTGTATGCGTAGATGGATATGACTGCATAGGTGGCTGGTAGGAATATGGAGAATGAGTTGGCCCTCTCCAACCTTGTTTCCATGGTTGAGAAGGTTGCCCATGCTGATATTGATTCCCATACTGCCACTGTTGATTAGTGTTAGGATAAGAATATGCATGTGAATTATAACCAAAATAGTGTGGAGAAAATTCAGGAGCCATACCTGCACCTACCTGAGGCCAATTCCTTCTTGCTCCCATAGCATACAAGTATTTAGCTTTAGGCTGTCCCCCTATAAATACAACTTTAAGTCCTAGTATAGAGGGACATTTTTCTGTGACATGGTCTTCTGCACAAATAGCACACTTATTAGTTTCTTTGAAATTAAGAGGACAATCTTTAGGAGGATGCTTGTCTCTACATTTAGGACAGAAAATACATAATGACTCTTGTTCCTTCATGAGTTTTTGCTAAAATTTTAAAGAGTCCAACCGTTTGGTAACAATATTCATTATATCAATTTTCATGTTTTCCATTTTATTTTCTAGTCCAATAATCATAGCATCAGTAGATTCAGTTTTTCTATTTCTATTTCAAGTTCCTCTACCGGATCTATACTGATTTCTTGAAAATTTCCTGCATAATTCACAAATTTGTTCAAAAGTTTGCTAAGAAATATCACCTTGTCCTAACATATTTAAATTATTTCTAGCATTATCAGTAAGTCCTTTTAAGAACAAGGTTCTAATAATACTGGGATCAAACTTAAGTTTTGACCTTTGTAAAATATACAAAAATATTTCTAGGTAATATTCAAGAGTTTCATCATCATCCTGTATGATTGTAAAAATCTCATCCTGCATGTCCCGAGTTTTGCAATATTCTTGATATTTAGACAAAAACACTCTCTTCATCTGATCCCAAGAGGTTATAGTGTTTCCTCCTAACCCCATAAACCAGCGTAGAGCTGAGTCCTTGAGAGTAATAGGAAATAATATTAACTTCTGAGTGTTAGTTGAATAATTATAACTTCTACACAAAATATCAAACTCAAATAGAAAAGAGTCAGGATCTTCATGAACTTGACCATGGAAACAAGGGAGAGTTGATGGTGGAATATTCTTCATTTGCACCATAGTATTAGGGTCCACAATTGGAAACAAAAAAGTGGATTTTTCTCCACTTACTTGGTTTTCACTAGTCCCTTCCACATGATCTTCATGGTCCACCATTGTTTCCCTTTTACTTGAACTGCTCTCAACAGGCTAAATCATGGTTGAGCTGTTGTCACCAGAATCCAGGTGGACTATTCCTGCATGATGGGTTTGAATTGGACTTGGCTTCCTGCTTATAGAAGGAGACCCAATATGAGAATTGTTTGCAGAAATTTTTTAGCCCTTAGTGGGTTTCAAACCCTTACCTTTTCTAGGCATTCATTTCAAAAAAGAAAGAAAAATAAGAAACAACTTCTAATAAAAAATGCTGTCAGAAATCAATTAACACCAGTAAAATTCCTTCAAATAAGCTTTTCCAAACAATACTGCAAAAATAAAGGAAAAATTACCTCTATTGTATAATCAGAAAATTCTTACCAAATCAAATCGCCTCCTCGGTAATGGTGCCAAAATGTTGGGTGCAGGAATTACACTTAAGCAAACTCCTCAACACTTAATTTGTCAACCCGGGGGATCCGTAAAATTAGAGACGAAGCACAAGAAATGCTAGAGATGGTATGAATCTTCCTAATATAAATCCCTACTTTCTTTAAAGGAAAGATTGAGAATCAAATTAAAAAGATAAAAGGCAACTTGAATCATCAAAATAATTTAAGACTGGAACAAGGAAGAATGCATTTGCAAGAGGGAATTAAAAATAAAGGGCAATCACTCTAGCTAATTATTGTTTAATTACTGAGTGTGTGTTTTTCTTTAGCAAAGACACTTAGTAGTCTCATCAGATGGGCCCTTAAACCTGCTCCTTTAGAGATTTCCTTCTTGCACTAATTTGTCCTATACTATCGCAGTCTGCTTGCACTAGTGCAGGAACAAAGATTTATGTAGAAGGTATAAATGGTGTCTTTACTAAAGGCTTTTTACTTCCTGCAAGGGCTTGAACTTTTCCAGGTTCAAAGCACTCAGATCCCGTGGCAAGAAACTAGTTCTTGCACCAGATTAGAGCTTCTTGCACTTAGCATTTAATTCTTAAAATGAGTGCTTAATTATTGCAAGTGCTATTATACTGTTAAATCAAATTGCACACATAAAAAGTGAATGTTTCTGATCTTAACAAAGTGCAAGAATAAAGAAACAATCAATATACATTCATCCTGTCATGAGCATTTAATGAAAGAAAGAAGATTGCGGGAAGTAGACTAAGAAGGCTTGCTGCATCACACCAACGTGCACTAGTGCAAGTTCATTTCTCCTACTTGGACCAGGCGGGGAAAACCAATCAAACAGAATTGCAGAAAAGGAGATATCACACCAACGTGCACTGGTGCAGGGTTATTTCTCCTGCTTGGACCAGGCGGAGGAAAACCAATCTGAAATCAAGTGCAGGAAAGGGAATTTATCTACTTCACACAACAGATCCACTTTCACTCAGACAGGAATGCATGTGCTTAAAATTAAATCACACTTGACAATGTAAACACAAATTATAGGAAAACAGGAAATGGGGTAAACGTGTTGGGTTGGCTGGGCCCTAACCAACCAATGCGTTTCCCCTTTAAATAAAAGCGCTGCTCAGTACCTTAATCAATTCATCTGCTCAAATACAGAAACGTAATTTGTGAAACATGAGGTGGAGCTCCCTTTTATTAATTCATTGAGGCAAGTACATACATTAATACATCGTCCAACCCAGATTCGGGTGATAACAAAATACATCAACCTGTTACCGTCTCTCTGGTTGTGTCTCTGTTCTCTTCTAGTATCAAAAACTTCCCCTTAGTCCTATTTACATTCTACATTATCTAGATCTTTGGCCAAAGGCCAAAATAGATCATTCAACCGATTACATAACCAAACGCAGAATTTAGCTTTTCGACCTTCAAAATTAAATAGTTAGAAAAACTGGCTGTAGCCAATTTCCAACTTTCATCCTTCATAGATTCGATCTCGGTTGCCTTTGGATCGATCTTGTTGTCGTAGTTGAAGCTGCTCAAAATGAGGTGGTGATCAAGGAGGTTTGGATCTGCTGCAAGGATTTGTTGTGCTGGCAACGGTGCAAGATCCAATCATGCACTAGGATCAGTGGTCACGGTATGTACTCTAACTACCAAATAAACATTGGAGATATCAATAAGTTACAAAGAGTGATTAAAAGTAAGAAATCATGTAATAAATGATTAATTAATGATAATTTAAATTAAAAGTATGAAAAATAAAGTTTATATGAAATATGTCACCGTGCTTGGACTAGTGCAAGATGAGGATGTATAAAAAGTTAAAACAATGGTAAATGGTTATGATTTAGGAAGGGGAAAAGGGCAAAAAGAGAGCAAATTAGGGGGCTGACAATGCCATTAGATCATTGATAAACATATGTACAAATACATATGAAGCAGTAAATTCTGACCATCAATTATACATACCAAAGTATGAGAAACTTGATATCTGTTTTAATTTTTTTTCTTAGTTCCTTATGCTTGTTAATGTTACCATGGGGAAAACCATTAATGAACAATTGCTATGATTATATAAGCATAAATTTTTGTTTCGCTTGGTAATTGTTGTATTATATATGATATAGTAAGAGGAGGTGTGCATGTTACAAGTGGTATCAGAGCCCACTGGTTTCAACACTTGAATGGGAAATGCATAATAACACAATATTTTTGTTGCATAGAGTGGAGTAGAACATGCGAAGAGGGACAATATCTATTTAATTAAAGAGAATGACAACTAGAGAGGAATCCACACCATTCATGGAAACCAACAGAGATATGTGGGTGCAGTTAGGAGAGGGAACCTGTAGTAACACAAATATGATGTGACTGGAGACAGTTCAACAACTTCAGACTGAAATGGCCAATTTGAAGGTTGACAATGAAAGATTAAGGCTAGAGTAGGAAAAATTCTGAAGAGTCTTTCCTATAAACATAACCAAAGACATCCAACTCCCAGCCCTCAGGATGAAAACAGAGATGAAGAACACTAGCGAAGAGCGGAGCATTTCAGAATGGAAGGAGGCCGAATAGATAATGAGGAAGGTTCAAAAAATGTTTCAGGTGGTAGGGAAACAAAAGATGGAAGATTGAACTACAGGGAGAATTCAAGAAAATTAAACATCCCACATTTGATGGGAAAAAGGAATATGTGTTGGGTTCTGGTTGATAAATATAAATAAATACTTCCAAATTTATGAGTATGAAGATAATTTAAAGGCCATACTAGAAATTTATCAATTACAAGGTAAAGCCACACTATGGTGAGAAGAAATTAAAATGGAATCGGGAGTGGATGAACATGAAGTTTCTTGGGATACTTTCCAAAAATATTTCAAAGATAAATATTTAACACAACTATTTTATGATGAAAACGAAAAAGAGTTTCATGACTTGAGACTTGGGCAACAATATATGGATGAGTTTGTGACTAAGTTTACTTCCCTATTAAGATACGTACCTTATATTCAGGAGGGAAAAGCTAAGGTACAACATTTTGTTAGTAGATTTCCAACTTCATGAAAGAGAGAATAAAGTTCAATAATCCAAAATCCATGGATGGAGCCATATGAAAAACCAGAATATGCTACCAACAGATGAAGCAAAAAGGAGAAAACAACAAAAGTAGGTCAAATAAGAAAGGACATTTTTTTTTTCGAATTTTAAAAATTGAAAAGCTGCCAGCTCTAGGAATATGAAAAGGAAGTAGCAGAGTGGGTTTTTAGGTAAAAATCAAGTAAAGTCTAGACTTCTCGATGAATACTAGTTCACTGAATAATCTAACAAACCAGATGCTAGCCAACAACATGAACGACCATTGCAATGTTTGGTTTGTGGATAACCCCATTACTACAAAAAATTCCTGCACCGTACCAGGACGAGGTAGGTAGCAAATTTTCAAAAAGATTCCATGGTAGGAGATATGGCAAGAAGTATCCCTTGAATAAATGCAGCCTTGGAGGACAATCAAGCTGAGTATTGACTTAATATGGTGGATTTTGAAGGTAGAATAGCTAATCATCCTGTATCCATTTTCATAGATCCGGGTGCGAGTTTGAGTTCTGTTAGCCCAAAAATAGTTGAATTGTGTCACTTATCCTCCACTAAATTTAAAACCCCTGGTTAGTATAGTTTTCCACTAGAGCTAAGCGCAGGGTGACAACTAAAGTAGAAAATTGTCCTTTAGAGAAAGAAGGACAACAAGTGATTGTAAACTTGAATATGTTTCCTTTAAGATCATATGACATATTCAATGGGATGGATTGGTTAGAGCAACATTGGTCAGTAGTAAATTGCAAAGACAAAACTATTATTTACCTCTCAAAAGGGGGTGCTAGACAAGGAATTTAGGGAATTAAAGGAGCCATTAAGTTATGACCAATCGCTACTATTTAGTAAAGTAAATGTGTTTGAAAGGGTTGCCAAGTGTACGCCATTCAAGTGGGCTCTATCAATTCCAAGAAAAAGACATCTACCTTAGAAAATATACCTATTATTTAGGAATTTGTGGATGTGTTTCTTGAAGAGATACCAAGGTTACCACCTAAAAGGGATATTGAATTCACCATAGAAATAATTTTGGGGGCCTCCCTAATGTCAAAAGCCCCTTACCGAATGAGTATACCCGAGTTAACTGAACTCAAGATGCAACTACAAGAGCTGTTGGATAAAGGCAACATACGTCCAAGTGTGTCACCTTGGGGAGCTCTAGTACTTATTGTAAAAAATAAATATGGCACGTTATGACTGTGCATTGATTACCGTGAACTTAATAAGTTAACTATTAAGCATAAATATCCTCTGCCAAGGATAGATGATCTATTTGATCAGGTTAAAGGGGCTACCATAGTTTCTAAGATTGACTTGTGATCTAGTTACCATCATATTAGAATAAGAGAAGAACATATTTGTAAAACAACGTTTAGAACACATTATGGGCACTACAAATTTATTGTGTTACCATTCAGACTAACCAATGCTCCAACAACCTTTATGAGTATGATGAATGACATCTTTCATCCTTATGTAGACAAATTTTTTTTCATATTTATTGATGACATTCTCATCTACTCCAAGAATTTGGAGGAACATAATGACCACCTTCGAATAGTTTTGCATATCCTACGGGAAAATCAATTGTACGCTAAATATAGAAAATGTGATTTTTATAAAGACCAAATCCAATATCTAGGACATATTATCTCCTTAGAAGGTATAGCCGTAGACCCTGAGAAGATTAGAACCATTATGGAATGGTCTGCACCCAAAACTATGGTAGACATTAGATCTTTTATGGGGTTAGAAGGGTACTACCAATGATCTATAAAGGGATTCTCCAAATTTCTTATCCTATTACCTCTTTGTAGAAAAAGGGGAAAAATTTCCACTGGACAACCGAATGTTAGCACAATTTTGAGCCCTTGAAGCAGTTTTTAACCACAACCCTTGTACTAAAGGTAGTAGACTCTGAGATGGAATTTAATGTATACACGGATGCTTTCCAAGAAGGAGTTGGTGGTGTGCTAATGTAGGAAGGAAAAGTGATAGATTATGAATCATGTAAGCTGAAAGAGCATGAACATAGGTATTCGGCTTATGATTTTGAATTCATGCGGTAGTACATGCCCTGAAAGTGTGGCATCATTATTTATTTGGAAACAAATTTCTCTTAATGATAAACCATAATAGTCTAACAAGTTTTTTCAAGCAGTCCAATTTGAACGCATGACAAGCAAGCTGGACTACCTTCCTAAGCGAATTTGATTTCGACATTAAACAGTTGAAGGGAAAGGAAAACTATATGGCTAATGCATTAAGTAGGAAATAACATCACGTACATAAAATATCATACTATAGGATAGAAAATATTTTTTCCAATCAAATTAATTAAGCTGCTATGAAAGACCCTGAATACAAATTGCTGTTGTCATGCGGAAAAAGTCAATTTTGCGGACAAAACCGACCTCCCTAGAAACTAAGGCTTTTCTAGTGACAAACAAAACAATCAAGCACTATCTTTCCCTAAATATGCATTTAAAATAAAAGCAACCAGGTGTTTAAGGCTTACCTTTAGTCCAACGCTGTTTGTAGCGGCCAAGCCTCTTCGATCCAGATGAGCTCCTCTCCTTGAAGCCTGCATACACAAACAAGCAAACGATTACATAGCACCTGAATAACTCATATAATAAAACATATTCATCATAAAGACCAAGGAGTTTATGAAACAAATTATATATAACAACTTGTTGAGAAAAATGAACTTAATTGTATTCATTTGAAACAAACGAAACCTTACAACCAACGCCTTGGTGTTGTGCAGGTCCCTCCCAGGGTCCAGCAAGAGTTCTCCTCTACTTTGATCAGCTCACCCACTTCCATATGAAGCTAAGAAAGGAATGTGATCTCTCCTCTCAAGCTCTATAAGGGAGTCCTAATTTCAGCAGCATCTACCCTTAGGAATGTTCAGCTTTCAACCTCACTTGCCTCTGGCCCAATGCCTGTATTTATAATGCTTTGGAGGAAGTTAAATAGGTCCACCATCAATGGGATAAGCCCCTCTTTCAAAGGGATAGCTCCCCTCTTCATGGGATAAGTTCCTCTTTCATTGGGATGCATGAACCATCTGGAGGCGCTCAATCCACGTCAAACCATCTTCTAGAATGCTCTAGAATCGACCGCAAGTAAGTTTTTTGAAGTAAAACTTGCACCTTTTGAATTTTACAGGGGTACGCACCCACCCCTTTACAGACAGAGCGTATAAGTACGTAGGTATTATGTACTTGAGGTGCGGGCCTGCAGGTAAGAGTAAGAGAAAGTGCGGAACCATAGTTATATTGATTTTTTAAAGGCTTTCTCTCTTTTTTGGAGTTTGACATGAGGAGCAGAGGTATAAGACTTGCCAAGGAGGACAATATGGTTATTGATGGAGCCATACTGACTGCAAATAGTCATGGTGACAAATTTTAGTGTAACAGATTGCCCCCTAAAGTGCGAGGTCTGTAGTAGATCAGGGTTTTATATCATCTAGGAAGGGTGAAGCACTTTATCATTTCGATAATTATCTTGTGGAGAGCCCAATCGGAACCTGCAAATATTCAACACAAAATACATATATGAGATCATATCATCGCTGAGGTAGGCATTCCCATACTCAGATCAAAAACTTAACTAACAAACTAACTACTGCGCTGATATAGGAATGATTTCGCAATACATCATAATCATAGACACATGTAGACACAGTATGGACGCAACCATCTGTTTATAATTAGTCTACTGTATAATGAATACAAAACTCCTCGCAGCCTGGATGGCGGAAACTAGATCCAGGGTCTTCATTTCTGCTTCCCGAAATAGTACGATTCTATCCATGCGAATAAATGAGTTGATGTCGAACATGGTAGAAACCACTTGATTACCAGTCAATGATGTAAACTGTTAACAAGTTTGAGAGAGACCACCAGTGATGTAAATGGCTCTCAAAGTACCCAGTACAATCCATGAGATGTGAATGAATGTATTGATGTCGAACATGTCACAGAATCCCTTGATCGAAGGTCATTGATGTAACTTGTCGTCAAAGGCGAGAAACCTGCCATTGAGGCATGCAGATCCCAAGGTACTGATGATTTCTAGATCATCTTTCTAGATAATGAACTGAAGTCGATAGAAAGCGATCCGTTGCAGGCAAGCCCACAACACGAAATCATAGATCAAGTTGAAGAAATGTAGCTGTAAGGACTGACTCAGGGATGGTCAAGATGGATGACAGATATTTTGCAGATGAATGGTTTATTTGCAAGACTCCTCTTGAACACATAACGACACTACAGATGGTTTGGTGACAATTGTCCCAAAGTTAATACCCGGAAACTGGCTGAAGACTTCCAATGTGGTTTGATCAACCGTTAGGCAAAGGATTTCCCAACCCAGGTGAATGAAAAGTGTCGTGTTCAAGAGTGGTGATAAGGTTTTTTCGAGACAAAGTATAACAAATAGGCTCATTTTCCTCTCTTTTCCCCCACCATTTCTGGCAAGTACCTATTTATTTTTTACAAGCTTGAGGAGGATAACATTTGCTTGATTATAAGCTCATCCTTCGGATGAGTCCAACTTAGTTTAGATTCGAACCCTAAGAAGGAGTGGTCCATTCCTGTTTGTAATCGAACAGGTCCTTTACTGTGAAATTTTAACGAGTCCAGTATAGGAGAAACTCGACGTTTTTCAATTTTAGAGAGTCTGAAAAACTTAAGAAGACTCCAAGGTTGACCTTTTTTGTAAATTTGTGTCTCCCAAGCCCGAAAAAGTATAAAATAATACTCGAGAGAACCGCTTGATCTTTACGACCAAGGAGTACTTTCATGATTAGTGTCTCTGATCTGAAAAGTAGAAAGCGATCAAGGACACGTCGTTTTATTTCCAATATCGAATTTGAAACGACAAAAATCTGGCAATCTTTTCATGTTTTTACGGTTAGAAAAGGGCTGTAAGAGGACCGTCTTTTTAATTCTGTTTTAACGAGCTAAAAAGAAAACTCGGCAATCTTTTCACATTTTAGGAGTCAGAAAAGAGCTTAAAGATGACTCTGATGTTTTTGTTTGTAAAAAATGACAATTTTCCCTGAAAATCCTTTATCCTGCACAAAAACCAACACATTACTCATACCTATTGAAGATAGATAAAAATACTTTGAAAAATACCTTTTCATGGTGAAAAATAAACAAATTTACCATTTATTTACCCAAAAAACCAATAAAAAGGGCTTTTACCAATTCATTTTTACCATTTTACTATTTGAGGAGAGAAAAAGGGCTTTTGGCAAGAAACTTCCCGTGGACATTGCGGAGAATCCGACCGTCGAAATCGAACGCCGTCTCTTCCAGGTAATCTACAACATCCTCCTCTTCAATTTCATCCGTTTAGAATTCCTTTTTAGGCCCCAGATTTCATTTTTGGGAGGTTTTATGGTTTCAAAAACCGCCTCTCGGGGTACGCAGGCGCCACACTAGGGACCCGCGGACCCCGAAATTTTCTCAGTTGGAAAAATGTCAGGGGTCCGCACCCTGCCTTTAGGGACACTGCGTACCTACGCTCTGTTCCTAAAGGCGAGGTGTGTACCTCGCGCAACGAGTTTTAAAAACCTAAATTCTCCAAAATGGACCAATTTTTTTTGATTTTATGGAATCTAATGGATGTTTTATGGCATGTAGATTGTTCACCATGCTCGATTGGTGCAAGAGAGAGCACGAAGATGTTGATTTGGCCGCCATTAATCATCAACCATCAATTGATGCTTTGAAGGCATGTGGCCTTTATAAATATTGGGCCATACCTGGCATGAGGGCCCAAGTGAGCTTTCTAGAGTGGCTGGTAGAAAGATGGAACGTTCAGGACCAGTGTTTTTATATTGGAGGGCACCAGCTTGAGATGGAGTCGGCAGATATCTACTTTATCACTGGTTTGCCCAAGAGAGGTGAACACTTGACTCTGTTCGGGACTAGGCCAGGTGGCCAGTCTGTCGCTAGTCTCCGACTAGAGTGGTGTAACACTCAGTCTCAAGAGAAGGGGATAGAAATCAAAACTATATCCCGTACTGAACTTATGGTGATTGCCTTTACAGTTACCAGACTTTGCGGGTTTGCCGCTTTACACATTGCCATTGGATCCCAGATGCGGATGGTAGTTGATTGCTATCAAGGTACCATTTTCAACTGGTGTGATGTTGTGTTGGCCAATGTAAAAGGCCAACTGACTAGAGCCAAAAACGGACAGCTAAAGACCTTTGGTTATGGGGCTTTAGTTGTGAGTTTTGGCCTAGAGAGGGTTCCGATGCTGATCCCACAGCAGCTCACTGTTGAGGTTGGGCTTCCTCGAGAGCCCAAATTGATGCGATGGGTTGCGGTTATGGCCCGTCATCCTGATGAGGGGACGGAGGTCGTACGATTTACTCCGGAGTACTTTCGCTGGTTAGAAAACCAAGTGTTTTCTATACAGGATTTTCCTTATGCCGGAGTTGATTTTCGTGGAGATCCGGACATGGTTCTTCCACCGAGAGAACAATGGGATGATACAGGTAACTTCATTTTTCACAAGTTTTTAAAACTATCTATTATTTTTGTTTGTTTTATATCATCTCAAAACTGATAGTAATAATTTTCAAAATGTAGATGTAGGCCCACGACGTCCAGCCAATCTCCGGCCTTACGAGAGGAGACTACCAGCTGCAGCAGCACCGGCCCCACAGGACGAGGCCACAGAGACTTTGGTTGAGTTGGAAAGTCACCTGGAGCGTCTTACAGCAGATATACCGGAGACTACCATAGATGATATTCCAATCAGGCTTCAGCGCTATGTAGTCGAGGTCCCAGGACCTTTTAGGAGGTTCTTGTGTAGGGTGGCCCGTACAGTGGTGTCATATAGAGATCATCACTAGTGATTGGATGGTCGTTTTGTAGACACATGTGACATTTTGGTTTTTTGTACTTATCATTTTTTCCGATCATAAGGTGTTTTTCAACCTATGATCGAAGACGATGTATTTTTTGACACACTCCTATATATATATATCATTATTACCGGCTTATCTTGTAAATCATGTTATGGAATGGTTTTAAATTTACATGTATGATTATTGCAAATGTCTATTTAACATTCGAGAAGCAATTGCATCTGCTAATGTATTTAAAGACCTTGGAATATGTTGATATTCAATATAATCAAACTCACGTTCCAAGAGACGCACTCTCAAAAATAACCTTAATAAAATTGGATTTCTAATGGCATACACTCTATTAAGCTGTAATACAACGAGTTCAGAATCTAACCTCACTATCAAACTCCGAATCCCAAATGAAATAGATTCAGACAATAACTCAATCACTGCACTGTATTCGGCAATGTTTTTCGTTGTTTGACTGAGGCTCACCCCATGCATAGATACTAACTCATCAGAGGGCGAATAGATAACCCAAGCTGCGGAAGAGATATTCCATGTACTACAACAAGCACCATCAGCGAAACCAATGTATGTTTGGAGAGGCATCGACATCTGCAACATCAAGAGTAAAACCAAGATAAGCAGAAATAATGACGAAAACACACTCTCTAAGCTAAGCACATTGTCTAAACTAACAAACACACCAGCTAGAAAGAAAAACTATCCTAACTAAAAATTCTCCATACCCATCTTTTAAGCATAATACCTCTTTAGGTAAAGTCCATTTCTGGGTTTACCCAAAGAGTCCCCGTCAAAGTCTACCAGTTCATAAGCCCCTTTGGCTAACTTTCGTTTGACAACAAAGGGACCATGCCACATAGGAACGAATTTTCCAGCTCCTAATTTATCATTAGCTTGATCGTAAACCAAGACTAGATTGCCTTCCGAAAAATTTCGAGGGGTCACATTTCGATCATACTGAGCTTTCATGCGTTTTGCGTGAGTCTCGATCGCTAATGCAGCATTACGTCGATTCTCATCCAATTGAGCTAAGTATAACAAACGTTTTTCCTCTTCGGAAGTGGCTGGAAGTAACTCGACGACCATTTGCAGTGACGGGATTTCGCATTCAATGGGCAACACTGCTTCCAAACCATAAACTAGTTGGAAAGGAGTGAACCCTGTTGATGTTTTTACTGAAGTTCGGTATGCCCAAAGCGCTGAAAATAGCATGTTATGCCAGTTCGATCGATGAATCCCAATGATTCGTCGAATCATGATGACTAAAACTTTGTTGATGGATTCAACCAGACCATTCGCTTGTGGATAATAAGGAGTTGAACTATCGTGACGTAAACCAAGCTGGCCTGTAAGTTCAGTCATCATAACGTTTCGAAAATGATGCCCATGATCAGTGATTATCGCTTGTGGGACACCAAACCTAGTAATTATATGATTGAACACAAAAATTGCAGCTGTTTTGCCGTCTGCGTCAAATGTAGGCATCGCCTCGGCCCACTTAGTAAAATAATCTACCGCAAGGATGATATACGCATGCCCCCCGGCCGAGTGAGGGTTACATGTAATAAAGTCGATACCCCATTTGGCAAAAGGACCAACGGCAATTATAGGGTGGAGAGGAGCAGGTGGAGCGCGCATCTTTCGATCAAATATTTGGCAGTTGTGGCATTTTCGGACCGCAGTGATACAATCTTTGAACAAAGACGGCCAGAAATAGCCAGCGCGCAATATCTTTTGGGCTGTGGCAAACCCAGACATATGACCGCCACATGCTCCAGAGTGGCAGTCATTTAGAACCCTTTCAGCTTCTTCGTGAGTTAAACAACGACGAAAAATAGAGTCCGCCCCACGGCGATAAAGAGTATCTCCAATGATTTTGAATTGTTGGGATTGAAATCGTATTTTTCGACGTTCAGACTTTGAAAGCTCTGGCCGAAAGGATTGGGTCTGGAGATAAACGATGATATCTCCATACCACGGATCTGAAGTACTGATAAGAAACAAGGATTCGTCCGCGATGGGCTCCTCCGCCACAGTTTCTGTATCAGCACGCGGGAAGTCACACATTAACTCCGCAAAGACTAAAGATTTCTTAGACTTAGATTTTTCAAACTCCAAGTCGAACTCTTGCAGGATAACGATCCATTTAGAGTACTTGCCCCCTAGCAATTGTTTAGTCAAGATATAGGTCATAGGGTTGCAATCCGAAATGACTGTAGTTTTACGTAGTAAAATGTAGTGACGAAAACGTTGGACAACTTGAACAGCTGCCAGTGCCAATTTCTCCACATGTGAGTATTTTAGCTCAGTAGGATTTAAAGTTCTACTAAGGTAATATATCACATGTTCATTTCCGAATTCGTCTTCCTGAACTAAGACCATCCCAATGGTGGAATGAGCGGCGGCGAGGTACAAGATGTAATCCTGGTTGTAGTTGGGAGGATGCAATAACGGCGCATGGGTCAACGCGTGTTTGAGTGCATCGAAAGATTTCTGAGCTATCTCATCCCAATAGAATGGAATATTTTGTTTCAACAACCGGGTAAAACCCTTTGTAACCTCGGCGTAGTTAGGAATGAATCGTCGTAAAAAGTTTGCTTTCCCCTGCAAACTTTGGAGTTGGTGAAGACTTGAAGGAGGAGGCAATTTGATGATAGCTTCGACCTTCGAGGGATCGATGCGAATGCCGGCTTTCGAAACTACAAATCCTAGCAATCGTCCCGTTTCTATACAGAAAACACATTTGTGTGGATTCAACCGTATCCGATAATGCCTACACCTCATAAAGATTGCTCGTAAATGGACAAGGTGATCAGCTCGATGTAATGAATGAGCAGGCAAATCATCGAGATACGGTTGCACAATGTGCTTGATGTCATGAAATGCGTAAGACATGGCCCGTTGAAACGTTGCTCCGGCATTCTTGAGCCCAAAAGGCAATTTGCAATAAGAAAATGTCCCCCATGGACAAATGAAAGCCGTTTTTGGTTGATCGGCAGGTAGTATGTTGATTTGATTGTATCCGGAGAATCCGTCCATAAAAGAAAATATTTCACTGCCGGCACAATCATCAATTATTTGATCAATATAAGGAGTTGGATAGTTGTCCTTTGGACAAGCTCGGTTAATGTCCCTATAATCGATGCATATTCTTATTGTTCCCTGTTTTTTATTAACCGGAACAATATTCGATACCCAATCCGTTAACGGGATCGGATAAATGAACCCTGCTTTTAATAATTTTTCGACTTCCGCTTTAATTGCAGCAGCTTTTCTTGGGTGAATCTGACGCAAACGTTGCCGGACGGGTTTAGCGTCCGGGTAAGTCTTGATCTCATGAACAACAATCGCGGGATCAATTCCTGGCATTTCCTCATAGGACCAGGCAAACACGTTGCAAAATTCTTGAAATAGGGCCTTGTATGTCTGAATTTCGTCATCTGTACACGAGGCACCTATATGAATGTTTTCAATAATTCCAGGCTTAACCGAAATGTCGATAGGAATAGTTTGAGAAATATTTCCCAAATTCAGCTCTGAATCAGGATGTTTCATGGGATTCTGAGCTTCCTTGACATATTCAGCTGTAAAAATTGATGAGAAATCATTTTCAAAATGATCATCCTCGGGTAAAAACGAAGATCTATGATGGAGATCGTCCCATGGTAAATCATCTATACACAGGACTTCACGAAGTTGCTCGTCAGATGAAACAACTTCGGGAAACGCTATTAACTCCGAGGTTGATGTGAAAAGTGATTCCTCACGGACCACATTCATTAGGTCGATTTTGGTTGAAAAAGTGTCGGTAAACGATTGCACAGTTTGATAGGCAACTTCATATGGACTCAAAGGCATAGAATCGCCAAATGAGTCTATCTCAGATTCAGAAGGAATGATCCAAGGATCATCATAAACAATAGTATCTGATGTAATCATATGAATGGAAGCGAATGAAGACGATGCGTTGATTGGAGGAAAAGGAAAAGTTCCCAGTAAACCGACATCTTTAACTAGTCCTACTCCAACATCCTTATATGGGATAACCGTCTTGCCAACATGCTGAATACTCTCTGAAGAGGCTGGGTCGGATGAAAAATAAGCCAGCTGGTCTATTGTTACGATCTTTCCGTTATGTGGAAATTTTATTACTCGAAAAATCGATGAAACGACCGCTGTCATAGCGTAAGACCAACTTCGACCCAACAGAAGGTTGTAATCTAGAGGGGCATCAACCACCTCCACATCTAGATTAACGGTTTTTCCTTCAACCCCTATAGGTAAGTCCTGTAGAATACCAAACGGATGAAACCCACGGCCATCGAAGGCCTTAAGAATCGTCGGGGATTGATTTAGTGAAGGAGAGCCAAGAGATCTCCAACACTGTATCGACATAATACACGTTGAAGCTCCCTCATCAATTACAGTCCGATGAATAGGCCTGTTTTTGACTATCACTGGAATCTGGAAAGCCATTTGATGAGGTAAGCATGGTGTACTATTTTCTAGATCAAAGATTATTAGGTTCGGGTCCTGAACGTCAACAACTCCTATAGCCGACAAGAGTAATTTGCGTTGTGCTGGACACGATTGCAGCACTTCCAAAGCTGACATTGCTGAGGGTGAAACAGCTAAGTCCTCAACAATGTTATAATTCTGAGCCGCTCTCGCATGTGGATTGAAAGCGAACTTTCGAAGTATACCCTTGGTGGGTGGTTTGATTACCAAGTCTGGATTAGGTTTCTCGATCTGTAGTGGATTGGAACCGGGAGCTGAGGTTGATGGATTCAGTTGAGAAGATTCTGCTTCTTTGCCATCAACAGGACTTTTACTACCATAATCATGTGATCGAGTCGCAATCCTAACATGTGACATCATCAATATGGGTTCTTCATTGGCATTTGAGGAAGAACCTATCATTTTACTGTCTTGAGCTGGAAAAGGATCCTTCAAGATAGCAAGAGTTTGGGAACCTTTGACAATCTTCGCAACCTCTGCTCGATGTGGACAGTCTCTTGTAAAGTGTTCCTCTTCAAAAATAAGACAAGGATATCGAGGTTTGCGTTTTTTGTCATTGGTTTCTGATTTTTCAGTTTTCTCCTTTGGAGTTTTGTCTGCTTTATTCTTCTTCTTCCCTTTCTTCTTCCCACCGGATTTTGATTTAGCTGTAGATGACTCTACAACATGAATATCGGCGGAGAGTTCAGCGGAAGAATCTCCTGTCGGGGAATCTGGTAAGGTTATAATAGGAGAAGAATTCTTAGAGGATTTCTTCTTGCTTTTAGTGTTCACCGTACCAATCATGCCATCAGCAGCATGAGACCCTGACGGAGCAGCAACTATTTGATTCCCCTTGGGAAGATCTGGGATTTTTTCATGTAACGTACCTGACTGAGTATAAACTAAGTCAAGGTACTGTGCTTGAGCAATCACTTGCTCCTCAGTAACTACTCCGGCCTTAGCTATGTCTTCAGTAATCTTCGGTAACAATGATTTAACAAACCATTCAGCTAAGATCTGGTCCGGGATAAAAAATTTCACTAACCGCCTTCGACGTCTCCATTCATGAATATGATCAGAAATATAAGTGGACGTTGATTGCTTTAATGAAGTTAGTAACTCCGTGCCATTATCATATCTGACCGACAACTGAAAATGAGTTAAAAACGAGGTAGCTAACTGGCTAAAATTATAAAAAGAGGCCTGTGGTAACTCAATATACCACTTGGTCGCAAGACCAATGAGAGTGTGCCGGAAAAGATGTAAGCGGATCGAATCATCCGAGATGGAATTAGAGGCACACCAGAGGTGATAAATCATCACGTGATTTGATGGGTCCTCTCCTGGCTTACCTTCGAACTTGGGTATGTCACTAGGCAACTTATTCGGCATTGTCGGCCAAAACGGAAGATAATTGATTGGATCGTTCGTTAGGCGCGACAAGTCAGGTAAATCCAAAGTTGCAATGAATGGTAACTGACGGTTAGGGTCCCTGAAACTCTGAGTCATTATACCAGCCCTAGGAGGAGGATATCCAGGATAACTAGGAATGGGAATCGCATTAGGGATATTATATCCTCCTGGGAAACCAGGATTAACCGGACCATACTGGGGTTGCTGAGGTTGTTGATATATATACCCAGGGTACGGTTGATACTGATATACTGGTTGTTGCACAGCAGGACCGTATTGGTACTGCCCCTGGTACGGTTGATAAGTGAACTGAGGTTGACTTGTTACAACCGTACTTGGACCAGGTTTCCCTACCGGTATCTGAACCGTAGTCTGAACTGTAGGTCCAGACTGAGGCAAAGATGCTTGAGGGACTGACGCAGGAGCAGTAGAAACCGGGGTTGTAGATACTCCGGACGTAAGTGTGGTAGATGGAGTAGATGTTGCAACAGTTGCAGCAGCTGTTTGGGGCAGAGTACGAGGTGTACTAGGCCCTAGCTGTGAAACCACAGAAGGTGCAGAGGTTTGAACGGTAGACTGGACAGGTTGCTGGGTTGAACCAGAAACTAAAGGTTGTCCAGTTGAAGATGACGATTGCACATTCGGTTGCAATACCGGTTGAGATTGATTCCACACTAACGTCATTCCGGGGTATGGACTCATAGTAGGTTGACCATATTGAGGACCATAACCTGGTTGAGGGTAGGGTTGATAATTCAAAGGTACATTTTCGGTTCCTTGAACAAAAGATTGACCGGAAGGTGATTGATAACCTTGGGGTTGATAACCCTGAGGTATATACTGATACTGAGGTTGACCTTGAGGTACATATTGATACTGGGGTTGACCTTGAGGTACATATTGGGTTTGGGGTTGACCTTGAGGTATGTACTGTCCCGTAGGTATGTACTGGCCTTGAGGTTGCCCCCCAGGCATGACTTGAAGACCTTGAGGCTGCCCCCCAGGCGGTAACTGACCACCTTGAGGTTGCTGACTAGGAACGGTACCTGACATCATAAGAATGTCCTCTACACTTAACGGTCTAGTTCCGTCATTTCCAGTTAATAACCCTTGTTGACTAGGTTGAGGAGATGCTCCCGAAAAAGTACCAGCAAGGGACTGATACCCAACGGGAACAGAGGGACCACCATGAATAAAAGATTCTGATGATTGAGACATCACGGCTGACTGTATCGATATATTAGACGAAGGATAAAAACCTCTAGGTGTCGGGTGAAAAGGAGCTCGAGGTGGTGAAAAACTTAACCCTGGGTTTTCTAAGAAATTTGTTAAAGAAAGATACCAAGTAGTACTCCTTGGTGGACTGTAAAAAATTGATTCACGCTCCCTTAGTTCGATAATAGGTTGATTTTCAGGGATAGATAAACCTTCCTCCTCTTCTGGAGAAGCAAGTTCTTCAATAGCAATAAGCCCAGAAGGAAGATCTTGGGTAATTACTCTTTCTACCCTGGGTGAATCAGGAGCACTAGAAGTCGGAGAAGCTACCGGCGATATAGGAGTGGCAGCAAATTCACTTTCAGGTTCTGATATTTCAGGTTCTTCACCTATATCACTAGTAGACGAAAAGCTACCAGTTACTTCAGAGACAGACACTGACTGTGGATTATACTCTGCTACTGACGGTTGATAATCAGGATGAACTATCACAGAAGATTCTCCTTCTTCAGGTGATCCAACTCTACTTTCACTAGGAGTCACGAGGACTTTCAAGCCTTCGTAATGGCTCAGGACTTCTTCAGGAGGTTGGCCCCGAAGTCTATGGGACTTCCTCAACAAATCAGCCACGGTTACAACCTCAGGAGACTGGCCCCGAAGTCTACGGGACTGTCTTGGTAATTCAGCCACAGCTAAAAACTTTTAACTACTGCACACGCAAACAAAGTAAAATCTCAAAGCAAACCGCCTAAAGTCTCTAAAGAACCAAATAAATTCGAATCACATGCATAAAGAATCTAGGGCGTCAAACCACACACAAACAGTAACTTTCCGCACTGAAAACGCTAGTTGGTGATGAAATCCAACATCACAGAGTTCAATACAGAAATGGCGGGTGGAACAGTTACCCCGACAACCTGCTTAATGAATAGACTGGCACAAGTTCCTCCACTAATAACCGTCTCGAGTGAAGTGAACCCCCCAGAAAATCCAAGTGAGTCTAGCCGACGTCTGCTCCAGGTATAGTGGGATCTTCCCTCCACCGTCACCTTAGGAAGAATCCTAAAGATAATAGTCACTAAGGTCACCAACAGCAACAAATATACCTGGGGGAACAGTCTACGATCCGATACGCACGCAAGGGCAGAGTAACAAGCTCAATCCCCTTGCCGGCTCCTTGAGAATAATCCAAGGTTTACCGACAAGTGACCCCAGGCTCCTCGACAATGGTTAATCTGAGGTTTACCATTTGTAGTACGTGCATATCTGGCGTCATTCCCAATGAAGGAGGATTGATCCCCTCACTGGTTCGGACACGATCTCGTGCTTCTCTTTTAAGAGGAGCTTTCCCAGAGCATAAATGTAACAATTGGATTTATCCTACCGCAAGATAAGCTACTTGTTTGTTTTTACTGTCTTGGAGAGTTAATTACTCTCCTACTCCAAGACACTAGCCTGATCTATGTTGGTGTATCAGAGCCCTAGTAAATAAAAAGTTACTAAGTTAATTTTACTTTAAGCGTTATTTTTATGGCTTTTCTTTAGGACAAAAGGTAGTGGAGATGAAACTTGTGATGTGTAGACTCGAATCAAATCCACTAAAAAGATGCACCTAGGATGAAAAAAACAATCTTTCCTTTTCAATGAATTCCCTAGCTAAAAGAGTTGGAGAATGCAAAATTTATAAAGACAACTTTCTTAGCAATGAAAATCAAAGAAAAAATCTCTTTATCTTTTCCAAAGCACACAACAGAAGACCATAGTTAATTATTTCACGAAAGCTTCCTTTCTCTTTTCAAAGACTTCAAACGCTACTAAAACAAACTTTCTTCAAAAGAGATTTTGTATTTTTCCTATTTTAACAAAGCATGTAAAACTAATTAACAAAAATCAATTTTAAGATCTATGAAAATCTAAGAGAAATTTATCTAAAAGCAAATCCAATGAGGTAAAAGCCTACAAAATATAATTCCAGGTTGTTTTACTCAGTTACAATTCAACCAAGGACTAATTCATGCAGAATCATAAATCAGTCACAAAACAAAAACAAAAAGCTCTTGTTCTTTTTCTTAAGAATGAAATTCACAGCTTAACAAACAAGCCTTCTCGAAATTCCGCAAAGAGACAACACAACGGTAGGTTTCTCAAACAAAGGTGGATTTTACGAATGGTCTAACTCCTAAGAAGACTGAAAAGACCAAGGATATCCAAGGTTTCTACAATTTCTAAATCCAGAGTCACTACAAGACCAATACAAAAATCAAACCTAGGGCTAGAATTTCTATGAACTTCACTAAAACCCTTGATGCTAATGAAACAAGCCTAGATGAAAACTTCTGACAGGTAACCAGTGGATCTGGGCAGCAATAAATAAGCTATAAACAAGATCTAATAGGTAAAAAAGGAAAAAAAATTGAAATTTTCTAAACTTTTGACAGGGTACGCAAGCAGCTCGTTTGCACAGGTGCGGCCCCGCTCTGTGTGCAAAGCAGAAGTGCGTACAGGTACGCACTGTGCTTAACTCAGAGGGTGCGTACTTCTCTCAAAAACAAGAAAAATAAAAAACTAACTCAATCCTAAGCTATTCTACCCAAATTCACAGTCAATCAGTCAAAAACTAGAAAGAAATCAACGTTTCTCAAATCAAAGTATCAATCAAAAGAGAAATCAATCAAATCCATGGATTCCCTAGTGGAGTCGCCATTTTGTCATGCGGAAAGAGTCAATTTTGCGGACAAAACCAACCTCCCTAGAAACTAAGGCTTTTTTAGTGACAAACAAAACAATCAAGCACTATCTTTCCCTAAATATGCATTTAAAATAAAAGCAACCAGGTGTTTAAGGCTTACCTTTAGTCCAACGCTGTTTGTAGCGGCCAAACCTCTTCGATCCAGATGAGCTCCTCTCCTTGAAGCCTGCATACACAAACAAGCAAACGATTACATAGCACCTGAATAACTCATATAATAAAACATATTCATCATAAAGACCAAGGAGTTTATGAAACAAATTATATATAACAACTTGTTGAGAAAAATGAACTTAATTGTATTAATTGGAAACAAAAGAAACATTACAACCAACGCCTTGGTGTTGTGCAGGTCCCTCCCAGGGTCCAACAAGAGTTCTCCTCTACTTTGATCAGCTCACCCACTTCCAAATGAAGCTAAGAAAGGAATGTGATCTCTCCTCTCAAGCTCTATAAGGGAGTCCTAATTTCAGCAGCATCTACCCTTAGGAATGTTCAGCTTTCAACCTCACTTGCCTCTGGCCCAATGCCTGTATTTATAATGCTTTGGAGGAAGTTAAATAGGTCCACTATCAATGGGATAAGCCCCTCTTTCAAAGGGATAGCTCCCCTCTTCATGGGATAAGTTCCTCTTTCATTGGGATGCATGAACCATCTGGAGGCGCTCAATCCACGTCAAACCATCTTCTAGAATGCTCTAGAATCAACCGCAAGTAAGTTTTTTGAAGTAAAACTTGCGCCTTTTGACTTTTACAGGGGTACGTACGCACCCCTTTATAGATAGAGCGTACAAGTACGCAGGTATTATGTACTTGAGGTGCCGGCCCGTAGGTAAGAGTAAGAGAAAGTACGGAACCAGAGTTATATTGATTTTTTAAAGGCTTTCTCTCTTTTTTGGAGTTTGACATGAGGAGCAGAGGTATAAGACTTGCCAAGGAGGACAGTATGGTTATTGATGGAGCCATACTGACTGCAAATAGTCATGGTGACAAATTTTAGTGTAACACCTGTGGCAACAAGCTAAGAAAGTACAAGATTCGGAGGAAAAACCGAATACAAAATAAATAAAGACCAACTGTTGACTTTTATACGAAGGATTTATTTGCCAAATCAAAAGGCTATTAAGCAATATATGTTTGATGAATTTCATAGGAGTCCATACATGGCTCATCCTGGTTATCAAAAGTTATCTTTTACAATTAAAAAGGGTATTTCTGGCATGGTATGAGAAGAGATATCATAGAATATATGGCTAAATACTTAGAGTGTCAACAGGTTAAGGAAGAACATCAACATCTGGTTGGTATTATTCACCCATTTCCTATTCCTCAGTGGAAATGGGATAAAATTAGATTGGATTTTATTATAGGTCTGCCAAGGTCTAAGAAACAAAACTACTCCATCATGGTGGTAGTGTACAAGTTAAGAAAAACAACTCATTTAATCCTATCAAATCCACTTATAAGACTGTAGAAATTGTAGACATATTTATGAAATAAATTTTTAGATTGCATGGAATGCCTAGAGTAGTGATATGAGACTGGGATGTCAAATTCACATCTGCATTTTGGAAGGCCTTATTTGCTGGTTTGGGAGCTCAAATTCAGTTTAGCACTGCATATCACCCACAAAATGATAGGAAAACTGATCGAGTGAATCAAGTCTTGGAATACATGTTAAGAATGTATGCAATGCAACAACCAACTAAGCGGGAAGAATATCTTCACTTAGTTGAATTTTCATACAACAAAAACTATCACGAGTCTCTAAAGATGATCCCATTTGAGGCATTGTATGGAAAAAGGTGTAGAACACCAACTTACTGGAGCAGTCCTAAGGATAAGTTAATCCTGGGACTAGATATGTTGATCGAGATGGAGCAGAGGGTGAGGAAGGTACGACAAAATTTAAAAGCTACTCAGGATAGAAAAAAGGCCTACGTTGATAAGAAAAGAACATATACATAATTCCATGTTGGTGATCATGTGTATGTGAGAGTGGAACCAAAAAGGAGCACCTTAAGGTGGTAAGGTTGTACAAAGTTAGCCCCTCGTTACTGTGGACCATTTTAGATTCTAGAAAGAATAGGCCCAATATCTTATCAACTTGCACTATTTGGTCATATACGAGTCCACAATGTGTTTCTTGTCTCATTATTTAAAAAACATGTATATGACCTACGACACATTATTAATTGGGATTATGTACCGGTAAAGGGTGCATTAGAAGTGTTTATTTTGTATATGTGTGTGTGTGTGTTTGTTTATTTCTTGATATAATACCAAATAGTTAATGATTTGTAGATGGTTGATGGTACAGGTCAAACTAGACAAATAGTTTTTGGTAGAACCGCTGCGTATTCTAGAATGGAGAGAAATAATGTTGCAGAGGCAATCTATTATCTAAGTTGATCTATCACCCAAGTTAAAGTGAAATGGAAGCACTTTAGCCAATAGGAGGCTAATTGGGAAGATCAAAGCTTTGTGCGAAAATATTATCCTGGTTTGTTCCAAGATTGAGTACACACTAATGACAGTGTTACGCATAAGGTGGGGGGGATATGTAACACCCCAAGTTGCATAAGTAAAAACTATTGAATTATTGTCAATTACTTTAATTTGAATTTGGTAACTTTAAGGTTGGTTAAGAACCTAATGAAACTTTAATATACTATAAAAATAAGTTTAATATTATTTGTGATGAATGTTTTAATATGGGAAATAAAACCCACGGAAAAACCCACAAGATTTCTCAATTTCCAGACTGTTGAGGATGAAAATTATTTTTCTTACCTCTTGGATATTTAAAAGAAAATCTCAGAGGAGAGGAGGATTCCTTTTTTTAGGAAAAGGAAGTTTTAGAAAGAGGTCATGAAAAAAGATGAATACTTGTTAGAGGTAGGATGCTGCCTGAAGAGCAAATTCCTGAGCTGGCTTAGGACCAATGGAAGGCTCTAAGTTGAATTAAAGACTGCAAGTTCTGGTTGGGTTTAGTGAAGCCTTGGTGCCACTGAACTAACCAAGAAGGTTCTTAGCCAAATCAACTGTCCTGAAATTGGGAGAGCTTGGGGGGACAACTAGACGTAATAACCGTTCTCATTAGTAAGGAGGAGTGGTTTTCTTGAACGAGTTTTATTAAATGGATTACAACTATGCAGATAAGTACTAGACCTACTTTATATATTTTTATATGTCTATGTGAAAAGAAAGTTATGAAATGATAAGTTGAGAATGTGGAAACGAACTCGTAAATAATTCTGGAAATTTTCTTTATCAACATTTAGTAAAATACTGTTAATGAATAGATGAAATAATGACTATGTGATGATATATATTTTCTGTTAAGAAGAAGTTTTGGAAAATTAGACTTATTAAATTATATAGTAAGTTTATTGTAAAGATCTGTAACTGGGGATAGTTACAGGAAAATGATAATATACATACATATTTAGAATATTTCTTGTATGGAAAAAAGTTCGAAGGAATGGGACAAAATCCTTTTCTTTGTTTTGAACATAGGAGAATTCAATTTTCTTACGCATCAAAAAGCATGAATCGTCTTGTTTAACTAACAAAAGAAAGTGGAAAAGCATGTATTACCCGTTGGATAGATGAGTAACTCCTAGGGAAGGTGGTTGTATGAAAAGACCAGAACTTGGAGCCTGTAAATGTGAAATTCGAGAGATAAGATGTATTAATGATTATCCTCGAATTGGTAAAAGAGTTAACAGGTTTATTAGGATAAGACCTGTTGAGATAGTTATTGTACTTCTCTGCTATGACAGTTCATGGTTATAGCTATATAAACAAGAAAAGAAAATATATATGTATATTTAACTTATGTCAGGAATCTTAGTGAGGAAACAAAAGATGAATAACAAAACCCAAAATATTTCCATACTACTGTGGAAAAAGTGTAGTTATGCTTAGACTATGGCAATTTTTATTTTCTAAACTTGAAATAGCTAAATTGTAGAAATTACTAGAATAAATGGAATTGAAGACTCAAGGAGAGTTAATCCTTGAGACTGGTTATGTCGTGAGTATGACAATGTAATTCCCACAGTCGCATGGAAGCATGGGAGTTGACTCAAGATCCTGGGTGCATCAAACAATGCACAAATTACTGACATTTTCATGGAAAATGTGGGGATACATAGTAACATAAATCCAATATTAGAAATTATATACTATTCTCTTTCCATATTTGGGGTCTTGTCACTGAATCAAATCTATAACAATGGAAGGTAGATTTTATTAAAAACATAATCATCTTGAATGAAACGCCAACAATACACTAATTCAAACTCTGATTTAGAACTACAATGCGGATAACATTGAAGAATTATACACATTATGTATACATCCATTCAAATATAGAAACAAAATATACAAAAATACATAGGGCCACCGAACACATCCATATAAACTCCTTTCATGAACATATCCACAAAAATGTTTTACCTTTACATGAATTCAAAGTCATCATTTTCTACAATTAATTATGTATCTAAATATAACATCAAACTATGATGGATCTAGGCTACTTTAATTTCCTCTTTAAATAGGTTATATTCCACATGAATACCATGGGTCATTTTTTTTAATCATTTAATTTTAATAGGATTTTTTATTTTTATTTATTTTTAATTTCATTTTCACCGACTTAAAATGTTTAAGTTATACATCTCTACCATATTTTAGATGGCTGACCTAGATTTGTCTTTGCCTAACTGGATTTGGCCCACTATTGACTCCCACCCATAGGCTTGACTTGCCGCTCCTTTTTCTCATACTAATTCACTGATCAACCTTCCCTTTCCAACCAACAAAGGGGATAGTTTAATTCTCCATGTTCAGGGCACCTACTTCAAACCTATCCATGGAACCATATGGTCTGATACAACACTCTTCACTTACTATGCCAAAGCTTGGTGAGGGAGGAGTGACTATGGGGGATTTTAAATTGTTAAGCACCTTTAGGGTAGGCACATAGTTTGTGGTTGGGTTGGTGGAGTTAATTTTATTTTTATCTTGGCCTAGTCAAAATGTCTACATTTCATTTCATTATATTACATTACACATCTTTCAACAAAAAATGATTAATTTTATTTAAAAAATAAAAAAGATTAGATTATAATTTAAAATAAAAATATTATATTAAAAGTCTAAAGTTGAAAAACTATCAAAAACAAATTAACTATTTTACTTTAATTATTGGTTTATTTTATTTTAATTTGATTTTTAGGTTTATGTAATTTGATAGAGTCAAATTTTAAATAGGACATGACATGATATAACAAGACATTACAACATCTCTACCATATTGGCTTGGAGAGCACCTCTCGGGGCAACCAACCTAGATCCATCTTAACTCCATATCTAACATGGGCCTGGAGGGATCAAATTTCTTGAGATGCAAACCTCTTTTAAAGCGAAAAAAGATTTGAATCCTATCCAAAGTTAAGATGAATCTAGGCTAGTTTAATTAATAATTATAATTAATTATACATATAAATATAAATATTATTTTTATGGTTTTATTTATTTATTTTTTAATTTAATTTAATTTTATTATTTAAATTTTATTTTGACCTAGTCAAAATGTTAAACATTACAACATCTCTACCATATTGGGATTAAATGTTTATATAGGAGTTAAGTTTACTTATGAACATCAAATATAAAGATTTTTTTAATAAAAAGTGGATTAGTGGAGGGGAAATATTCAATAAAATATCATATTACAATATTATATTTTACCAAATATTTATTACCATTATGGTTGAGTTTGTTTACTTTGAAACTTCAAATATAAAGAAAAATTATAATAAAAAATGGACTAGTTGAGGGTAAATATTATTTAAAATGTAATATTATAGTACGATATTTTACCCAATATTTTTAGCAACCTAGCAAAATTGGATAAAGGTAGGAAAAAATATTAGATAAAATACAATAATTACATTTTACCTAATATTTCTCCCACCTCCTCCTTTCACCCAACTAACCTTCATAGTGAAGCTTGTTCATTTCTCAACTTACAATCCTAGATCCATAGAGCTCTATTTCTATAGCACATTCTTACACATAAATTAAGATAATATATAACAAATATTATATTAAAATGATTATTAAACAAGCCATTAAAATGAAGTAGCTATTGTTCTGTAAAATGTGAAGTTTTGCTTAACCTTACTCTTCTAAAAAAATACCTTCCTGTATCATTGAATAGCCTCTAGGAGTGAGATGAGTAAGTTTGGCCATTTATGGCACACCACATGCATCTATAGCCCTGAGTCCTCTCTTCACTTTCCATAGTCACATGGGCAACATGGTAACCACTCTAAATCCTGGCCATGCAGTAGGTGAATCAAATAATGTACAAACTACTCACATTCTCTTGGACAATATAGGGATACATAATAACATAAATCCACTCCTAGAAATTATATACTATTCTCTTCCCACATTCCTCCTCTTGCAAGTGAATCAACTCTATAACAATTAAGGGTATATTTTATTAAAAACATAATCACCTTGAATGAAACCCCAACGATACAACAATTCAAACTCTGATTTAGAGCTACAACAAGGATAACACTAAAGCTTCTACACATATATACACATTATGTATTCATCCATTCAAAGATAGAAACAAAACATACAAAAATGCATAGGTCCACTCAACATATCCATATCCATAAAAATGTTTTACCTTTACAGGGTACATGGATTCAACATCATCATTTTCCATAGCTAATTATGTATCTAAATATAACATCGAACTATGATGGCTCTAGGCTAGTTTAATTTCCCCCTTAAATAGGTTATATTCCACTTGAATACCATGGGTCAATACCATGAGTTCTTAATACCATGGGTCATTTTTATTTTTTAATTATTTAATTTTAATTGGGTAATTTTTATTTGTTTCACCTAGTTAAAATGTTTACATTATATTATGTTACACATCTCTACCATAGTTTAATTTTATTTTGGCGGAGTCAAAATGTTTACATTTCATTACATTATATTACCTTACACATCTCTTAATAAAAAATGAGTAATTTTATTTGAAAAATAAAAATAATATATTCAAAATCCAAATTCCAAAATTTGTCAACAATAAATTAACTACTTTACTTTAATTTAATTATATTTTAGTTTTAATTTTTAAGTTTATGTAATTTGACCTAGTCAAAATGGTAAACATAGGACATTACAACATCTCTACGATACTGGGGTGGAGAGAGCTTCTCCAAACAAGACGCCTAGATATATATTTACCAAGCGTCAAAAGGGATCAAATTTCTTGAGATGCAAACTTCTTTTAAAGTGACAAGAAATTTGATCCCTCTCCACGCTTGTAGATCCAGAGTTAAGATGGATCTAGGTTGGTTTAATTATTAATCATAAATATAAATATAAATATAAATATACATATACATATAAATATAAATATAAATATAAATATAAATATAAATATAAATATAAATATAAATATAAATATAAATTTTATGTTTTTTTTTGACCAAGTTAAAATGTTAAACATTACAACATCTCTACCATATTTTTTTTAATAAAAAATGGATTGATTGAGGAGAAATATTCAAAGCCTTATTGGGCCTATCTTTAAAACTGGGGACAAAAATGTTCCCTCTAACTATAGGACCATTATGATTAGACATATTTTAGCCAAATTGTATGGGCTCATATTTGAGAAGAATATTAGCCTCTAGCTTGAAAGCCATGATAAAAGAGCTAAAGGGAAAGCTAGTTTTAGGAGACATCACTCGAGTATTGATCATCTTGTCGCACTTATGATCATTGTTGAGGAGTGTCACAATAATAAAATTGACCTCTTATGCTATTTTGTTGACTTTAGAAAAGCCTTCGACACCATTCCTTAGGATAATCTATAGAAAAGACTTGAAGAGATAATGGTTCCTCCTGAGTTAAGAATCACCGTAATTCGACTCTACGACAATGTTGTTTCCAAGAATAAAACCAAATGAGGGGAAGTCTAAAGAAATTAAATGTAGTATTGGGGTCAAGAAAGAGTGTTCCCTGCCACCCACTCTCTTTGACATTTACATCGATAAGCTAGAAGAGTGTTTGGAAGCTATAGGTTGCAGTGGCCTCAAATTCATTGGTATGGTCTTTACTCTTCTCCTTTATGTAGACAATATCGTTCTTCTAGCTTGAAGTTATGATGATCTCGAAATGTTGCTTGAGATACATGAATACTTCTCTAGGATGGGTATGACGGTTAATACTGACAAGACTAAAGTCATGATAATTAAATAAAAAAGGATCAACCATGGTAATTTCATCTATGACAACAATTACTTGGAGTAGGTTTCTTCCTACAAATATCTAGGTATTGATATTCATCATCAACTCAACTGGAATTATAACATTGAAAAAAGGATTATTGGAGGTTGGAAAACTTATTATGAGCTTGAAAACAATTGTAAGTCGACTGATCTGTGGATTTGGAGTAAAAAAAGGGTTCTCTTTGGGACTCTCATCACCCTCATTAATTTATATAGATGTTGAGGTGTGGGGTTGTAGTATATCCAAGGAGTCATGGAGGAAGATCAAGATGATTCAAAAGAAATTTATAACCTACAACCTCAAGATTAAAGGAAATATTCCCTATCCTATCCTCCCGATCAAAGCTAGCCTTTCCCCCATTGAAAGCATGGCTATGTGTTAAATTTGGAAACTAGGTCCAAAATCCACCTTAGATAGCTCATATGATGCAGATGATATTTTTATTGGATTCTTCTCTTCGAGAGGTGTAGGATTGATCTAAAGATCATCTCATTATGACATGTAAAAATGGAATTATGAATTTATTTTGTTTATGGACAAACTGTCAAGGTCAGCCATCAAACTTATGTAGGCTCAGAAGCCCAACAATCACGTTTATTGATCCTCTATGTTTTCATATAAATAGAAGGTCCCTTTGCCTCATTTGGACATCACTCAACTTCACACATCTATCTCTCCTCACATGATTATGTATGGATTTCTGGTTAGCCTCTCCACACGTGTGAAGAAGAAGATAGTCATTTTCTGTTTTAGGCGTTGACCAACATTGATCAGCCAACATTGACCTGTTTGACTGCGTTTTTGTGAGGAAAAATTCTATTTGGGCAGGCCGTATTTATGGGCATAGAAATCGATGCATTTCGTACTGATTGACTAGCATTGACTGCAGAGAATTGACAACGGTTTGACTTTTGCATTAACTAAGTTTGACCTTGATTTTTGGGACTATTTTGGGCTACATAGACTTGCTGTTGAATGCCGAAGTTGTCTGGGTTTGACTGAGCTGAACTGAGGAAGAAATCTTCCCTATTGACTAGCGTTGACTTTCTAGTTAGGGATTTATTTTTCTATTGTTTGACTAATAATATTTTCACTGTAATTGGACAAGTGAATATTATACATTGTACTCTCTCTCTCTGTGCTGAACTTGATGAGCCTCATAAATGGGTAATTATATGGGCTCATTTTACCTCCTAACCTAGTCACATCAACCATTCTCGTAGCTTATTCTATGATTTTTTGATTATATTTATGCTTATAGGGTGAGTTGAGTTAGTTATTATGCCATGTAGTCTAACATGTATTTAATGCAGATTATTGATGGATTTCGAGGTCAAAGTCAAGGATCTAGTGGTCAAATTGCAGCAATAACTTGAAGTAGATAGAGGAGAGGACTTATAGGAGGGAATCACCCTCATTTATTACTCCTCACTTCAAATTCCCCTTCATTCAGCTCAGAGTACAAGTAGCCGAATCATGCACTAGAATGTAGCCGAGCAAGTGGAAGATGATTGATAGTTATCTCGAGTTTTGGGAGCCAAGCCTCCCTGAATTTAAGGAAGCTGTTGATGTATAATTAGAGAGGCCTAGGGCCTCACTAGGGTCAACTTTTGTTTTCTTGTGTAAACTATGCTCAAATTTCGAGCTTACTATTTTATGACAGTTTTATGTAATCTTGCTATTTTTTGATAGTGAAGATGGAATCGTTTTTGAGCTAGCATTGAGTTACCTCAGAGGGTTGAAGCTCTTGGGTTAGGGCCCAATCCAAGCATCCAAGCTTCTCTTTACTTGTATTTGTATTCTTTACTTCAGTTTGTAGATTAGTTTGTTGTTAGATGTGTTTCTCTTATGGTTAAGAATATGTTGCTTTTGATGATTTAGTAGCTTGCTTCTGTTAGAGTCGGTCTAGTAGCCCTCCATCAGCGATCAAAGCTCTTTACATTTGCATAAATAGGTGTCTCATCAGTGTCATTCTTTGCATTCCATTAGGCATGACATAACCATGATGGAGGAGCTGGTGTCTTTGTCCCCCTCTTGGCACTGCTGGATCAAGTTGTTTCAGTCATTAAATTGTTCAAGGTTACTTGTCTTTGTCTTTAGGTCAAAATTTTTAGGTCTAGGGTTGAGGTCAAATTTGTCTTCAAGGTCATGTCTCTGAAGGTCAATAAATGCCCAACAAGCCAGAGGGATGATTTTCAAAATGTTTCTTCGGAAAATTTCATCTTGTACAGTTAATTTTCACCTTGGATTTAAAAACCCTGTTTTTAAAGCCAAGGTCATTTCTCAAAATTTGCCAAGGTCATTTCTCAAAATTTTGTAAAAATTGTAAAAATTCAAAATGATTCAAAGGATAGCATGTAACCCTGGCTCCCTTGTCAAGATCCCTCAGATGCTATCCTTGCAAAAATTATCAAAGAAAAGCATCAAATCAATCAGTTTCAGGACAAAAGGAAACCAAAAAGTCAAGTTTATAAAGTGTCATGGAAAAACATTATAAAGTGGGTTATGATATGAAATTAATTCAAACAAGGCTATAAAAGCCCTAATCTCCCTCTATCAAGCCTCATTATGCATCCAAGTGATAGAGCAACTGATTGCAAGAGAGTTTGAGTGAAGTTTGTGAGTTGGGAAGGCGCGTGACCCGTCGAACCAGGCGCGCGACCCGTCAGGCACCCTCCGCCAGTGTTAATTTACAACGCGCGCGACCCGTCAGAGGCGCGCGACCCGTTGGGTGAGGACTCGCGACCCATCAGTGCTCTCTCTGCAAAACCGCCAGCAAATTTGCCAAGGAGCCACAAATTGCTAAATTGTGCAAGGTAGGCCCTCCATCATAAAAATTATTGCTTGTTACAGTTCAAGAAGGTCATGATTATATTTGTAAAGGTCTCCATTTGCAAGTAGAAGTCTCTATTATGCTTTGGCTTGAAGTTGTAAAAATTGCTAGGGTTTATTATGCTGTTTTGAGGTATCCCATTGTTCTCATTTTTTTCCACCTCCCATTACATTTTCCTTATCATTTTATGTAAATTTCCCTTCCAAATTTGTTAAAGAGCCCTAAAACCCTACCCTTCTTCCCAAGAAATCAAAAGAAAAATTAAACCCTAGCCCTTCCTCCCATATCATTATTGTAAATAAATTTGGAAAATAATGTATATGCAATAATCCTTTCCCTAAACTCCCTGTTTCATTATTATTCCCAGTTTCCCTTTAAAATATCCCTTCCCTAACATTTCCCTTGTGCTCCTTGTCCCCTTGAAACAACATTTTAATCAGCAGTTTGCAAAGCAGAAACAACAGTACATTTCAACCACTTTGCTCCTAAAACAATGTCAGAAACCGAAACCAATTATGAGCAAAGTGATGACCATGCATCAGCTTCAGAGTTTGAGGAACAGAGGAGGCCTCACAAGGGTGGAAAGGGTGGTCATCATAGGAGAGAGGAGCCCACCTCTTTGACCGATTTGCAGGCTTGTCCAATGGCAGTATCATGCTTCCGTTATATGTCTTGCTATGAGTTTTGCGAGAGGATCTCTCGGATTCAGCATCATAGGGAGTTGGCTCGCTTATTTGTTTTGCATTTGCATGATGGACATGTGAACCTTGCTGGGGTGGATTTTACATTGACACCCGAGATGATTGCTCAAGCCACAGGGATACTGAATGTCAGAGAGGTGTGGAACAAGCGCATGATGTTGGACAGTGTTCAGTATGAGCCTTTCATTAGACCTGCATTCATGAGACACTTGACGGGTGTATTTCCCTTCAGATTTCTGAGGAGTGAGTATGCCCCATGATGAGGCTTATCATGCTCTATTTCACCTGTGAGGGCAGATTTTCACAGGTATATTCGTACCATATTCGCCTGTTGATGCATTTCACATGGGTACGGATGATGAACATCCCTGTTTTTTTTGTGCCGGAACATTGAGAGGATGGTGCCCTTGATGCAGAGGAAGAGCCCAGCACAGCAGCATAGGAGCCTCTATCATTATGGTTTGATTCAGCTTGTGGTCATACATCAGTTGGCTCAGCAGGGCATCCCATGGGAGGAGTTTATCTCTCGTGAGCTTTACACAACACCACCACCACCACATCCTGAGGTTGTTCATGAGGAGGGAGGACCATCACAGCAGCATGACATCCCCGTGACTAGATATGTCAACTCTTCTCCATTGGTCACTTATCAGAGAGGCCAAAGGGCCTTATTTGCAGCAGCTCGGCGAGTATTTTCTCCACAGCAGGTGGAAGGGGTCTCACCTTCTTCATCAGCTCAGCGAGTGCTATCTCCACATCAGGTGGAAGGGCCTCGCCTTCTTCAGCAACACAGGCAGCACAGAGGGGCAAGCAACCCATGATCGAGGAGGGAATGACCGGTGATCCCGACATTGATATCATTGATCTTGATACCCGCTCTCCTACCACGGAGCTTCATGAGGTCATTTAGCAAAAGGAGGCCGAGAACCGCTTGTTGCAGCAGAAGTTAGAGATGGCACAGTGGACGATCACCTATTTAGAGCAGCGCAACAAGCAGTTGGAGGATGAGCAAACTCTTGATGAGTTGTGGAGGATTCGTAGTGATCGCAACTTGAATCGAAGAAGACCCGGTGATTTAGTGCCAGTTGAGCGAGAGGCTATGCTTATCCGACTCAATGCTCATTTAGAGAGGCTATTGGCTAATGCCAACCAAGATAAGAAATTGCTGAGAAACATGAAGAATCATTATTGGGCACAGATGCACGTGTGCAAGGCAAAGATGAAGGTGCTCCAAAGGCGGTTGGTCAAAGCACAAAAACGGAGAAAAAGGTCCGATCCCCTCCACATCTTGGCTGAGGCTTCCTTGAAGGAGCATGGCACTAAATAGCTCAGCCCCAGCACAAATTCCAAGAAATTTTGAGCATTTTGGGTGATTTTTGGTTTTTAAGGCAAAAAACAGGTTTTTCCGCTTGACGGGTGTCACCCCCCGCGCGACCCTTTCACTTGGCAACTCTATTTTCAAAAAACTCAGCATTTCTGGATTTGGCATGAAAAGTTACACATGCTCACCCATTTCCAAGGGATTTTATGAAGTTTTGGGCCTCCTGAAAGTAAAAAAAAAGCAAAAAATGACTTTCTGCCACATTTTTTACACACAGAAAGCAGTCTTGGGAGATTGCAATTTTGGAGGGGCAAATGACAATCAAATTCAGAAATTCTAGTTGGGTTGGAAAGTCGACTCACAGACCTTTCCAACAAGCCTACTCTTGCTTCATTTGGACACCTGAAAGTGCCCCAAAAGTTCTCTCAAAGGCGCGCGACCCGTCAGGATTTGGCGCGCGACCCGTCAGGCAAATTGCTCAGGATTTCAGCCTACAGCTCAGCAAAACGCAGTTTTGACTGTGTTTGACTTTTTGGAGTTGATTTTTATCCTTCTTGTTGTAAATGATGTAAATTTATGACACTTTTACACTTATGTATCTCTTCTGGAAGATTCATTCATGAGATAGGTGAAAATTAAATGAATGAATTGGTTTCCTAGTTTATAGAGGCAAGTTGTTTTGACTACCTAGTTTTTAGTGCTTAGTTTAGAATTGGTTGAAACAGCTCCTAGGATAGTGAGATCGACCCCTAGAGGCAGGGAAAGATGTTAGATGATCTATATTATGTACTCTCTTGCTCATTTTCATGGTTGGACTCTTGAGGGAGAAGCTCTTATTGTATTACTCACTGTATCTCTGCAATTTTTGGCAAAGGAAGACCAGGGTTTTGCAGTCCTTTTTGGGATTCTTGTGGTCACATGTATTGATGGTGTGTTTCTCTTTGTACTTGTAAGTGTGTTATGTGAATAATTTCCTTACTTTTCCTTCTGCACATTAGGCAAATGAAGTGTTAAAGTAGAACTCATGACTGTCATGCTCTGCTTTTAAGTTTTCTTAATATCAATGTTTTCGACTGTTTAAAGGGAATTCAAGGTTATTGCTTACTCTCTTTAACTCCTCATCGGTCATTCTCATCCATCCATCTCTATTAAAGGCATCAATACTGTTTCCTACCTCGCCCCAAAGAACCCCCTGCGAAAACTGTGTCCAATCCCCGCACCTAAAATTGCCATTTCCTCAATTTGCCACCAAAAACCCTAAAAACCCCAAATCAACCCTTTTGATCAGTTTACTAGCCTAAAATCAGTGTTACCCTATTGGTCATCTCACCAATTGAAGATCTTTACCGAGATAGACCGGAGAGAGCCCTCTCTTGCCCCGTAGGGCTAGCTACGAGGCTAAGTGGTTTGATGTTGCCTTGAGGTTTACCTTTCTCAGCCTGAGGTGAAATTTCAAGCGCTAACATATTGGCGACCATACTGGGGAGAACAAATGGTTTACTTGTTGATGTCATTTATTTTATAAGCTACAGACGGAGCCTGAAGTTATGCCAGGTAGCCTTCGAAACGCTTTTGCTTTGCATTAGCGGAAGTAGATAAACGCTGCTTCAGTCAATCTCCGGTCTAGCTTGTAAACGCGACCTCTAACTTGTTAATTACCCCAGTACATGTATCAAGTTCAGATCTGATTGTTGATAGTGGACAACGATCAGACACTGAAAAGGCTGAAATCATTCACGTGGCGACTCCTTTCACTGAAGAATCCAGCAACCTATGCTTCATGGTGACTTCACTGCAGAGAGATCAGTAGCTGTGAGATTTTCAAGATGGACCGAATCACAAGAAGATATGCTCCCTTGAGCCGAGATCACATCCCTGGTTTTCCAAATAAAATTCCGAAGGTAGATTGGTCAAGGAATTTGCCTACATTTAATGATGATGGTAAGAAGGATGCTGCTTTACATCTAGTTAGATTTCATATGCATATTCGCAAGTTGAAGGTGGATTTTCCTGAAGATTGCTTGATGAAGATATTCCTAGCCACTCTGGAAGGTGAAGCGCAATCATGGTATGAAAGTTTGCCGCCTGCTTGTATTTACTGTTTAAAGGATTTTCATGCTATGTTCATTGAAAGATATATGGACTCTTATCCATCATTAAATTTAGTCCAAGACTGTTGCAAGCATGCTTATAGTTTTATTGAAAGCATTGAGAAATATTATGAAGATGATAATTTTATGGATGTTGAGATCATGGAGGCTCTGTATGAGAATCCATTTCAGCAGCACACAGAAATCTTAGATACTTGTCAAGATCAGCAGGCTGAAGATTTCCATATGGTTGAAAATGAGGAAAGAGCAAAAGTTGTTTCAAATCTGTCCATAGAAGAAGACAGCATGCAGGTAACGCAGGAAAGTAATGTTCCAATCTCAGAAAGTGATGATGATAAATCAGATCGGGAGATAAATTGTGATGAGGCAAAACATGTTGTTCTGGATCTCATAAAAGAGAGTTGTATTGTCGCGGTTGCCTCAAATGAAGACAATGGAGTAGCAGACCTAAATGCTCTCATCTCACCAGCACTAGATCTTCATGAGGAGGTAGTTCATTGCCTCTGTGAAAAACAAGACAAGATGTTCGTTCAAGTAAGTGAAAAGGTTTCTCTGGATGAATCTATGATAGTTGATAGAAATGTTAGTGTTGGGTTTCACGAAACATCTGAAATTTCTTTTCTCATGATTGATGAATGTAATGAGAATCTGGCTATCATATCATATGAGGATGACTTACCATATATTCAAACTACAAAAGATCAGACCATTCAGGATTCCATTTCAGATTCTTCCTCATATGTCTCATGTTTTGAAATGTTGTTTCAAGAGGAGATCTGCTCATCTACTTGTTCAGAATTTTTTGAGGACCAGGAACATACTCTTTCCGAAGCACATGATGAAGGCAGATCAGAATTTGAAGCAAAGGATACCTTGTTCTTTCAGCAGGAGGTGGCAATGTCAAGTCTTCATGTTTTCCAGGATCCAATGGCAGATTTGTTACAGTCAGCAGTGAAAGCGATTATTGTTGTGTTCAGTGATGAAGGAGATCATGGTCAACTATGTTTTTGGATGCCCAGTTACCAGTATCTACTGTTGACCAGAAGATTGATAAGAAGAATCAATCAAGAAGGCATCTGCTTGATTGGTTGCATTGGCATTTTGATATAGTTTGATGTATATTGTCTTGTAAGAAACACAGGTGGTTGTCCTCATGATTTCAAATCTTGATGGACTGCTGCCCTTTCAAAAAGCTTTGTAAAGTCTTGTTTTAAGTCAGTCATGAGTCATTTGTGTTTGGTCTGTTGAGTGAGTTTTTTTTCAAGTTATTTCAGTTTGCCATCGAGTTGGTTTGAGTCAAGCTTCAGTTAAGTTTCAGTCAGTTTTCAGTCAAGTTATCATTCAATAAATGTGTCAAAGGTTTTGTGTTATCCGTTCAAAATAATGACTCCATCGCCCAATGGTTGAAAGCACTGATCTGCTCTCCCAGAGGTCTAAGGTTCTTGGTACCTCCAAGGAGCCATCATCCCCATTGGAGCCAATGTTAGAGTCGGTCTAGTAGCCCTCCATCAGCGATCAAAGCTCTTTACATTTGCATAAATAGGTGTCTCATCAGTGTCATTCTTTACATTCCGTTAGGCATGCCATAACCATGATGGAGGAGCTGGTGTCTTTGTCCCCCTCTTGGCACTGCTGGATCAAGTTGTTTCAGTCATTAAACTGTTCAAGGTTACTTGTCTTTGTCTTTAGGTCAAAATTTTTAGGTCTAGGGTTGAGGTCAAATTTGTCTTCAAGGTCATGTCTCTGAAGGTCAATAAGTGCCCAGCAAGCCAGAGGGATGATTTTCAAAATGTTTCTTCGAAAAATTTCATCTTGTACAGTTAATTTTCACCTTGGATTTAAAAACCCTGTTTTTAAAGCCAAGGTCATTTCTCAAAATTTGCCAAGGTCATTTCTCAAAATTTTGTAAAAATTGTAAAAATTCAAAATGATTCAAAGGACAGCATGTAACCCTGGCTCCCTTGTCAAGATCCCTCAAATGCTATCCCTGCAAAAATTATCAAAGAAAAGCATCAAATCAATCAGTTTCAGGACAAAAGGAAACCAAAAAGTCAAGTTTATAAAGTGTCATGGAAAAACATTATAAAGTGGGTTATGATATGAAATTAATTCAAACAAGGCTATAAAAGCCCTAATCTCCCTCTATCAAGCCTCATTATGCATCCAAGTGATAGAGCAACTGATTGCAAGAGAGTTTGAGTGAAGTTTGTGAGTTGGGAAGGCGTGTGACCCGTCGAACCAGGCGCGCGACCCGTCATGCACCCTCCGCCAGTGTTAATTTACAACGCGCGCGACCCGTCAGAGGTGCGCGACCCGTTGGGTGAGGCGCGCGACCCATCAGCGCTCTCTCTGCAAAACCGCCAGCAAATTTGCCAAGGAGCCACAAATTGCTAAATTGTGCAAGGTAGGCCCTCCATCATAAAAATTATTGCTTTTTACAGTTCAAGAAGGTCATGATTATATTTGTAAAGGTCTCCATTTGCAAGTAGAAGTCTCTATTATGCTTTGGCTTGAAGTTGTAAAAATTGCTAGGGTTTATTATGCTGTTTTGAGGTATCCCATTGTTCTCATTTTTTTCCACCTCCCATTACATTTTCCTTATCATTTTATGTAAATTTCCCTTCCAAATTTGTTAAAGAGCCCTAAAACCCTACCCTTCTTCCCAAGAAATCAAAAGAAAAATTAAACCCTAGCCCTTCCTCCCATATCATTATTGTAAATAAATTTGGAAAATAATGTATATGCAATAATCCTTTCCCTAAACTCCCTGTTTCATTATTATTCCCAGTTTCCCTTTAAAATATCCCTTCCCTAACATTTCCCTTGTGCTCCTTGTCCCCTTGAAACAACATTTTAATCAGCAGTTTGCGAAGTAGAAACAACAGTACATTTCAGCCACTTTGCTCCTAAAACAATGTCAGAAACCGAAACCAATTATGAGCAAAGTGATGACCATGCATCAGCTTTAGAGTTTGAGGAACAGAGGAGGCCTCACAAGGGTGGAAAGGGTGGTCATCATAGGAGAGAGGAGCCCACCTCTTTGACTGATTTGCAGGCTTGTCCAATGGCAGTATCATGCTTCCGTTATATGTCTTGCTATGAGTTTTGCGAGAGGATCTCTCGGATTCAGCATCACAGGGAGTTGGCTCGCTTATTTGTTTTGCATTTGCATGATGGACATGTGAACCTTGCTGGGGTGGATTTTACATTGACACCCGAGATGATTGCTCAAGCCACAGGGATACCGAATGTCGGAGAGGTGTGGAACAAGCGTAGGATGTTGGACAGTGTTCAGTATGAGCCTTTCATTAGACCTGCATACATGAGACACTTGATGGGTGTATTTCCCTTCAGGTTTCTGAGGAGTGAGTATGCCCCCATGATGAGGCTTATCATGCTCTATTTCACCTGTGAGGGTAGATTTTCACAGGTATATTCGTACCATATTCGCCTGTTGATGCATTTCACACGGGTACGGATGATGAACATCCCTGTTTTTTTTGTGCTGGAACATTGAGAGGATGGTGCCCTTGATGCAGAGGAAGAGCCCAGCACAGCAGTATAGGAGCCTCTATCATTATGGTTTGATTCAGCTTGTGGTCATACATCAGTTGGCTCAGCAGGGCATCCCATGGGAGGAGTTTATCTCTCGTGAGCTTTTCACAGCACCACCACCACCACATCCTGAGGTTGTTCACGAGGAGGGAGGACCATCATAGCAGCATGACATCCCCGTGACTAGATATGTCAGCTCTTCTCCATTGGTCACTTATCAGAGAGGCCAAAGGGCCTTATTTGCAGCAGCTCGGCGAGTATTTTCTCCACAGCAGGTGGAAGGGGTCTCACCTTCTTCATCAGCTCAGCGAGTGCTATCTCCACATTAGGTGGAAGGGGCCTCGCCTTCTTCAGTAGCACAGGCAGCACAGAGGGGCAAGCAGCCCATGATCGAGGAGGGAATGACCGGTGATCCTGACATTGATATCATTTATCTTGATACCCGCTCTCCTACCACGGAGCTTCATGAGGTCATTCAGCAAAAGGAGGTCGAGAACCGCTTGTTGCAGCAGAAGTTAGAGATGGAACAGTGGACGATCACCTATTTAGAGTAGCGCAACAAGCAGTTGGAGGATGAGCAAACTCTTGATGAGTTGTGGAGGATTCGTAGTGACCGCAACTTGAATCGAAGAAGACCCGGTGATTTAGTGCCAGTTGAGCGAGAGGCTATGCTTATCCGGCTCAATGCTCATTTAGAGAGGCTGTTGGCTAAGTCCAACCAAGATAAGAAATTGCTGAGAAACATGAAGAATCATTATTGGGCACAGATGCACGTGTGCAAGGCAAAGATGAAGGTGCTCCAAAGGCGGTTGGTCAAAGCACAAAAACGGAGAAAAAGGCCTGATCCCCTCCACATCTTGGCTGAGGCTTCCTTGAAGGAGCATGGCACTAAATAGCTCAGCCCCAACACAAATTCCAAGAAATTTTGAGCATTTTGGGTGATTTTTGGTTTTTAAGGCAAAAAACAGGTTTTTCCGCTTGACGGGTCTCACCCCCCGCGCGACCCTTTCACTTGGCAACTCTATTTTAAAAAAACTCAACATTTCTGGATTTGGCATGAAAAGTTACACATGCTCACCCATTGCCAAGAGATTTTATGAAGTTTTGGGCCTCCTGAAAGTCAAAAAACAAGCAAAAAATGACTTTCTGCCACATTTTTGACACACAGAAAGCAGTCTTGGGAGATTGCAATTTTGGAGGGGCAAATGACAATCAAATTCAGAAATTCTAGTTGGGTTGGAAAGTCGACTTACAGACCTTTCCAACAAGCCTACTCTTGCCTCATTTAGACACCTGAAAGTGCCCCAAAAGTGCTCTCAAAGGCGCGCGACCCGTCAGGATTTGGCGCGCGACCCGTCAGGCAAATTGCTCAGGATTTCAGCCTACAGCTCAGCAAAACGCAGTTTTGACTGTGTTTGACTTTTTGGAGTTGATTTTTATCCTTCTTGTTGTAAATGATGTAAATTTATGACACTTTTACACTTATGTATCTCTTCTGGAAGATTCATTCATGAGATAGGTGAAAATTAAATGAATGAATTGGTTTCCTAGTTTATAGAGGCAAGTTGTTTTGACTGCCTAGTTTTCAGTGCTTAGTTTAGAATTGGTTGAAACAGCTCCTAGGATAGTGAGCTCGACCCCTAGAGGCAGGGAAAGATGTTAGATGATCTATATTATGTACTCTCTTGCTCATTTTCATGGTTGGACTCTTGAGGGAGAAGCTCTTATTGTATTACTCACTGTATCTCTGCAATTTTTGGCAAAGGAAGACCAGGGTTTTGCAGTCCTTTTTGGGATTCTTGTGGTCACATGTATTGATGGTGTGTTTCTCTTTGTACTTGTAAGTGTGTTATGTGAATCATTTCCTTACTTTTCCTTCTGCACATTAGGCAAATGAAGTGTTAAAGTAGAACTCATGACTGTCATGCTCTGCTTTTAAGTTTTCTTAATATCAATGTTTTCGACTGTTTAAAGGGAATTCAAGGTTATTGCTTGCTCTCTTTAACTCCTCACCGGTCATTCTCATCCATCCATCTCTATTAAAGGCATCAATACTTGTTCCTACCTCGCCCCAAAGAACCCCCTGCGAAAACTGTGTCCAATCCCCGCACCTAAAATTGCCATTTCCTCAATTTGCCACCAAAAACCCTAAAAACCCCAAATCAACCCTTTTGATCCGTTTACTAGCCTAAAATCAGTGTTACCCTATTGGTCATCTCACCAATTGAAGATCTTTACCGAGATAGACCGGAGAGAGCCCTCTCCTGCCCCGTAGGGCTAGCTATGAGGCTAAGTGGTTTGATGTTGCCTTGAGGTTTACCTTTCTCAGCTTGAGGTGAAATTTCAAGCGCTAACAGCTTCCATTTGTGCTTTCTGTAGCAGCTTAAGCAGTGATCAGAGAAGATTCAAAAGGCTAGCAATAGTGCCTTGGCCTCTCTTCCTCCCTCTAGGACCATGATTTGAGGCAAAGACTCTCTTGCTGCCCCAAAAACACTTATTTTCCTCATTCCTAAGACTTCTAATGTTTGCAGCTCTCTAGTAGGTTGATAGTCCAGTTTTGATTTGCTTTAGATCTTCTTTATCATGTTCACTTTTTGATTTGCAATATTCCTTTTGCATGCTTTCCTTTCTTACAACATTTCCCAGCATTTCCTTCTATACATCATAGTTTAGGCCATTTTAATGCAAAACTCTGTTTTTCCTAGGATGCACTCATTTCATTGGTTGCTTGATTTTCTTCGTTGACTGTCAGTTTCTATGTAGCAGATCTCTTCCAGTAGTAGGTTAGCTTGCCAGCTATCACACCCTCCATCTGATCCATGCCCTATAGGTATCCCAAACCTCACCTCAATTCTGCCTTAGTTTCCTTAATTTTTCATAGAACTTCTTCCTCTCTCCTTGAGCAAACCCAATCATATTTCTCTCTTCTGGTGATTCATGGTAGACCTTAGGTGCCCTAACACCTCATTCCAACCTTCGTCCACCTTTTCCACCCACTCTCACACCCTCAAAATAGTGAAAATTTCTCTCGGCCTCCTCTTGTAGGCCTCCTGTAGTTTCCCTGTTTTCCTCTTGTAGTTTTCCTGTGTCCTCTTGTAGTTTTCTTGTGTCCTCCTGTAGTTTTTCTTGTAGGCTTTCTTTTGAAGGCTGATTGTGGGAAAATCCTCCAGAAGGCCACCTAAGACCTTCTAGGACCCATCCACACCATCCTACATCCTCCCAAGCTCCGAAACTGCCCTCTAATGCCACCTGTTCGCTGCCACACTCACACATAATAAATTAGATGCATGTTAAATTCCATAAAAACACATAAAAATCCAAAAAAATGTTTTTTGCTTATTTAATTCTAGAAATAGCATGGTTAGATGTTGTTTACTTCCTTGAGTACGTAATGACATTTCTTTCATGGTTTTCATAGTGTTTTTGGCAAAAGTAGAATTAGCTTGTTAATTAGGGTTCACTAGGTTTTTCTTTACATTCCAGTCTTTCTCATTTCTGCAGTCAGAATAGCATCTGTAGAGTAATCTTTCTTTCCTTTCATCACACATAGAGATTCTTCTGAAATCTATAGAAGTTGGCATGAGCTCCTAGTGATCTCGTGCCGGCTAACCAAGTGACAACCTGCAGTGGGAACTAGTACTTGTGCATATAGCACCGACGCTTCCAAGTTTGTTACGAACTACTAAGTTGATAAAAGTAAAGTTGGTAGCCCAGGAGTTGCAACATTCTTGTTGCAATACTGGCACTCACCAGTTTTTGGCGCCATTGTCGAGGAGGCGTCAGAGTATTATGTGATTACTGCTTTCTTCTATTTCTTATTGCAACATTCTGCTAATAGTTTATTCTGGCAAAAGTAGACTAGTCATTTCTTTTCTTTTAGTTCTTCATTTCCTTGCTTTCCATTTCAATTCTACAAAATTCCCTTCAGAAAGTTCATTTCAGCTAGTTGTAATTTGTTTTGTTCAATCAAAATTTCATTTTCTGTAGGTACTTTCAGTGTGGGGAAAAGAAACAGAAAACCAACCAAAAATATTTCCTTTCATGCCTCGTAGGAGTAGAGATAACTTAGGAAATATTTTGCCCAACACCCCCACTGCTTCGTACAACCAGCCTTCCCTCTTCTTCGGTGGTTGCAATCAAGAAGAACCCTTAGGTGAACATCTAGACATATTTGAAGAACTTATAGGGGAAGAAGAGGAAGAAAACATTCCTCTGGAGCCAATGGTTGAAAACAAAAATGCTAGGGGAAATGGAGAGAGAATAGAGGGTACCTTCCCCATTCGGGAGACTAATGGGGACACCAAAATGAAGAATATAAGTCCTTCAACCCTACCTCACTTCCATGGTCTGACTACAGAAGATCCTGAATTTTTTTCTAGAGTAAATATGCTTGTAGGTGAAGAAGGAATGGTGGATGACCAAATGCCAGATGAACACCAATTTGCTATATCAGTACTCTCTCCATGGTTTACTAATATATCAAACTACTTGGTTTCTACACAGTTCCCACCACACCTATCCTCAAAATAGAAGATCAAGATAGTAAGGAAAAGCACCCCTTTCGCCTGGATTGGAGGCAATCTCTTCAAACTTGGCCTAGATTAGATCTTAAGAAGATGTGCCAGGGAGGAGGAAGTCTTTGACATCCTCATGACCTGTCATGATGGGCCTTGTGGAGGTCATTTTGCAGAAAAAAGAACTGCCTTCAAGATATTGCAAGCAGGCTATTACTGGCCCACTCTTCATTAGGATGTGAGGAGATACACAAGCCAGTGTGATCGGTGTCAAAGGATGGGGAAACCCACTCCAAAGGATGAAATGCCCATGCAACCTCAAGTGACCTTTGAACCATTTAAGAAGTGGGGCATGGACTTTGTGGGGCCTATCAACCCCCTTTCAAAGTAGAAGCAATACATCATTGTGTGCACTGATTATCTAACAAAGTGGGCAGAGACAAAAGAAATCAAAGCAACGACAGAGGAAAAAGTAGCTAAGTTTTTGAAGGAAAACATATTCTACAAGTTCAGGTATTCGAGAGAGTTAGTCACAGACCAAGGCAGTCAGTTCACTTCCAACCTGATTGAAGACCTGCTCACATATCATAAGATAAAGCACATGACTTCCACCCCTTACCATCCACAAGCCAATTGGAAAGTGGAGGTCACTAACAGAGCATTGGAAGGGATCCTAACCAAGGTAGTGAGCAATAGTATAAAATACTGGGTGAACAGATTAGTTGAGGCCACTTGGGCCTACAACACAACATGGAAGACCACCACCGAGTTCACACCCTATGAACTGGTCTTTGGGAAGAAGGCTTTGCTGTCAATAGAGTTTGAATTCAATACCCTAGGGATGGTATCTCAACTATACCTAGACCTCAGCCATGCACAGAAGGAGAGATTACTTCAGCTCAATGGATTGGATGAATACAGATTGTAAGCCCTTCTCCATATAGAGGTAGTTCAGCTTCAGAGAAAGATATGGCATGATAGAAATATCACGGAGAAGCAATTCCAAGAGGGATATTGGGCACTACTCTATGATTCAAGATATAAGGATTTCAAAGGCAAGCTAAGGACAAGATGGCTGGGAACCTACACTGTGGAGAAATGCAATTATAATGGTTCAGTTTTGATCAGAATCGTTGATGATGAAGCCATCCCCATGCTTGTCAATGGACATCGATTGAAAGTCTACAAGAAACCCCTCTCCAAGTGAGAGTTTATTAAAGATTTGAATAAAACAGTGATGGTAGTGGAGCATATCTTAGCTTCCACTTCACCCACTCACCGAAGAAAAAAGAGAAAAAATAAGGACTCAAGTGAAAACCTCCATGAGGCACTTGAGTCCCATCATTGGGTTGAAAACCTCTTCTGAGGCAGCCTAGTGATGTCAAAAAAAAAGGGAAAAGAATAAGATCCCTGGGTGAAAACATCCCTTGGAGGTGCCCAGGTTAGGCAATTAAGGTGATAACCTCTCTGAGGCACCCTAGTTGTTTTCAAAAAAAAAGGAGAAAAAAAAGAATTTTTATTACATTGCAGGTTTGCAGGAGGACTACAGGGAGCAGAAGAAGGTGCCAAGGGGACCCTAACATTCATACCATCATCCATATCATCTTCTCCACACCTTCCTCCATCATTTTTGGCATCTCTTTCACTCCACTGTACCTCTTCTTCCAAAACTGTGTTTTCTATAGGAGGCTCTGTTTTTTCTACACGAGGCTTCTGTGGGAATTACAGAGAGCCAAAAGTGTCTATAGGAGGCAGTTTGAGGGACAAGAAAAGCTTCATGAGGAACCTATAATCCCCTTACTATCTTCAAACCTCCTTGCCATCATTTCCAACTCTCCATCACACTCCAAGCATCATTATTATTATTATTATTTTTCCTTTCCAAGAAAAAACACAGAAAAATAGTTTTTCAGTTTTTAAAAAAAACAAAAATAAAAGGAGGAAAAGGCACCATTAACTTTATCTGAAGCTTACCTACTATCCCTCTATCATTCATCTCCACCTCTGGCATCATTCTCGAGCTCCAAGCACAAGGAAATAGTTGACATTTCAAGGGGAGAAGTAGCTACAGGAGCTCCTGTAGGAATTGCTATAGCAGCTGATCCCATAGAAGTCTAGCACTAGCAGCAAGGGATAGCACATATAAAGGTTGAAAAGGCACATGCAGCTCAACTCCAGCAAAAGAAAAACCTACAAAAACTCACAACAACACATCAGAAAGTAGAGACAACATGCATGAAGGAAAATGAAGGCATGCAGTAGAGAAAGCCACAACACCTCATAGTCGATGGCAACAAATACACTTGGATTACAGGTAAGTAGTTAAGTCACTCCTCTATTTGTATTGGCGTAGTTAGGAATCATACGAAGGCAACGAGATGGTTGAAATCGAAAGAGGAAAAGGTGGCTAGTTAACTTGGCCACCTTCATTTAGTTGACTCCACTTAATCGAGATATCACCCACACGTGCGCACAGTCAACTCAAGCAAATGATGCGAAGGACATGTAGTGGGAGGAAGAGTTAACTATGATGCAATAATTAGGGGATGATTACAAGGGGGGTCATGATGACCAAGCAGGTGGGGACCAACGGTCCTAATCTGGGCAACGTACACCTTGCCAGCTCAGCACTCATAACTGAAAACAACCATAAAATGTAATGAGCACTCCTCCCTGCGCATTATCACCACCTTTTTTTCAGTTTCTCCTCGTAACTCAGCCACACAACAGTCTTCTTATGCCCCCATAGCCTCGTATCCACCATCCTCCATCGATTTCCTCCATATTTTTTCTCTCGGCATTTTCTACAGGAGCACCTACAGGAAATCTACAGGAGGGACAACGAGCTTCTACAGGAGGGGCAGTGAGTCATTTTGAAGGGAGGAAACATGATTTTTGGCACGAATTTCAATCTAAAGATGTAGGGTTCATGAATGCCCTTTGTTGAATATCAAAATGTGAAAGAGTTGGTCTCAAATTGAAGATAAAATGAGTCTTTAAGAAGGTAGAAATACATAATTTTGTTTTTTTTTTAAAACACAGTCCCATTTGTTTTTCATTTCACTCAAAATTCTTTGTCTCCACCTCCATATCTGATTTTTCAAAATAAGTACACGTAGTATTACAGGGGAGTTTATGAGAAAACAGTTCATGCATTTGTGTCACCAAAGCACCTCCGAGGACAAAGTAAAGATGGCAGAGTTCTATCTACACAACATGGCCCTCACAGACCTAAATATGTGGGACCCCAATGCTAAGCTAGGGGATCTGCAATTAATGGCCATGGCGTCATGGATGAACCATGAAGAATTGAGGGCAACAAAAATGAAAAGATTGTTAATAAAATAGCAAAATGAACCATTGATGATAAGAGATGAGCCATCAGATCCTATGGCACTCATCAAAACACACAACCTGGTTGCCAATGACCCTCAGATTGCCCCTAAATATGTAGCCAATCAGGAACAAGCCATTGCACACTTTGAAGATATGCTTAGGCTACTTGGGGATGACTGTGTGCATGCATGCATGAGAATATGGAACACCCTACCCCACATCTTGCAGATAAGAGAATACCATTCCACCATGAGGCTGAAGGAGGCATGGAAAAGAGTGCCAAAGTTCAAGCGCTCCATGCAAAGGTTGAAGGTCAACTGGATTGGCCTCAAACTGAGTCCTCCACTCATATTAGGCATGCTGGAAGGCAGAAGAGAAGAAGAAGAGAAGGATTTGTGGAAGGACATAGACAGAAAGGCAGGATTTTATGGAGAACATGAGCATACCACATCAGAAGCCTAGAATGCTAGGGAAAACACCAGGGCCATGAAAGACCAAGAGATTGACTAGGTTTCTCAGAGGATGAGCAACACCTTCAGTAGGGGGGTGAGGGTGAGCCTCATAAATGGGTAATTATATGGGCTCATTTTACCTCCTAACCTAGTCAAATCGACCATTCTCTTAGCTTATTTTATGATTTTCTGATTATATTTATGCTTATAGGGTGAGTTGAGTTAGTTATTATGCCATGTGGTCTAACATGTATTTAATGCAGATTATTGATGGATTTCGAGGTCAAAGTCAAGGATCTAGTGGTAAAACTATAGAAATAACTCAAAGTAGATAGAGGAGAGGACTTATAGGAGGGAATAACCCTCATTTATTTCTCCTCACTTCGAATTCCCCTTCATTCAGCTCGGAGTACAAGTAGCCGAATCATGCACTAGAAGGCAGCCGAGCAAGTGGAAGATGATTGATAGTTATCTCGAGTTTTGGGAACCAAGCCTCCCCGATTTTAACGAAGCTGTTGGTAGCTTCAGATGTATAAGTAGAGAGGCCTAGGGCCTCACTAGGGTCAACTTTTTTTTCTTGTGTAAACTCTGCTCAAATTTCGAGCTTACTATTTTATGACAATTTTATGTAATCTTGCTATTTTTTGATAATGAAGATGGAATCCTTTTTGAGCTAGAACTGAGTTACCTCAGAGGGCTGAAGCCCTTCGGTTAGGGCCCAATCCAAGTAGCCAAGCTTCTCTTTACTTGTATTTCTATGCTTTACTTCGGTTTGTAGATTAGTTTGCTGTTAGATGTATTTCTCTTATGGTTAAGAATAGGTTGCTTTTGATGATTTAGTAGCTTGCTTCCATTTGTGCTTTCTAGAGCAGGTTAAGCAGTGATAAGAGAAGATTCAAAAGGCTAGCAATAGTGCCTTGGCCTCTCTTCCTCCTTATGGGACCATGATTTGAGGCAAAGACTCTCTTGCTGCCCCAAAAACACATATTTTCCTCATTCCTATGACTTCTAGTGTTTGCAGCTCTCTAGTAGGTTGATAGTCCAGTTTTTCTTTGCTTTAGATATTATTTATCATGTTCACTTCCTGATTTTCAATATTTCTTTTGCATGCTTTCCTTTCTTACAACATTTCCCAGCATTTCCTTCTATACATCATAGTTTAGGCCATTTTAATGCAAAACTCTGTTTTTCCTAGGATGCACTCATTTCATTGGTTGCTTGATTTTCTTCGTTGAATGTCAGTTTCTATGCAGCAGATCTCTTCCAGTAGTAGGCCAGCTTACCAGCAATCACACCCTTCATTTGATCCATGCCCTATAGGTCTCCCAAACCTCACCTCAATTCTGCGCTAGTTTCCTTCTTTTTTCATAGAACTTCTTCCTCTCTCCTTGAGCAAAACCAATCATCTTTCACTCTCATGGTGATTCATGGTAGACCTTAGGTGCCCTAACACCTCATTCCAACCTTCATCCACCTTTTCCACCCACTCTCACACCCTCAAAATAGTGAAAGTTTCTCTCGGCCTCCTCCTGTAGGCCTCCTGTAGCTTCCCTGTTTTCCTCTTGTAGTTTTCTTGTGTCCTCCTGTAGTTTTTCCTGTAGGCTTTCTTTTGAAGAACGAGTGTGGGAAAAACCTCCAGATGGCCACCTAAGAGCTCCTAGGGCCCATCCACACCATCCTACATCCTCCCAAGCTCCAAAACCACCCTCTAACACCACCTGTTCGCTGCCACACTCACACATAATAAATTAGATGCATGTTAAATTCACATAAAAACACATAAAAATCCAAAAAAAAGTTTTTTGCTTATTTACTTCCAAAAATAGCATGGTTAGATGATGTTTACTTCCTTGAGTAGGTAATGGCATTTCTTTCATGGTTTTCATAGTGTTTTGGTTAATTAGGGTTTACTAGGTTTTGCTTTACATTCCAGTCTTTCTCCTTTCTACAGTCAGAATAGCATCTATAGAGTAATCTTTCTTTCCTTTCATCACACATAGAGCTTCTTATGAAATCTATAGAATTTGGCTTGAGATCCTAGTGATCTCGCACCGGCTGACCAAGTGACAACCTGCAGTGAGAACTAGTACTTGTACATATAGCACCGACGCTTCCAAGTTTGTTACGAACTACTGGGTTGATAAAAGTAAAGTTGGTAGCCTAGGAGTTACAACATTCTTGCTGCAATAATGGAACTCACCAGAACTTTTGAAGAATTATAAGAAGAATTGATCAGGAGTTTCCCCACATTGGGGATTTTCCCTGGCTAGTGCCATATCTTGTGTCCTCTTATGTTGGTTTGTCTTCTACTGTTATTTTTTATATTCTATCTACATTTACCTATCATTTTGATGTGATTGCTAAACTGCATATGATATTGGGATAATAAAGAAATTGAAGTAAAATTTCTCTAAGCATATAAAATACCATTGTTATCCTAAAATTAACATGGTATTAGAGCTAAGGTGAAGACAAAGCCCAAGCAAGAGTGAGAAGAGAAATCACCAAGAGGAGAAATCATTGATCAAAGACAAGATTCAATGTCTTCCACATCCTACTTCAAGTATGATGATAAGCTTCGTGATAAGTCTTATTATCATGCATGAAAGATGTCTCTTGATCTAACATTAGAAGAGCAAGATGTGATGGATTATGTGCAGGGAAATATTATTGAACCTCCCTCCAATGCACTGGCCACTGCTAAACCTAAATACAAGAAGGGTGAAGTCAAAGCCAAAAATATCATCAGGGATTCTATTCATAAGAATTTAGTTGCTTACATTTCTAATTAGAACACTTCAAAAGAGATATATGACAGGTTGGTTGGCATGTTCAAATCTAGCAATGCAAACCAAATTATTTTCCTCAAGAACAAGATGAAGGATATAAAGAAGGGAAAAGGTGCGGATATTCAATCCTACTTCATGAGAATTACTGAAATAAAAAATGATCTTCCTTTGATTGGTGAAGCTATTGCTAACATGGAGCTCACTCTCATTTCCCTTGGAGGTCTTCCTCTCGAATGGCATGTTTTCAACACTACTATTCTCAATAATGACATAATTCGTGGTTTTGAACAATTGTTGACTAGATGTTCTCAGGAAGAAATAAGGATGATGGAATTGGAGATTCCTTCGAATAGGAATAATCATACCTCATTCTATGCTCATGCCAAGAGGAAGAACAATGCAGGTTCAAAGAAGCAAAGTCAAGGAAGAACGAGATTAAAAAATGGAAGGAAGGGAAGATGCTTTGTTCGCAACAAGTTTGGTCACTATGCCAGGGAGTGTCAAAATAGAAGGGACACATCTCATGATGATGATCACAATCGTTCCAGGGGCAACAAAAACAATCAAAAGAATGGCAGGTTCAACAACAAAGGGAAAAGGAATGCTTCTGCTACTCAACTTGGAAATGATCGAGCTTCTAAAAGAACAAGAAACTCAAGGTATGATGAGTTTAATGTTGTAAATTCTAAGCAAAAGGAATTTTATCTTATATCTTCCATCTTTATTGCCTCTCCTCTGGATACTTTGGGAAATTAGTTGATTGATAGTGGTGCCTCAAGGCACTTCACCGAGTACAAGGAAGCTCTTTCAAATCTGATAGAGAAGGATGCAAATTTGGAAATTATCCTTGGAGACAATGCCACCTATCCCTTGAAGGGAGTTGGGAATGGTACCCTTCAATTGAATCAAGGTAACACTGTTCATCTTCAAGCAATATTATATGCACCTTATCTAAAGAAGAATCTATTGTCTATCTCGGCGATGGAAGACAAATGATTCAAGGTGGAATTCATCGATGGAAAGGTACGTGCATGGAAAAGAAATTTCAAAGAAGCATATACTCTTGGATTCAGGGTTGATAATTTATATCAAGTTGGAGGAAGTCCACTGGGAGCCATGTCTTGTGACACATCTCTTCAATCCAAACTATGACAACGAAGGTTTTCTCATCTTCACTATAAGGATCTACCCGATGCAAGGAACATGGTTATAGGTATGCCTAAATTCAAAATAGAGCATGGAGGTGTTTATCAAGGGTGTGCCGAAGGAAATAATACAAGGGGACCATTCACCTCAAGTGATAGCAAGACCACTGACATATTGCAATTGATTCATTATGATCTATCTGGTGCAATGCCAGTGAACTCATTGGGAGGATACTTATATTATGAAATATTTATAGATGATTTCTCTCACAAGACTTGGATATATTTCTTGAAGAAGAAGCACGAAGTATTCTCATGGTTCTGTTCTTTCAAATCTTTGGTTGAAATCCAAACCGGGAAGAAAATAAAAATATTGAGGATCGATAATGGAACCGAATACGAATCAAATGAGTTCAAATATTATTGTAGATAAGCTCACATTAAGAGGAAGACTACTACGACATATACTCCTAAGCAAAATGGTGTTGCTGAAAGGAAGAACCATTCTATTATAGAAGCTACTTATGCCACACTTCATGATCAAAGCCTTCCAAAGTTCTTATGGGACGAAGCTATAAACACTATCGTGTATGTTCAAAATAGATGCCCTCATCAAGTGTTGGACTCCAAGACTCCCGAAGAAGTTTTCATCGGTAAGAAACCTGATGTTTCTCACTTTAGAATATTTGGTAGCCCTGTATATTTTCATGTGCTAAAAGAAAAGAGAAGAAAATTGGATGTTTCCGGGAAGAAAGGAAAATTTGTGGGCTACATGAAACTTCTAAGGCATATAGAATTTATTTTCCTAGTCAAAGAGAAGTGGAGATAAGTCATGATGTCACTTTTGATGAGGACGCTGAGCTTGGGAAGATTAGTAACCTCCCTCTTCCAAGAAAGGACAAAGAAGCAGATTCTAGAAAGCAAGGAAAATTGCAGGATGAGCAGATGCTCAATGCTGAAGGACCAATGGATCCCATTGATCCACCCCCTCATGAGCCCTCCTCCTCGAAAAGGAGACCCTCATGGCTTAGGGAGACTCTTGAAGATGTCAAGAGACATGTTGCACCAAGGGGGACATTTTGTCAAAGTAAGAAGCCGAATAGGTACCAAGGGTACTTAACTATTATGAGCACAATTGTTCAATATGAGCCTTGCACATTCGAAGAAGTTGCCAAACACTAGGTTTGGAAGGATGCAATGAACAAAGAGTATGAGTCAATTATGAAGAATGACGTTTGGGATGTGGTCACTAGACCCAAGGACAAATCCGATGTCACCTTGAAATGGCTCTTCAAGATCAAGCATGGAGCTAAGGGAAGTGTTGAAAAGTTCAAGGCTCGATTTGTTGCTCAAGGCTTCTCTCAAAAGGAAGGTGTAGATTATAATGAGATATTTGCAGTGGTTTCCCGCTACACCACCATCCATTTGATTATAGCCCTTGCTACCTCGTAAGGATGGAATATTCATCAGATGGATGTCCAGACTTCCTTCTTGCATGGTTCACTTAAGGAGGAAGTCTATGTAGAACAACTTGAGGGGTTCAAAGTTTAGGTTCGTTGGTCACATGTATGCAGGTTGAAGAAATCCCTCTATGGGTTGAAGCAAGCACCCTAGGCTTGGTATGAGAGGATTGATACCTATCTAATTAAGCTGGGATTTACGAAAAGTGAAGTTGATCCAAAACCTTTATTTTAATTTTGCGAATGATAAACCTATCATCTTGGTACTCTATGTGGACGATCTCTTTCTGATAGGTGTAGACCCTCTTATTCATCAATGTAAGAGGGAGTTGGCTTTCGAATTTGAGATGAAGGACCTAGAATTGATGCATTAATTCCTAGGCTTGGAGGTCTGGAAAAATCCAGGGGAGATTTTCCTTTCTCAAGGAAAATATATTAAGAAGATTCTTGAAAGATTTGGGATGGTGGATTGCAAGTCTGTGACTACTCCGATGGAACTTAACTTCAAGAAGTTATGCATAAGTGCTATTGGGCCCGATTTGGGAAATCCTTCTAAGTATCGTCAACTCGTGGGGGCCCTTATGTTCTTGGTGAACTCCCATCCGGACATATGTTTTGTAGTGAATACATTCAGCCAGTTTATGGTCGAGCCTCATCACATACATTGGTTGGCTACCAAGAATCTCTTGAGATATCTTCGGGGAACAATCACTTATGGACTGAGATACACTATCGGGAATGTGAGGTTCCATGGTTACTCTGATGTAGACTGGGTTGCCCTTGTGGTGGATTGTAAAAGAACATCAAGATGTTGCTTCTCTCTAGGTTATGCATCAATATCATGGATGAGTAGGAAGCAGAAGTATGTTTCTTTAAACACCACTGAGGCCAAAGACAATGCTACTAGTTTGGCCTCATGTGAAGCTATATGGTTGAGGAAGATCTTTAGTGAGTTATTTGGACATGTGTTGGATATTACTGTGATCTTTTATGACAACCAGAGTGGGATTTGTATTTATGAAAATCCCATGTTTCATGATTGCTCCAAGCATATTGATATTAGGTACCACTTTATCCGGGATATGGTACAATGGGGAGCAATAAGGTTCCATCACATTGGGGCTTATGATCAAGTCGTCGATATTCTTACGAAGGCCCTATTAAAGGTCAAATTCTTGACCTTCCATGAATGACTTGGAGTCATGGAGAGACCTTCTTATGAGGATCTTGTATGAGATGGATGTTGAGCTCTGGGAGCTCCGGGGGGGCTTGGGGTACTTCTTGGAGTGAAGAGTGAACATAGGGTGATTCACCCTCCCCTAGTGGTGCATTGTGTATAGGGTGAATGGTTCACCTTCCCCTACGATACCCCGTGGTGGCATATGCATAGGCTAAGTGGTTCACCCTCCTCTATGGCATATGAGCAGGATGAATGGTTCACCTTCTCTTGCCAGCACATCCTATCCATGTAGTCTGAGACTCATGGGAAGTACCTCTCATCTAGCCAACGAGTATGGAAATGAGGATAGGGACCATAGTACTACCAATGGACGCATTGTGTACTACCTTACTCCCTATGCTAGGATGTTGATATTGATCTGGGATCAATAGAAAATGACTTCGGGTTAGTTAAGAGTGGTATGATACACTCTCTATTATTGGAGACTGACTTTGGGTCAGTGGAAAATGGTATGCTACATTCTCGATCATTTCTTCTTTCTTCATAGTTCAGCAGAGTAGAGCAGAGATAGTGATGATACAGATTGTTAGAAAGTTTGGCAGGTGAAGTTATCCCTAGTTGAGGGGGAGTGTTAAATTTGGAAACTAGGGCGAAACTCCACCTTGGACAACTCATATGATGCATATGATATTTTTATTAGATTCCTCTCTCTGAGAGGTGTAGGATTGATCTAAAGATCATCTCATTATGACATGTACAAATGGAATTATGAATTTATTTTGTTTATGGACAAATTGTCAAGGTCGAACACCAAACTTATGTAGGCTCAGAAGCCCAACAATCACGTCTATTCATCCTCAACATTTGCATATAAATAGAAGGTTCCTTTGCCTCATTTGGACATCACTCAACTTCACACATCCATCTCTCCTCACATGATTGGGTACGGATTTCTGAGAAGCCTCTCCACGCGTGCAAACAAGAAGATTGTCATTTTATGTTTTGGGCATTGACCATTGTTGACCAGCCAAAGTTGACCTATTTGAATACATTTTGTGAGGGAAACTTCTATTTGGGTAGGCCACATTTCTAGGCACAAAATCGAGGCATTCTGTACTATTTGACCAACATTTACTACAGAGAATTGACCACGGGTTTGACTTTTGCATTGACCAAGTTTGACTGTGATTTTCGAGATTTTTTTGGGCTGATTAGACTTACCATTGAAGTCCAATGTTGATTGGGTTTGACTAAGCTGAATTGAGGAAGAAATGTGCCATGTTGACCAGTGTTGAATTTCTGGTTAGGGCTTTCTGTTTCTGTGTTTGACTAATAAAATTTTCACTATAATTGGACAAGTGAATATTATACATTGTACTCTCTCTCTGCTGAAATTTTGAAGAATTATAAGAATAATTGATCAAGTGTTTCCCCACATTGTGGTTTTCCCCTTGTTGATGCCATATCTTGTGTCCTCTTGTGTTGGCTTGTCCTCTACTATTATTGTTTATGTTCTATCTACATTTTACTATCATGTTGATGTGATTTCTAAACTGGATATGATACTGGGCTAATAAAGAAATTGAAGTAAAATTGCTCTAAGCATAGAACATACCATTGTTATCCTAAAATTAGCAATATGTTTAGGCACTTGATGTACAAGAAGAATCTGTACAACATGGAAGCCAAGAGGTTTCCTAAAATTGCTTCCAACTCTAGCAAAAACCCCCACCTCCATCTTAAGTATGGATCGAATAAGGATGCCTAGTCTTGGCTCAACCATTGGGGGATATAGGAGGAGTTCATCTTGGGGAATAAGGATAGTATTAAAAATACTATTATCTCCAAATTTAATTATGGGATGATAGGGAGCTAGAGGGTAAAATGAAGCTAAGGTATTACAAGGATGAGATCAAACCCACCCTTGCTAACCCAAATTATCTCTCTGTCTTTACCAGTACTAAGAAGATACTGAACATCGCAAATATTAGAATTAATTCTCATGAGCTTCATAGTAAAACTAGGTGTTGGACTGTCCCCAAAGCACCCTCGGATGAAAGAACCTGTCATCTTTGTGATACTAAGAGGGTTGAAGATGAAAAACACATTCTCTTAGATAACCCTACTCTTACTCACATGAATTATCATTTCCAAAACATTTGATACACATTCAACCTTCCTGACTTATTAAGTCAACAAAACTGTAGTGATCTTGGAGCATTTCTTTCCCTTCTGTTTGATCATAGAAATAAAATATTAAAGAGACAAAATTCATCCCTTCTTAAGGTCTGATACGCATTGGTCTTAATGGATGTTAATCATATCCATCACCATCATCATCATCATCATTATCATATTACCATATTATATTGTACCAAATATTTATTACCACCCCCCACACGATAAAAAGTAGTCAAGGGTGAGGGGAAATACTAATTAAAATGTAATATTATTACGTTTTAGATAATATTTTCCGACACCCCCAAAACTAAAATTTACATTGTACTCAATATTTCCCCTCACCCTTGCTAATTTTATAGTTGAGTTTGTTTACTTTTAAACTTCAAATATAAAGAAAAAGTATAATAAAAAGTGGAGGTTGAGGAGAAATATTGGGTAAAATGTAATCTTATAGTATTATATTTTACCCAATATTTCTAGCAACCTAGTAAAAAGTGGATGGAGGTAGGCAAAAATATTAGATAAAATGTAATAATTATATTTTACCTAATATTTGCCCCACCTCCTCCCTTCACCCCAACTCACCTTCACAATGAAGCTTATTAATTTCTAAACTCACCATCCTAGATCTATCATCTCTCTATTTTTATATCACATTATTACACATAAATTAAGAGAATATATTAAAAATATTATATTAAAATGATTATCAAAGAAGCCATTAAAATGAATAAGTAGTTATTGTTCTATACATTGTGCGATCTTGCTTAACCTTACTCTTCTAAAACACACCTTCCTGAATCAATGAATAGCCTTCAGAAGTACGATGAGTAAGTCACACCATTTATGGCAGGCCACATGCATATACAACCCTTGATCCTCTCTTCGCTTGCCACAAACAAATGGGAAACAATGGACATGGGGAACATGGGAGCTGATTCTAGATCTTGGCCATGCAGTAGGTGCATCAAACAATGTACAAATTACTCACATTCCCATGGACAATGTAGGAATATAGAATAACATAAATCCACTCCCATAAATTATATACTATTCTCTTCCCTTATTCCTAGTCTTGCCAATGAATCAATTCTATAAGAATGGAGATTATATTTTATTAAAATCATAATCATCTTGAATGAAACCCCAACATACAACAATTCAAATTTTGATTTGGGACTACAACAATGATAACATTGAATTAGTAATCCCTAAATATTCTACACATATATACACACATTATGTATTCTTCCATTCAATTATAGAAACAAAACATACAAAAATACATAGGACCACTGAATAGATCCATACAAATGCAAGGCACGAATATATCCATAAAAATGTTTTACCTTTACAGTCTATATGGATTCAACGCCACCATTTTCTACAATTAATTATGTATCTAAATATAACATCAAAGTATATGGATCTAGGCTAGTTTAATTCCCCCCTTAAATAGGTTATATTCCACATGGATACTATGAGTTCTTAATACCATGGCTCACTTTTATTTTTTGAATTGCTTAATTTTAATAGGGTTATTTTTATTTAATTTAAAATGTTTACATTACATTACATTACCTTAAGTTACACATCTCTACCATGTTTTAATTTTAATTTGGTTGAGTCAAAATATTTACATTTCATTACATTATATTACGTAACACATCTCTCACTAAAAAAAAGTAATTTTATTTAAATTTTATAATTTTATTAATTATAATTAACTATAATATTTATAAATATGAATATGAATATGAATATGAATATGAATATGAATATGAATATGAATATAAATACAAATATAAATATAAATATAAATATAAATATAAATATAAATATAAATATAAATATAAATATAAATATAAATATAAATATAAATATAAATATAAATATAAATTTTATGTTTTTTTATTTTTATTATTTTTTGACTAAGTTAAAATGTTAAACATTACAACATCTCTACCATACTCAGATCAAATGTTTACATAGGAGTTAAGTTTACTTATGAGCCTCATATACAAATAACTTTTTTAACAAAAAGTGGATCTGTTGAGGGGAAATATTAAATAAAATATAATATTACAATATTATATTTATAACAAATTCACTCCAAGTCGGATCTTCCTCATTTATACCTCTAACATTCTTCACATCTTCCCACCAGATTTCTTCTTTATCTTTAAGACTGAATGTAGCTACTCGAGCTTTCATGTTCTCTGAATAGTCATGCAAACTGAAGAAATTCTTCATACCAAGCAACCATGCCTCTGCATCCTGTGATCTCTTTAGCTCTCCATCAAAACTAGGTGGCTTTTCTTTCTTAAACTCATCTAGAAAATATCCCCTATCACTCCTCCTATAAGGTTGATACCAATGACAATCATAGTGCCTATCCAAATTAGAACTAGAATGGTACCCGTGTCCATCCCTTCTCTTATCCTGAGTATCCAAAAATTTTCCATCTATAACCGTGTCATATTTATCTAATCAGTGACCACCATGCAATCTACTACCATATGCCCCATTAGTTTTTTCCTCCTACTCATGATTGATCCAAATTGGTCCTTGCCACTGCATGTCGCACAAGCTTTGAAGTATCAATGCATTTACCTCTGCTAGATTTTCATGTGCCTATATGATTATGTCATTATCTTCCTTACAAATCCTCATCTCTTGCTTTAAGATTCTCATTATAACTACCAAATCAGAAGGATTCCTAGCACCATACTTCTCTTCAGATTCACAGGGAGAGTCTTTGTAATCAACCATCTTTCTAGCCATTTGATATTTCTTCCTGCAATGCATAATATGTCAGATAAACAAAATAGCAGCAAACCAATGTACCTTAGTATAGCTCGGGGAGGATACCTTGTCTGCAAGATCACCAAGTCAGCGTGATACTTGTATAACATAATCATAATGACATATAGGCATACACAAATAATCACTCTAGTTAGGGTGTAGTCATCAATGCAAGACCATATCAACAATGCATGCTATGACCTACTGCATGACAATAACCATTACTCCAATGTACACATTTCCACGTGCAACTGTCAATATGCATAAGCAATGCCTAATCAACTAGACATACACATAAATGTATGTAGTTGAGCATAAGCGATCAATTCTTGTAATCAACCTAGAAGACTGATACATGTAATAAAAAATATTAAAAAATGTAACCTAACATAAAAGGATGTAAGTAGGAAACATAAAATCAACATGTAAGTGACATATAATCCATATATAGTCAGTGACATACTTATGACAATGAATTCCACAAAATCAATATCAAATTCTCCATGATAGCCATACTACAAGCATAATCAAGCATCAAGAAATGCAACAAGCACATGGTATGCAAGTGTAAGAGACACATATGAAACTAACATGCATGCATGATCAATACATTTCCCATCCAGTCTGAGAGTTGAACCATGCTCTGCTACCAATCTGTAACACCCTCGTCCCACATCTACCTTCATAACTCTCCATCTGGGATAAACATGCGATGAGAGGCTACTATGATGGGGTTCGACCTCCTATGTGACCTTAAAGAAGTGGAATCGACAGAATCATAACACACAAATATCCAACACCAACCTTAGGACCCACAGGAACCAAACAAGCACTTTAGATAGCTTGCCCCTGGTTCCTACTGAAGTTTTGACCAGTTTAGGCCAGATTAACATTCCCTAGACATGGCCTAGGAGAGTTATAACGCTTCCCAACCCTTAGCCAAATGTGTTAGTCTCTAGGCTAACAATATGTGTGGCCAACATTCCAGGATTTGAGCACTCTTTTCAGGCCCAGAGCCCAGAACATTGCCCAGAATGGAATGATAGCTTAAAGCCAATAAAACTACAAGTAAACAATGATGCCAAAGCAATAAACTGAACAAGACCATATCGAGACCCCTACTAGCCATGACAATCATTTCGTCAAACATATCATCAACATGTAGCCTATAGGTGTAAACAACAAAATTAAGGGTAGAGATCTCATACTTATCTAAGAATCACCATGAACCATTGTTTCATCATGTCAATTGATGCCTTATAATTTATTAGGACATAGATACATTATCCATTCATAAACAAGTAAAAACATGCTGAGATCCATACATAGCTACTGCCACAACATATACATATAACCAACATAATAGGAACAAAAATACCATAAAAATATCAACCATTAAAATCCATATATACATTAGTACATTTTCACATGAAAATCAAGGGAATGAACTTCTCATTAATAAATGCAATGAACTAACCGGAGATGGGACTACCACATTCCACTTGAAAATAGGTTGGCTGAGCCAAGTCTCTCTTTAGCCAATCACCCCCTTGCCATATTCCAAGCATGAATGTGGGATCTCATAGAACACATCAATCAAAACTCATCCAGGGCTTCCAGATGCCATCCACCTCAACCCATCAAACAGTGATTCCACCTCATGGTTGAACATCAAAAAACCATCATCAGATTGGTATTCATCCAAGACTTCTAGGGCTTCTAGAGAATTTGTCCAACCGAGGCTTCCAGGACTAGTAACTCAACCCACAACTTATACAGGGATTCCAGAGCGTTTGTCCAACCAGGGCTTCCAGGACTAGTAACTGAACCCACCAAGGGCTTCCAAAGCATTTGTCCAACCAAGGCTTCCAAAACTAGTAACTCAACCCAAGCTATTACAGGGCTTCTAGAGCGTTTTTCCAACCTGGGCTTCTAAGACTAGTAACTCAAGCCAAGCTAAGGAAACATGAGAACCAACCAAAAACAAAATAATGAAAGTAACCCATAATCACCATAGCTATCCAAGAAATGGAAAGGCTAGGAAATCCACTGTAAATCTAGGCAATCCTCCATGCTAATGATAGATCATAAGCAACAATCCACATGCATATTCCATCCATGCCAAAACTAATGGAGAAAACATAAATGCAACGTGGTACTTGCAAACAAATCTGATGTAGTTGCTGATCCTGATGCCTTCTTACATTTTCCTGCTCTTCCTTTGCCTTCTTGCTCCAAGAATCCAAGTATTCCACACCCTCCAAGAATGCTCCAAGAAAACTCCAAGTATCCAAGAGTATGAGAGAGAGAATAATGAGAGAGAGATCCAACACTAAACTGGAAAAAAGTTACCAACTGATATTTAGAAGCCTTTTTATGAATGAGGCCTCTATTTTCTTCCTTTTCCATTATTTTCCTTCATTTTACTCGTCACATGAAACCTGTGACCTTGCACCTCATTTTTTCCTAATTTCCATTATTTTCGTAATTAATTGTGCCAAAAATTACATTTTGCCTTTCCAAAGCCTTAGTCATTGCCTTTGCCAATTTCCTTAGCCATAAACCAAATGAACACACATTAGGATGTCCTGTCCAACATTAAGCTTGGAATAAGTGTCCCATCGACCATGGTTATTTTTTTTAACTTTTATTACATGGAAAATTCACTAGGGATGTTACAATTATGATCTCAAAGGGAGTTGACTCATTTATTTGTTTCTTGTTCATGTCTTCATAACTTGATGATACCTTGATTGATAAATTTATTGTGTGTGTGCAGGTGCCTCTCTGATTTCCAAGTTGTTGCTGGTGGTGGGATGCCTTCCTGAGGATGATGTGTTCCCTCCTGGCTGCATACAAGGCTCCATCATGCTTTCTATGGGTGTAATATATATATATATATATATATATATATATATATATATATATATACATATCAGGGATTTTTGTTGTGATTGCACAAGTTGTCACAGGAAAAGTTTTCTCCCTATAGTAGTATTTTGACCCTCCCTTGATGCCTTCAATTTACATGATGGTGTCGATGGATATGATGAAAAGCCATGAGGAAAAGGTTAGAGTCATAAGGAAGTAGTGAATACATTGGAGAAATAGAAAATAGAGGCTTCTGTGGTTTTTTAGAGGTAGGATAAAGCAAAAATTTTGAGCAAGTTTTCGTGAAATGGAGTGGATGGGTGATGGATGGATGATGAATAAATCATTGGTGGACACCATTTATAATTTCCTAGAGGCATCATGTCCTTTTGGGATGTTATTCTCATTTGATCCCCCTCCTGTAGCTTCACAAGATCCTCTTGTAGCATTACAGGACCTTATGTAGCAATACAGGTCCTTCCTGTAGCAACAGAGTGAGGAGGTGAAATTCAGATTTCTTGTTGATTGGATGGCAGAGAAAGATGGTTATATAAGTGGAGAGTATGGATGAAAGGATGGATGAGAGCTTGTAGTTTTCGTCCTGTATCCGTAAAATCTTCCAACTACATGCAGTCTTGTAAAAGAAAAGAAAGGTTAGTAGGAATGGTGTAAGCTTCTTCCTTTTGTTCCTCCTTATCCATTTTTTTTGAGACAAGCACACTGCCTCTCTGGATGCTTTCAACCTACATGCCTACCCTAAGCGCCTCAATGGAGTTTTTCACCCAGGAACCTTTATTTTTTTTCTTCTCTTTTTTTTTTTTACTCCTAGGCTGCCTCAGAGAGGTTTTCAACCCTGTAGTTGGCCTCAAAAGCCTCATAGATATTTTTTTTAAATTTCTAGGAATACTGTGTACTGGAAGCTATGAAACTCCCAATTACATTTAATTCTCTGTTGAATGAACTGATAAATTAATCCTTGGACAGAGGTCTTCTACATAGCTTAAACCTATAACCATTTACAAGTGAGGGAGTACCTTCCTCATCAATGGTTATGATCCAGACAGATCCATTTTCATGACACTTTTTTACTACATATGGACCCAACCATCTTGTCATTAGTGTCCCTTTGAAATATTTGAACCTAGAATCATATAACAGGGCCCAATCTCCTTCTTGAAAAGTCTTTTCCCTAATAGGTTTGTCATTCCATACCTTTTTTTGTAGTTGTATGACTTCAGTGTGTAGGAGAGCTTGCATCCTGAATTTATCTAAGCCATTAAGTCGGAGAAGCCTTTGTTTCTGTGTTGTAGTGAAGTCTAAGTCCAAATGAGCTTCCATCCTCAAAGTGTTATATTTAAACTAAATAGAAAGCAAAGCCTTCGTCCCATAAACCAAGTTATATGGATTGAACCCAATGGTGGTTTTCCAAGTGGTGTTGTAGGCCCAAGTGGACTATACTAGTCTATCTACCCAATATTTCATGTTGTTGCTAACAACCTTGGCGAGGATGCTCTCTAATGCTCTATTTGTGACATCTACTTGCCCATTTTCTTGGGGGTGATAGGTAGTGGATGTCTTGTGCTTGATATGGTGTTGTATCATGAGATCTTCAATTAGATTTGATGTGAATTGTCTTCCTTGATTGGTGACTACCTCCCTTAGATACCCAAACTTGTAGAAGATGTTTTCTCTTAAGAACTCAACCACTTTCTACTTAGTTGTTTCTTTGACCGCCTTTGTCTTAGCCCACATTTTCAAGTAATCAGTGACCACAATGATCTACCTCTTTTGTCCTGATGGTGGATCAATTGGCCCAATGAAATCCATGCCCCACTTGTTAAATGGCTCTAAGGCCACTTGAGGTTGTAAGGGAATTTCATCCCTGGGTGTGGGTCTAGCCATCCTTTGGCACTGATCACATTTGGTGGTGTATCTCCTTGCATCATGATGTAAAGTGGGCTAATAGTAACAAACCTGTAAAACTTTAAAGGTTGTCCTCCTAGAAGAAAAATGATCCCCACAAGGTCCATCATGACATGCCAAGAGATTTCAAAGACCTATTCTTATCTTACACATATCCTCAAGATCTGATCTGGTCCCAATCTAAAAATATTGCCCCCAATCCAAGTTAAAGGAGCGCTTTTCCTTACAATCTTTCTTTTCTCTCTGGATGATATATTAGGAGGGAACCTCCTAGAAACCAAGTAGTTGGCTATGTCAAAAAACCACGGAGAAAGCACCGAGATGGAAAAGAGTGTTCATTTGGAAGTTGATCATCCACCATCTCCTCATTACCTATAGGAAAGGTTAGTCTGGAAAATGAATATGCAACGACATTTTCTTTCCCCGGTTTGTCAATAATAGTCAAATCAAACTGTTGTAACAATAAAAACTATCTAATTATATTCCCATTGACATCAAGCTTGTTCATCAAATATTTAATGGCTACATGATCAATATGAACAAAATTTTGATACCCAGTGATATAGTTTCTGAATTTGTTTAAAGATTATACCACTGTTAAGAGTTATTTTTTAGTGACAATGTAATTCAACTCAAATTTAGACAAATTCTTACTGATGAAATAGATAACATAAGGAAATTTATCTTATACTTGTCCTAAGGCTAGCCCCACAAATTTATCTGATGCATTAGTATGGATATGGAAAGGAAATGCCCAGTTGGGACCCTTAATGATGGGTGCAGTGGTCAACTTTTCTTTCAACACTTCAAGGGCCTCTTGATAGTTTCTTGTCCAACCAAAATATGAATCCTTGGCCTGTAATCCAAACAAATGTGAAGCCACTTTACTAAAGTCTTTGATGATTCTCCTATAATACCCAACTAATCCTAAGAAACTCCTATAGAGACCCTTTTGATGATGGTCCACGGAAATCTTGTTTGGGTCAACCTGTATCCCTTCCTTGGATATGGAATGACCAAGGAAAGTCCCTTCATTAATCAAGAATTTACATTTCTCAGGGCTTAATGAGAGATTCATTTCAATACATTTATTCAAGACCTTTCACATATTAGACAGAGATTCATGAAGTCACATCCATAAGGAGTGAAATCATCCATGTATATTTCAACAGAGTTATGAACAAGTTCAACAAAAATACTCAAATGCCCTCTAAAAAGTAGTAGGGAAATTGCACAGACTGAATGGAAGAAATATATAGGCAAAGGTACCCCTAGGACATGTAAATGTCGTCTTATCTTGGTATTCACGACTGATCTAGATTTGGTTGTATCCACTAAAATCATCTAGGAAGGAGAAAATTTTCTTCCCTGCAAGGCCATCTAGGACTTGGTCAATGAAGGGAAAAGGAAAATTGTCCTTATTTGTAGACTTGTTAAGTTCCTAGTAATCAACATAGATTCGCCACTTTCCATTATTCTTGGGAACTAAAAAAAGAGGTGATACCTAGTCACTATCTAAAATGGGGTATATGAATCCTGCATCCGGTAGCATTTGTAATTCTTCTTTTAAAATGTACTTAAGAGTTGGGTTCATCCTTCTTTGGGGTTGGAACATAGGCTTGCATCCCTCCTTGATGTAAATATGATGAGTACAAACTGAGGGATGCACACCCTTCATTTCCTTATAATCCCAAGCAAAAGCATCCAGGTGTTGCCTCAGCACATTGCATAATTTTTCTTCATGTTTAGCTGAGAGAGTGGTTGATCTTTAAAGTTCTGGATGGGCCAAACTATACAATATTGACATGTTCTAGACTTTAGTCAACATGGCATAAGTCAGTCCAAAGATTACTCCTAGATTCTTTCATCAACTCATCAATTAGTATGGGAGTGGGAGGTTGGTTCTGAAGGATATGGTCAATGAAGTCATCTTCATCAAGTTTCCCCACTCCTATAACAATATCTAGAGTGAATATTTGGTAGGGGCTTATGTGATACATTTCATCCTCTTCCTCATGCTATAACCATAAGGGTAAGTCATGTTCAATAGAAGGTTGAGCAGGAGGATACAATACCAATTGTTTTGATAAATGTCCATTCTTAATAGTCATGTTCCCAGCCCTACAACTAATGTAGGCATCAACAGTGGCCAACCAAGGTCTTCATAAGATGAGAGGATAACCATTAAAATTGGATTTGGGCTGGAGAACTAGGAAATCAGTAGGTTAATTTGAAGAGTCAATGGAGACCATAACATCTTCAACAATTCCCTCAGGAGCTATTGTAGATCTGTCTGCAAGCTGCAACACTATGGTGGTCTTCCTCAAATCCCCTTGGATATTTATCTTTAGCATGGTTTCCTTAGTCATCACATTTATTGCAACACCAAGATCAATCAGGGTATTCGGGGCTATAATTCCATCAATGTGAACATCCACTACTAGGCTTCTAGGGTCTAGATATTATGGGAAGATCACCCTCCCAAGCATCAGATCAGATAGTTTCCCAACAACATTGATGTTGGGGGTGTCTCTTTTTATTTTCCCAATATTTTTGAAATTTTTTTCCTTAATAAGACTATTATATATGGGAACATATTTAATGGCCTAGAGAAGGGGTATCTTAACACACAAATTATTCAATTCTCCCAGAAGTTCAACCTCTTCTAGGGTGTGCTGGCTAGGATGGATCAAACTCTCAGGAAAGGGAGGTGGATTCACTTGAGGAATAATCTCTTCCTTATATTTTTTAAGATATTCAGGTGGAGAAGGTGGGTGATTATTTGGGAGCACTCTCCCAGACCAAAGGTTGATCTCCTGGATTTCCACAACATAAGTAGGATAGGATGTCTCTCCACTATAGACCTATTGTGTTTTCTTGTTGTTCGGATTCGGATTGGGTTGAGCAGGAATTTGAGGTTACTTAGGAGGAGTAGGATGAGTGAGTTGTGATTGAGGTTGGGGTGGAGGTAGTAAAGTAGGAGGCTGGTTGACTTGAGGCCTCCACCCTTGTGATGGGTTTCCCCATTGAGAAGATTGGGGTGGATATAGCTGAAAAGGATGGTTGACAAGTTGAGGAGGATATGGAGGAGAATAAGGTGAAGAAGGAGGTTTGGAACATGAAAGATGAGTGGAAGAGTACCAAGGTTGCAAAGGTGAATTCTGATTTGGATTTTAATAAGAGTAATGTGCACCTTGCATACCCTGTTGATATGGACGAGATCCTTGAGTCCTTCTTTGATTAATGAAGAAATTTTTCTCTGACCCACCTTCTTCCCCTTGGTATACATCTTTTAGGCCTAATAAATAGGGGAATTGATCTCTTACATGATTTTCTTCACATACTAGGCAGACTTCTATGACATTCAATGGGCATTCATTCCTAGGATGTCTTTTAGTGCATCTAGAAAGAAAATAGCTAGTGCCCTCTTTGCTTCCTTCTGCTTTCTTTTGATTTGCATGGTATCCATTTGAAATTCAAAGGTATTCAACATTTCACTTTTAAAATACTACAACACGTTCCCTATCTCATTCTTGATGGATGTTGTGGAGGGAGAGGAACTGACCAAGCCTTGACTAGCCCTACACTTCTTCCTATAAGAACTAGAGTGATTCTTGAATACAATTTTGATGTCATAATAGGATAATTGATAGGTTTCTCCTCTAGATAACATGTTGAGGGTTTCCAACATATCATCCCTAATCCCTTAGAAAAGAACTAGCTTGAGTGACTCAGGATCAAGGGTATAGTTGGCCCTCCTATAATGGAGTTGAAATCTCTACTCACAGTCTTCTAGGGATTCATCAAGTCTAAGAGTCATCATCCTAAAGATGAATTCCTTGGTTTATTTGAACCTACAATAGTCCTTGTACTTGATATTGAAGGCCTGTTGCATTTGGGCCCATGTAGTGATGCTACCCCTAGGGATACCCATAAACCAGTGCAAAACTGCATCTTTAAGGGTAGAGGGGAATAACTTTAGCTTCTTCTCATTAGAGGCATATTCATAGGTCCTACAAACAACAAAAAATTCAAACATGAAGGTTTTAGGATCCTCAGAGGTTAGGCCATGGAAGTGTGGAAGGGAAGTAGGGGTTATATTCTTCATTCTAGCCTCTCCATTGGTTTCTATGATGGGGAAAACCTCATTGTCCCTGTTTTTAGCCATAGTTTGGGTAGGTGAAGTGGGTTCCTCTTCTTCCCCAATAGGTTAAAAAGTACATGGTTTCTCACCTAAAGGGTCTCCTAACTCCCTTGCAGTTAGAGAGGGAAGTTCACAGTCACCAAAGAAGAGTGAAGGTTGATTGCTTGAGGGTGTAGGGGTTTTTGATAAGAATTTTCCTTCGTTATCTCTACTCCTATGAGGCATGAAATAATTTTTATTTTTTATTTTCACTTTTTCAAAAAATGAATGAAAAATAGAAAACAATGCTTAAGAAAAAACATCTACTTAGACACCTCCCCAACAACGATGCCAAAAAGTGGTGAGCCCTGGTATTGCACCAAGAATGTTGCAACTCCCAAGGGCTCCTCAACTCAAATTATCAACCTGGGGTTCGTACAAACTTAGAGGTGACAATGTTATATGCACGATAGGTTAAATTCTATTCATGCCACCCTCAATCATGACATTAGATCAAAGTGCTTAGAGACCATTCCTCCTACTGAACTATAGTGAAATCTTGTTGATGAAAGTACAATTGAAAACTGATTCTAGCTATGAAAGTGGAAATGCCATTTTCTCAACTTGTAGATGCTAAATAATCATTTCATTAAAGGGAAAGGGCTAATCTACTTGTAGAAAGAAATATAATCCATCTTGCATAACTCATCAACCTAGCAACATAATTGCATGTATCATCTACCTATTTCACACTCGCTTGAAAATCAGAAACCTAACTTGCATCGTACTTGTGATTGAAAAACACTAATTTCTACTATGTTTTGCAGTGAGGAAAAGGATTGGTTTGAGTGGTCTAGGAACTTTTCTTGATCATAAAATCACAACTTGGGGTCATTATTCATCTTTATGGAGGTAAGATTGAAGTGGGGATCAAAAAATGGTGAAGGAAAGTGGTGCTACATGCCTACTATAGGTGCTGCTATAAGAGGTATTATATCACTATAGGAGGGCATGTAATGTTGGGATTCCAAGAGGCTTTTTAGGGTGAAAACGATGTCTTGAGGGCATGAAGAGGTGGATGGAGGTTAGAGAGAATGAAGGAAGGTTTGGTTGAGACCCCTAGCTAAGCCCAAGACCTCTCAGAGGTCTGTCTTGCACCAGGATGAATGCTCATGGCATCTCTAGCACCCTCCTCCCACATCCACCCAAGTAACCATGTGATCTGAAAATGAGATCTTAGACTAATATTAAGGTATTATAGACTCATGTGCATGGATTCACCTATATTATTTAGCGCAACGGATCGATAAGATTGCGAATAATATAGACAATGAGCAGTTAGAGAAACATAATAGACAAACACACTGTTAGCACTTGAAATTTCACCTCAGGCTGAGAAAGGTAAACCTCAAGGCAACATCAAACCATTTAGCCTCGTAGCTAGCCCTACAGGGCAGGAGAAGGCTCTCTCCGGTCTATCTCGGTAAAATCTTCAATGGATGAGATGACCAATAAGGTAACACTGATTTTAGGCTAGTAAACTGATCAGAAAGGTTGATTTGGGGTTTTAGGGTTTTCGGTGGCATATTGAGGGGATGGCAATTTTGGGTGCGGGGATTGGACACAGTTTCTGCAGGGGGTTCTTTGGGGCGAGGTAGGAGACAATATTGATGCCTTTGATTGAGGTGGATGATCAGGAATGACAGGTGAGGAGCCAAGGAGAGCAAACAATAACTTTGAATTCCCCTTAGACAGTAGAAAACATTGAAATTAAACAAACTTAAAAGCAGAGCATGGCAGGCATGAATTCTTACTTTAACACTTCATTTGTTTAATGTGCAGAAGTAAAAGAAAGGAAATGATTCACATAACACACTTACAAGTACATTGAGAAACACACCATCAACACATGAGTCCACAAGAATCCCAAAGAGGACTGCAAAACCCTGGTCTTCCTTAGCCAAAAATTGCAGAGATACAGTGAATAATACAATGATAGCTTCTCCCTCAAGAGTCCAACCATGAAAATGAGCAAGAAAGTACATAATATATATCATCTAACCTCTTTCCCTACCTCCATGGGTCGAGCTCACTATCCTAGGAGTTGTTTCAACCACTTCTAAACTAAGCACTACAAACTAGGCAGTCAAAACAACTTGCCTCTATAAGCTAGGAAACCAATTCATTCATTTAATTTTCACCTTTTTCATGAATGAATCTTCTAGAAGAGGTACATAAGAGTAAAAGTGTCCATAAAGTACATTAATTACATCAAATAGGATAATAATCCACCCCAAAAAGTCAAACAGGGTCAAATTGCATTTTTCTGAGCTGTACACTGAAATCTGGAGAAATTTCCCTGACGGGTCGCGCGCCTCTGCCTGACGGGTCGTGCGCCTTTGGGACCACATTTGGGGCACTTCCAGGTGGCCAAATTGAGCAAGCGTAGGCTTTTTGGAAAGGTCTGTGAGTCTACTTTCCAACCCAACTAGAATTTTTGAATTTGGTGGTCATTTGCTCGTCCAAAATTGCAATCTCCCAAGACTGCTTTCTGCAACTCAAAAATGTGGCAGAAAGTCATTTTTTGCTTGTTTTTTGACTTTCTGGAGGCCCAAAACTTCATAAAATCTCAAGTCCATTGATGAGAATATGTAACTTCTCATGAAAAATCTGGAAATGCTGAGTTTTTGCAAAATGGAGTTGCCAAGATGAAGGGTCGCGCGGGGGGTGAGACCCGTTAATGGAGAAAACCTGTAATTGGCATAAAAAATTCACAAATGACAAAATTTTCTCCAAATTTCTTGAAATTTGGGCTGGGAGTCCCCAATCAAGTACCATGCTCAATCAAAGAGGCTTTGGCCAAAATTTGGAGTGGATTAGGCGTTTTCCTTCGTTTTTGTGCTTTGGCCAACCGTCCTTGGAGCACCTTCATTCTCGCCAGTATTTTTGACATTTCTTTAAAACCATGACACCTGTGCAAAAAGGGAAGGAGGTTTTTCTTCCTTGGCATGTTATGGACAAAAACCTCTCTCAATTTTCCAAAATTCATCTTTGATTGCTCTGAAACATCATTTGAGTGCGACTTGTCCCGATGTGTGAAACAAGGAATTTTGTCGAAATGGAGCGAAATGAAGGGAATAGGGGGCTTCTAAATTCTTGGGGAAATTTTTGGAAGTAGGGAGGGATGTTAGGAAGCAGGGGAAAGTGGAATCTCAGAGATTAAGTGAGGGGAAGGGGTCCAAAAGGGCAAAACACAGGCCCAACCTAGAAAATTGCCAGGTTGTAGCTAGAAACTAGGGTTTGTGCAAAAATGAGGATTTTGGCGGATCTAAGGGATGGGAAGTGTTTGATAAGGTACTTTAAGGATAGGGGAAGGTGTATGAACATCAGGAAACAAGTTTTGCCAGTGATTTGACCATCCAAGAGAAATTGCCTTCAAAACCCTAGGAGAGGGAAATGACCTTGCCTAGGCACAAATGAAGCATGAATAAGGTGTAACATGACCCAATGGAACCTAATATGATGATAGCAACCCTCTGAATGATGATAGGCTCAGCTGAATGATGACATGGACTGACATTTGGACAACTTTGAAAAGTGTGAAAGCAAACCCTAGACCTAATGCCTAGTGACCAAATTTTGCTTGAAGACTCATTGAAATGACAAAATTTGACCTTGACACTTCAAAATCACTTTGTAAGAGCATATTTGATCACTGGAGGAAGGCTGGAAAGACTGACACTAACATTGGCTCCAATGGGGATGGTAGCTCCTTGGAGGTGCCAAGAACCTTAGACCTCTGGGAGAGCAGACCAGTGCCTTACAATCATTGGGCAATGGAGTCATTATTTTGAACGGAGAACACAAAACCTTTGACACATTTATTGAATGAAAACTTGACTAAAAAGTGACTGAAACTTAACTGAAACTTGACTCAAACCGACTCGATGACAAATTGAAATGATGGAAAAACTTGACTCTAACAAACTAACTCAAGACCTGAACTTAAAATTTAAAACTTGATGGCAGTACATAACCGCCTATGTTTCTTACAAGACAACCTACCATCAAACTATATCATAATGCCAATGTAACCAATCAAGCAGATGCCTTCTTGACTGGTTCTCCCAATCAGATCTCATGATCAACAATAGATACTGGTAACTGGGCATCCAAAAACATAGTTGACCATGATCTCCTTCATCACTGAACATCGCAATAAACACTGTCACTGCTGGCTGCAACAAACTTGCTAGAGGATCGTGAAAAACATGAAGATTTGCCATTGCCACCTTCTGCTGAAAGAACAAGTAATCCTTTATTTCAAATTTTGATTTGCCTTCATCATGTGCTTCAGTAAAAGTATGCTCATGGGCTTCAAAAAACTCTGAACAAATGGATGAGCCGATCTCTTCTTGGAAAGACATTTCAGCACATGAAACATATGAAGAATCTGAAAGGAAATCCTGAATGTTTTGATCTTCTGTGGTGTGAATGTGCTGTAGGTCATTTGTATATGACATGAGGGCCAGGTTATCATGTTCCTTATTACATTCATCAATCATAAGAGAAGAAACTTCAGATGGTCCTTGAAGCACAAGATGATCATTTATATCGTCTACCACAAATTCATGCAGAAAAACTTTTTCACTTGCTTGAGCAAAGATCTCACCTTGTTGTTCATGAGCTGACTGAATGACCTCCTCATGAAGATCTAGTTCCGGTGAGGTGGGAGCACTTAGATTTGTAACTTCATTTTCTTCATGCCAGCTGATCTCAACAGTCGAGTTCTTCTTTATAGGATTCAACACAAGGTATTCTTGGTCACCATGATCTGAATTTTGATCTGAAATAGTTGAGTTGACTGCATTACATTCTAAAATTGAATCTTGGCTACCTTGCACGCTGTCTTCTTCTGTGGGCAGATCTGAAACAAGCTCTTCTCTTTCATCAATTACAGCCATATGGCCATCTTCAACCTGCTGATCTTGACAAGTATCCTCTAAGATTTCTATGTGCTGTTGAAACGGCTTTTCATACAGAGCCTCCATAATCTCAACGTCCATAAAATTATCATCTTCATAATATTTCTCAAGGTTTTCAATAAAAGTAGAAGCATGTTTGCAACAGTCTTGAACTAAATTCAATGATGGATAAGAGTCCTTATATCTTTCAATGAACATAGCATGAAAATCCTTTAAACAATAAATACAAGCAGGCGGCAAACTTTCATACCATGATTGGGCTTCACCTTCCAGAGTGGCCAAGAATATCTTCATCAAGCAATCTTCAGGAAAATCGACCTTGAATTTGCGAATATGCATGTGAAATCTAACCAGATGTAGAGCAGCGTCCTTCCTACCATCATCATTAAATATAGGCAAATTCCTTGACCAATCTACCTTTGGAATTTTATTTGGAAAACCAGGGATGTGATCTCGGCTCATGGGAGCATATCTTCTTGCAAGCTGATCCATCTTGAAAATTGCAAAGCTACTGATCTCTCTGCGGTGGAGTAACCATGAAGCACAGGTTTCTGGATCCTTCAGTGAAAGGAGTCGCCAGGTGGATGATTTCAGCATGTGAAAACTCTCAACCTATCATCTACGGCTTAGAGTTCACAATTATACTGGGATAAAGTGTCAATGAAGCGCTATGTTCACAAGCTCACGGAGATTGACTGAAGCAACGTTTATCTACTAACGCTGATGTAAAACAAGAGCGTTTTCGAAGGCTACCTGGCGTATCTTCAGGCTCCGTCTAAGACTTATGAAATAACACGTCAATGAGCAAACGATCAGTTTGTTCTCCCCAGCGGAGTCGCCAGTATGTTAGAGCTTGAAATTTCACCTCAGGCTGAGAAAGGTAAACCTCAAGGCAACATCAAACCATTTAGCCTCGTAGCTAGCCCTACGGGGCAGGAGAAGGCTCTCTCCGGTCTATCTCGGTAAAATCTTCAATGGATGAGATGACCAATAAGGTAACACTGATTTTAGGCTAGTAAACTGATTAGAAAGGTTGATTTGGGGTTTTTAGGGTTTTCGGTGGCAAATTGAGGGGATGGCAATTTTGGGTGCGGGGATTGGACACAGTTTCTGCAGGGGGTTCTTTGGGGCGAGGTAGGAGACAGTATTGATGCATTTGATTGAGGTGGATGATCAGGAATGACAGGTGAGGAGCCAAGGAGAGCAAACAATAACTTTGAATTCCCCTTAGACAGTAGAAAACATTGAAATTAAACAAACTTAAAAGCAGAGCATGGCAGGCATGAATTCTTACTTTAACACTTCATTTTTTTAATGTGCAGAAGTAAAAGAAAGGAAATGATTCACATAACACACTTACAAGTACATTGAGAAACACACCATCAACACATGAGTCCACAAGAATCCCAAAGAGGACTGCAAAACCTTGGTCTTCCTTAGCCAAAAATTTCAGAGATACAGTGAATAATACAATGATAGCTTCTCCCTCAAGAGTCCAACCATGAAAATGAGCAAGAAAGTACATAATATAGATCATCTAACCTCTTTCCCTGCCTCCATGGGTCGAGCTCACTATCCTAGGAGCTGTTTCAACCACTTCTAAACTAAGCACTACAAACTAGGCAGTCAAAACAACTTGCCTCTATAAGCTAGGAAACCAATTCATTCATTTAATTTTCACCTTTTTCATGAATGAATCTTCTAGAAGAGGTACATAAGAGTAAAAGTGTCCATAAAGTACATTAATTAAATCAAATATGATAATAATCCACCCCAAAAAGTCAAACAGGGTCAAACTGCGTTTTTCTGAGCTGTACACTGAAATCTGGAGAAATTTGCCTGACGGGTCGCGTGCCTCTGCCTGACGGGTCGTGCGCCTTTGGGACCACATTTGGGGCACTTCCAGGTGGCCAAATTGAGCAAGAGTAGGCTTGTTGGAAAGGTCTGTGAGTCTACTTTCCAACCCAACTATAATTTTTGAATTTGGTGGTCATTTGCCCCTCCCAAATTGCAATCTCCCAAGACTGCTTTCTGCAACTCAAAAATGTGGCAGAAAGTCATTTTTTGCTTGTTTTTTGACTTTCTGGAGGCCCAAAACTTCATAAAATCTCAAGTCCATTGATGAGAATATGTAACTTCTCATGAAAAATCTAGAAATGCTGAGTTTTTGCAAAATGGAGTTGCCAAGATGAAGGGTCGCGCGGGGGGTGAGACCCGTTAATGGAGAAAACCTGTAATTGGCATAAAAAATTCACAAATGACAAAATTTTCTCCAAATTTCTTGAAATTTGGGCTGGGAGTCCCCAATCAAGTACCATGCTCAATCAAAGAGGCTTTGGGCAAAATTTGGAGTGGATCGGGCGTTTTCCTTCATTTTTGTGCTTTGGCCAACCGTCCTTGGAGCACCTTCGTTCTCACCGGTATTTTTGACATTTCTTTAAAACCATGACACCTGTGCAAAAAGTGAAGGAGGTTTTTCTTCCTTGGCATGTTATGGACAAAAACCTCTCTCAGTTTTCCAAAATTCATCTTTTATTGCTCTGAAACATCATTTGAGTGCGACTTGTCCCGATGTGTGAAACAAGGAATTTTGTCGAAATGGAGCGAAATGAAGGGAATAGGGGGCTTCTAAATTCTTGGGGAAATTTTTGGAAGTAGGGAGGGATGTTAGGAAGCAGGGGAAAGTGGAATCTCAGAGATTAAGTGAGGGGAAGGGGTCCAAAAGGGCAAAACACAGGCCCAACCTAGAAAATTGCCAGGTTGTAGCTAGAAACTAGGGTTTGTGCAAAAATGAGGAATTTGGCGGATCTAAGGGATGGGAAGTGTTTGATAAGGTACTTTAAGGATAGGGGAAGGTGTATGAACATCAGGAAACAAGTTTTGCCGGTGATTTGACCATCCAAGAGAAATTGCCTTCAAAACCCTAGGAGAGGGAAATGACCTTGCCTAGGCACAACTGAAGCATGAATAAGGTGTAACATGACCCAATGGAACCTAATATGATGATAGCAACCCTCTGAATGATGATAGGCTCAGCTGAATGATGACATGGACTGACATTTGGACAACTTTGAAAAGTGTGAAAGCAAACCCTAGACCTAATGCCTAGTGACCAAATTTTGCTTGAAGACTCACTGAAATGACAAAATTTGACCTTGACACTTCAAAATCACTTTGTAAGAGCATATTTGATCACTGGAGGAAGGCTGGAAAGACTAACACTAACACACACATAACACAACAAGTTTAATATGGAGTTCACCCAAAACTCTTGGGCTACATCTCCTGGTCCAGCCTCCAGTGGTGACCTCTCTATTATGTCTTCAAGAGCAAAGTTTTACAAAAGTGAGCTCGCAACAGATACAAAACAATAGGAGTTTACTTGAATCCCTCAAGTCTCTTTGAGTACACAGACTCTCCCTCTCGCTCTCTGTCTCTATTTTCTCTCTGTCTCAGCACTGCTTGCCTCTGCCTCTGTCATTAGTGGCTTTTAAGCCAATCAACGCTGTCTGTTCGTTTCCTCTTCTAGGCTCTCTGGATCCCGGCCTCTATCTACTCAAATATCCTCTGAGCGTTAACCAATCATGGTATAACATCTTCAGGTATGGTGGCCACCTATTCTGCAACGGAAGGGATCATCGACACCTTTGAAGTTCCCAAAATAGTCATTCTCTGTTTACACAGAGAAATACACAAAAACACATAAAAATCCACCCAAACGCCTTTTACCGAATCTGAAATATTAGCAATTCCACCCTATAATCCTTTTAGATCCATCTTTGGGCACTATTGCAAGTGATCATTGATCAACAATTATTATTGATTTCGGGTGGCTTACGTGCACGTAGATTACCCGCCCAAAAAGGGTGGTTTTCTCTCTCCGGTGCCTGGCCATGTGTCGACCAGTGTATGGGCTTGGGCGGAGCCCGGCCAATACCACTTATCACCTAAGGCCTGCCCAAAATCCCACTCGTTTTAGAACTCAAAACACATATCACTGCATATAAAAACCCTTTCGGGTCTGTTTTATCGCCCAATTCGCATTTCCTTTGTTTTTCGTTTATTTAACGAAAATGCGATTTTACATAGAAAAAGCCCTTTTTCCGGAACTCAAATTATATTAAATTTCATCCATAACCCCATCGGGTTTGGCTATCACAAGTTGCAAGCATATCGGCCCCGCTCCTTTGTATTGCTCCGATGTGATAATGCGATGCGATATATCGCAATCGCATATCGCATAGTCCTCGGGCCGTTGGTAAGCGCTCCTTCGTATTCTGTTGATGAGATATCGCGACTTAACCTGGGCCGTCGATCTACGCGCTTGATCAACGGTCCTCGTTTACTTTTCTAATCGCTATCGCAATTATCATATGGTTGCCTCCGATAACCTCCGCTTGCCACAACCGATTGCGATATGCCGATCGGATTTGGACTGTTGATCGGTCAGATCTGACGGCTCCTGTGCATCATTGTTCAAGCCTTCGATAGCTCTGTTTTTCACTGTTTCTTCATGTTTTTTCAGGTCCGATAGTCTAATCCGCCATTTTTAAAGGATCATCCTTTGCGATTGTTTTTGAGTTTTTGAAGACTTAGAGGGTTTCTAGGATCCATTTTGGATCACGCCTTCCCATTGAAAAAGCTTTTGGACCACCAAAAGTTGGTTTTTAAGCATCGATCAAGTGAGGATACAACTTCCTCACTTGTCCAATCTCTATCCATCGTGCACTGCTTGGTTTTGAACCTTTGAGTTCGATTCTTAGGTACTCAACATTCCCCCTGCGCGTAGTTCTCACCTTCCTGTCCAGAACTATGTCTTCCTGCAACTCATTGAGATATTCAGGCAACAAATCATCAATAGAAGGCAACTGACTTTTCTCTTTGGGATCTTCAATCAATGAAAGTTCATATAGTCTCAATTTCTCTACATTAATGACTAAATAGATATGCATATAGGCTGGCAAATCAAGGCGAAAAACATTTTCACCAATTTTCTCAAGTATCTTGAAAGGCCCATACCTTATTGGTTTAAGCTTCTTACCTTCACCTTGCATTCTATCTTTGCTAATGTACAACCAGAATTGATCACCAACTTGGAAGCTATGATCAATTCGATGCTTGCCATGCCTTGCCTTGTACTTGGCCTGGCTTCTTTCTAGTTGTTCCTGCACTGCCTGGTGAATTTCTTGGATCTGTTCAATGAAATTGGTTGCTTTGTCCACATCACTGTGTCCATCAACTGCTATGTCTTTACTAAAGACAAAATCCAAGGGAGACCTTGGTGTAAAACCAAAACAAGTCTCAAAAGGAGATCTCTGAGTAGAAGAGTGTTCGGCATGGTTGTAAGCATGTTGCACATAGCACAAATGTTCATCCCAAAGCTTGGAATGCTTGCTGCAATAACCATTGAGCAACTGGATCATTGTCCTATTGACCACCTCTATTTGGCCATCTGTTTGTGGATGAAATGTTGTGCTCTTCTTCAATCTGGTGTCCATCAATTCCCACAGACTTAACCAAAACTTCCCAACAAATCGGGAATCTCGATTAGATACCATGGAAGTGGGTAACCCAAAATGAACCCATACATGCTGAAAGAACAACTTTGTTGTTTGTTCAGCTGTAAATTGATTGTTACAAGGTATTAAAATACACATTTTGCTGAACTTGTCCACAATAACATATAAATAATCATGACCTTTTCTAGATTTTGGCAATCCCCTAGCAAAGTCCATGGAAACACTTTCCCAAGGACGAGAAGGAACTAGAAGTGGAGTGTACAAGGCTAGTTTTCTATTGTTGGGCTTGCTTTTAGCACACATGGTACACTTTTTAATATATATAGAAACTATTTCATGCATTCTTGGCCAATAACAGGACCTTTGCAGCTGTGCAATTGTTTTACTTACACCAAAATGACCTCATATTAGAGAAGCATGTGTTTCTCAGATTATGTTAGCTCTTTCAATTTGAGGAATGCATAAATTTACCAAATGGTATAAGAGTTGGTCCTTAACATGATAATCCAATTCTTCTACTTGTTTTCCTTGACTTAAAGTTTCATATACATCTTTAAAATCTACATCTTGAGCATATTGTTCAATGTAGCTTTCATGCAATACTGAGTTATGCTTAAGTATAGTAGATGCATTTATGATTGGTCTTGATAACATATCTGTAACTTTATTGTGTATGCCCTATTGAGCTAATTTATTAACACAAATTAACACAAGTATTCATTATCAATCCAGGTTTGTAAAACTTGGAGGTAAGTCCACAGTGTATGGATATCAGGTATAGCCAAGCTTAGAAGATAAAGTTTGAAGAACTGAAGAAGTACATATTACAAATATAAACCTATATTAACAATTTCTAACTCACTTTTGCAATGTATGAAAGATGAAGTGGCTCTTAACTTAAGAGATCCATTTGTGTCATTCTCTCTCAATTATCACTTAATGAATAGAAATAAGAAATCATGAATTAACAATAGCTTAAGATGCATAAATAAACAATGAAGGAGACTCTTAACTTAAGAGATATTTGGGCATTTTTCATCACAATTCATTCATCATTATGCTATCATTGGAAAACTGAAAGTACATAAAAACGGCTTGCATGTAACAAAGATGAATTCTAGTTTTGATCTATTAATTCAATAGAAGGAGAATTCAACTTGAACACTTTGTTGTCCCTTCTTATTAAAGTGATAAACAAACTAAGATTCACCAATAATATAAATCATCACACATTAATTCATAAGAAAATCTAAAACAAAGCAAGTAAACAAATTCTAACGTAACCAGTTCATGGAAATTAAGCTAATCTAACAATGAGGTGTATTTAGCTTGGAGTGGGGGCACTCCACCCTTGCCTTGCACACTTGAGGTTGCTATCAAATGCTGGAACTTTAGTCACTCATTCACATCAATGAACAACAAAATAAAAGTATAACAGGTTCTTCAAATTAGTCACCAAAATCCAAATGTCTCAGCATAAAGTTATACAAAAATTACATATCATAAGCCTTCAAAGTCTTGGCTTAAATAGAATATTATGAAACAAACTGATCTAAAGTCTCTCTAAAAATCATATCTATTCATATCCATCTATGTAAGTCGAATCCATCCAATCTATCACTAGAAATATGGACAATCCCATGAAATCATAAAACTACCCTATTTCCTAGGGATTTTCTGGGTGACTAGTCATGTTTGACCAGCCTTGACCAGGCCTAATAAAGCTTGTTTTGACCAAACCAAGTGGAATTAGTTCAATCCTAGTTCCCAAGCTTTCCATTCATGCATCCAGCTCGAGCCCAAGTGTCCTGCAAATATGTCATCCACATAGCTATTACGGGAATTTTTGATTTTGTCCAAAATTGCACTTGAAACTCAAATTTCATAAAAACTTCTAGAAATTGAAAAATTAAAATTAAATACTTGAATATTCATAAAATACATCAAAATGGGATGGATGTGATGGAAACTGGATGGAAAATATAAGGATTAAGTAAGTTTCCTTAAGCAAAAATAGACCAAAACTGAGGGCCAACATCTCCCCCTTGCTGATCTTCAAACATGTCCTCATGCTTGTTTCTTCCTTTTGGATCTTCTTACCCCTACTGTGCATGTTGTTCTGGACCCTGATGCCTCTTGCTGTGTTGCCTCTAACAAATAGTCCATCCATGTGTTATGTTCTTCTCTATACAAAGTAGCCTTAACCTTCTATTTTTCATATTTAATTTTCCACATGTTCTTTTCCTTAAGCCACCTGAATGCCTACTTGAAAATAAGATCATTTTTTCTCTTTAGTTTTCCTATTTCTTCAGTTAAATTTTCATTTTCCTTAACCAAATTTTAATTACTCTTCTTATTTGCCTTGTTTTCCTTCTTCAAGTGCTTTTCCAAAATCTTATTTATTTCTATTTGATCTGTTAATTCTCTAATTTTGCTCAAGTGTAATTCCCTTTCAAGTTCCTGTGTGTTTTTCACAAATGATGTTGCTGCCACATCATCAAAATAGGAATCTTTCTCTAGAGCTTCTTTCTCAATAATATCCTCTGCCTGTTTCTCTGTAGAACATGTTTCCACAATTTGCACTTCCTGGTCCCTGCTACTTGTTTCAATTGGGCTCTTCTTCCTAAACCTCCTAGGAGTGGACATGATGGATGTTTCCTTTTCAATCATGACTGTGTTGGTTTGCTTCTTAGATCTGGTTCTGGGATAAAATGGTGAACTCACAATGCCCCTGGTTTCCTGCTCTACTTTGTTTTGTTCCTCAATGACCTGCTCCTCATACTGGTTTTGGTTCAAAAACTCTCTCCAAATCATCCCCTGAGTTTTTACTTGATATTCTACCAAAATTTTTATCAACCCTTGATGATAAACTTGTGCTTCTTTTGGTTTGTTTTCATTTTTTACTTCTTCTACCATCTTAATGAGACTTCGAAAGAAGAAATATGGTAAGTTAATGTGTTGAAGGAGTCTAATACACTGTATCCCCTATCACAAGTGAATTTTTTTTGGATGATCAAGACTAGTTCTCCCCATGGCTCATTGAACCACTCCTTGGATATACCTTTAGCTCTATCAAAGTTTCCCTTTTTGTTTTTCTCCAGGAAGAAAGTCCACGCTTTCTCCTTGAAACGTAGACCTTTGTGATAATTTTCCCCTACCATTGGAAGGTCTAATGCTTGGGAAATATATTCATGAGTAACCGGAATGGTTAGGTTTTCTACTCTTGTTTGCTCATGAGTATAATTATTCACAAATTCCCTTGTTATACCCTCACTGTGACCATTAAATCTTTGTAGGAATCCTACGAGCCTTGCTTGATACAGATTTTCTACTGTTTCCTTCCTCCAGTTCTCTATTTGGAATTTCGGCTCTATCCTGGAAGTCATATTTTCTGTGAACCAGTGAATATATCCTTCTATTATCATTAACTTCATTTTTCTAATAATGACAAATAATAAAAATATATGCATAAAAATCCTTTCCGGTTCAGTTTGTAGGAGGCTTATCTTTCCCTTGATGAACAATCAATCAATCTATTTTAATCCTTGTCTCTCTCTGCAGCAATACTGTCCCTGTTTATCAACACTCTGCTCTGTTCATGCAAACCAAATATCCATCTTTATACACACCTCTGTAAGAAAGAAATTGAACTCTGTTTTGGAAAAGAAATATATATATATATATATATATATATATATATATATATATATATATATATATATATATATATAAAACGAAATCATATCTTAATTCCTCCCTTCGATTTTCGTTTTTCTTAACATATTCTTATGACATCAAACTAGAGTCACTTCTTCATTTACTGATTGTTGAATTGAGGCCACTGTGTGTACATTTTTACTTCACTGTTTATACAATCAACATGCAATAACCAATATACAACACTTCACTGCTGATAATCAACGAATTTGTTTCACACATTCAACTATAAACCCTATACTCTGTTTTCGTTGATCAATTCCTTTATGCAATCAAACTGAAACTCATTCTTCTGTCACACTGTCTGATCATAAAAACACATGTTTATGTAATTGAAAACACAAGTGTAGTTTTAAGCTCGGCGAACTATGCATTTTTCAGAAACTACACGTTTTCAAACTACACTTAAACTTCTTGTTTCATTATTCAACATGCAATCAAACTTCAATAAGACACTCTATTTCAGAATTTTATGGAAAATCTGATCTGTCAGCCAAGATTTGTTTTGATTTTTTTTTATCCTACGTTAACAAATCATATGTTAACCTGAAGCTATGTCACAGTTCATTACTTGTGCAATCAAGCCCACTGTCTGTGCATTTAAACTCACTGTGTAAACACTTCGTTTTATTAACAAACTCGGCGATTTCATGGAGGATCAAAATCGATTTACCTGACTACGTTGAAGTGTCGTGATTCCCTTGTTTCTTGGCCCAATTATCCTGCGTTTCATATCGTTTCCCACTGTTAAACACCCTTATTTGTTGACTGGTGGCACAAATAAATTTTAAATAAATGATAGACAATCCATATCTCGGCGAAAAATCCCGATATTTCCTCTAAAATCTCCATCACATTTAAGGGAAATGAATTGGATTTTTCACTTACCTTTTCTCTTCATGAGATTTTCGCTAACTAACTCCACCTCCTCCGTCAGTCTTCTCAGCTTACCCTTCTTATTTCTCCAGTTCCTCAGCTCTATATCTCTTTCTCCCTTTCCTCGGTTTGTTTTCTCTGTCAAACCATTTTTTTCCTCACTCAAATGTATGCCAATGGCTTACAACATCCACCATCCTCTCTGAGCCTCAACAACTATGATGGCAAAGAAAATTCACAGTTCTAAGGTCTGTGGCTTCAAAAATGGCGGAGCTCTTCACTGTTAACACACAGGGCTTGTATCTGTTATTTAAAATGAATTTGATCGTTTTACTGTTGGGTATACCATCCTCTGACTGGAATGTCGTGTACAAATTTCATTGCATAATGCCCTCGTGGCTGTCCCTTTGATCAGAATGTCGTGCACATACCATCAAACTATATTGCATTCCTAAATCGAAATTATTTTGATAGGAATGGAATCGCTTGCAATTATTTGTATGGTTCATCATTTTCGCATTTGAATTCATTTTTTATTATGATTATAGTTTAGGTTCATTCATTATATCTCCACCCATATACCTTAGCTCATATCTGATGCATTCGTGGCCGTCCTCCACTCCATCATGGGTGTCCTGCATACCAACCCACAACGCTGTTGTGGCTTGACTTTGACTAACATATATACCATCATATTTTCTTTATGAGTACTGGTTTATATTTGTTATGCATTGTTTTGATTGCCACGTTAATTGCATGAATCATGGTCTCGTCACATTTCACCTTCCACCTTCACCATTTCCTACGGCCTTCCCTTCAAACATTCATCACTTGAGTTTGCATTGTATTACCACCGGGCTTGCCATGATAACCTTACACCATCATATCGTATTACCATCACATTGCATTGCCAATAGTATTACTTCTTTATGGACCATGATAGGTTCAATACATAAATCATTTCGATTTGGTTGATTTGATTATTTCTCATAATGCACCTATTCCATATGTATTGCAATATATCTCTTTAATTTTAAAATGACCACTTTTGGTCATGTTTAAAATTAACTCCATAATACTAATGTTTTATATGGTGGTGCAGGTTTCGACTTAATAAGTCCTCATTTTGATCCCTTTTGCTTTGAGGAAAAATACTTAGGGTTATGGAATGTTAGGGTTATAGAATGAATATGAAATATATGAATGGAATATAGAATATAAATATAGGATGTACATAGGATTAGGTATAGGATAAATGTAGAATATAAATGTAGGATGTACATAAGATTAGGTATAAGATAATGGGTATAGGATGAATGTAATGAATATGCATTTAGGTACTAACTTAATTTTAACAAACTCTAAAAATTTCTAAAAAAAATTCGAATTTGCAAGAGCAAAATTTTGTACTCACAATACTTGTACTTCCCCGACAATATTGGATGATGTCTTCTGATCAAATGTCTTAGATAGATTGAAACATAGAATTTATTTCTGCCTTCTATTCTAGCATCCTTCATTGATTCTAGTCTTTTGATTGTTGACGTCATTCAGGTCCCTCTGCAATTTTGACAATGATTTGTCCATTGGAATTCAACATCCTTTGCTAGTAATTTGAATAGAGGCTGTGTTATTTTGCTAAAGTTTTTTATAAATCACCTATAGTAGCCTACATAACCCAAGAAACTTCTTACCTCCTTTTGAGTTGTAGGTGGCATTAAATTCACAATGACTTGTATTTTAGCTGGATCCACCTTAATTCCTGGTGAGGAAATATGGTGTCCTAAAACTATTCCTTCAGTTAACATCATGTAGCATTTTTCATTACTCAGGGACAAATTTGTTTCTATGCATCATTTTAAAACTTTCTCAAGATTTTTTAAGCAATCGTCATATGTGTTTCCATATACCGTGAAATCATCCATATAGACTTCTACACATTCATGGATTAGATCAGCAAATATTGCAAGCACTGCTCTTTGGAAAGTTGCAGGTGCATTACATAGTCCAAATGGAAAAAAATTATATGCATAGGTTCCCCATGGGCAGGTAAATGTTGTTTTGTCCTGGTCTTCTGTTGCTATTCTAATCTGATTATACCCACTAAACCCATCTAGGAAAGAGAAAAATTTCTTCCCAGCTAATGAGTCTAGAACCTGGTCAATGAATGGTAGCGAAAAATGATCTTTTAATGTTGCTTTGTTCAATTCCCGGTAATCCACACATATTCTCCACTTCCCATTTTTCTTTGGTACAATTACCAATGGAGAAACCCATTGACTATCTGAAATAGGATAGATGAACCCAACTTTAAGTAGTTTCTGCAGTTCTTCCTTCACTATTTCTTTCATCATGGGATTCATTCGTCTTTGAGGTTGTCTTACTGGTTTAATCTGTTCATCTGTGTAGATGTGGTGAATGCATGTGTTGGGATGAATTCCTTGCATATCTGTATAATCCCAGGCAAAAGATTTTGAATATTTTTGTAATAATTCTCTTAGCTCTTGTTCTTGTGATGATTGTAAATGGTTACCAATGTTTAAATGTTTTCCGGGATATATATCAATTGTTTTTGTTGTTGAATTGGTAATTGTGTTTATAGGAAAAATGTTTGTAAATGATTCTTGCAAGGATTGGATTGTATAAGTTTCCTGAAAACACTAATTCAAAATATTACTTGCAGCTTCATATTGAATCTCTCTAAGCTGCTTTGAAATATTTGGTTTTGAGATGAAAAGATCCATTGGATCTTCATTCTCTTCCTCCTCTCTAAGATCAAAGACTTGATTGATACTTAGAATTTGGTTTGCTGTTGTTCTTGTTCTTCAAGCATTGATTCTAAAGAAGGTGATTGTGTAGGAGAATAAAGTGTAATGTATTTCCTCTCATCTCCATGTGCAATAATCATACTTCCAGATCTACGTCCTATAAAGGCATCAGCAGTGGCTAACCATGGTCTGCCTAAGATTAGAGGATGTCCACCCAAATATGTTTTTGGCTGCAAGATGAGGAAGTCAACAGGATACTCCCATGAATCTAAAGACACTATAATGTCTTCTAGTATTCCTTTTGGCACGACTTTAGATCTATCTGTTAACTCTAAGATTGTAGAAGTAGATCTAATGTTGTTTAAATGCAGATACTTCATTGTCTGCATAGTCATTACATTTATAGCAGCTCCCAAATCTATCAATGTGTTTGGAATTGAGAAATTATTTATTGAAATAGTAACCATAGGGATACCAGGATCAATATATTTTTCTACTGCTGTTTTTGTAGACATGAGGCTTGCTAATTTTCCAATGACTTGGATTGTAGTAGGATCCTTCTTCTTTTTACCAGTTTTCTTGATGCATAATTCCTTTATTGTTTTAGCATATATTGGTATTTCTTTGATTACTTTCAATAAGGGAATTTTTACATAAGCATTTTTCAATTTGTCCAAAATGTCAAATTCAAGAAGGTTCATTTCAATATTCTGCTCTACTAACCTCTCTGGATAGGGTGGTGCTTGAGTTATAATAGTTTTTTCTTTCTGAATTTGTTTTTCTGAATGTGATGTTTCAAGTTGTTCTCCTTGCTCATTTGGTTCTTCTATGATCGGAGGAGAATCCTTTTTAAGCACCTTTCCAGATCTTAAATGGACATCATTTATGGGAAGAGTAGAATATGTTGGAAAATATGCTGCTTCTTCAACATTATATGCAATTTTATCCATTTTATTGCTTGGATTCACCACTGGCTGGGCTGGTAATTGAGTTGGTCTGGGCTGGTAATTGAGTTGGTCTGGGCTAGTTTGAAGGTAGTTGTAATTGCTGTGGTTGTGTTAGTAGTGGTGGAGAATTCTGTTGCAGAAATGGCATGGATAATGGATATGCAAAATTCTGTTACGAAAATGGCATGGATTGTGGATATTGCTGGTATTGTTGGTATGGAAATGGCTGTTGATATTGTTGCTGGTATTGTTGTTGGTATTATTGAGGTGGCTGATTTCCATAACCATATCCTCTCCAACCTTGTGCAGGTTGGTTTTGATATTGTTGTGGAGGCCAAGCTTGCCATGGCATTGGAGTATTCCAAGAATTTTGAGGTGGATACTGATAGTTTTGTTGAGGGAATTGTTGTAGATTTTGTTGAGGAATCCTTGGTTGCCAAGGTCTTCTCGGTGCCACATAATAGAAACCTTTTGTTCCTTGCACTTCTTCCATTGGATTCATTTGCAATTCCTTCAACCTTAGACAATTTTCTGTTGAATGATTTTCTGTACAAAGACCACACACTTGAACACTATCCAAAGGACATTCTCTTAATGCATGTTTCTTTCTACATTTGGGACAAAAGATTGCTAAAATTTGTTCTTGTTCTTCTTTCTTTTTGTTTGCTTTTAGAACATCTACTTGTGTCCCTAATGTACTTAGGAGATCAGTTTTGAAGTTTTCTAGCAAGCTTCCTATCTCTGCTCTTGTTACTCCTCTTGCTGCTTTTGAACTAACATCTCTCCTTCCCATTTTTTATCTTCCTCTAGAATATTTTTGACATAATTCTGCAATTTCGTTAAATGGAAAGTTTGAAATATCACCCTTTCCCATTACATTTAGAATGTCAAGGTATTCATCTCTTATACCTTTGAGAAATATTGTTCGAATGGTGTCTTGGTTTAGAGAGTGTTGTTTAGATTTTTGTAGATTATATGCAAATCTTTCTAAGTATTCTTCTAGACTCTCGTCTTCTTGTTGTGTCATTCTAAAAACATCCTCTTTCGAGTCCCTAGGCCTACAATAGGCTTGATATTTTTTAAGAAAGATTGATTTCATTTCATCCCAAGAAGCTATTGTTTTCTCTTCTAAACCCATGAACCATTTTCAGGCTGCTTCTTTCAATGTAGCAAGAAAGAGACGAAGTTTGTGTGTGTCATTGGTGTATCCATAAGTTCTACACAAGATATAAAATTCATACATAAAGGAATCATGATCTTCCGTTGACATTCCATAAAAATTAGGTAATACAGAAGGTGGAATATTTTTCATTTTTACATCTTCTCCTAATACTGCACTTGTATATAAAATTGGAAAGCCAAAAGTAGCTTCCTGATCACCACCATCTTCTTGTCATTTCCTATCCTCTTCTCCTTTCCTATCATTTTCTCATTTTTCCTCTTCTTCTCTGTGTCTTCTCCACTCCCTTTGTTGTCTTTCATATTCAAGTTTTTGTTCAGGAGTAAGAATAACAGATCCATATCCCTCTTCTGTCATAGCTTTAATTGTCTCAATGTCAACTTGAGGCTCAGGTTGTTCAAAAATAGGTTGATATATGGACTCAAAAATGGACTACTTTTCTTTAACAATTTCTTTTTGTTTTCCTGAAGTAGGTGTTGTTGTTGGAGTTTGTTTTCTTTTCACCTCCCAGGTTAACAAAGTTTGCCTTTCAATTAAAGTTAATCTTTTTCCTGTTCTTTGTTTTTCTTCCAATTCCTCAATTGTTGGTTTACCAGCAACTGGTGTTGTTAGCTTTGATGGTCCTACTTCTATTGATGGGGTTTTTTTTTAATAAATCTACCTTGAGGATCTCTATTTCTAGGCATAAAGAAACATAACCAAAAGAAATATATCTTAACTAATTTTTTATTTTTGTTTTGTTAAATTTTTAATGTTTTTGTTTATTTTTCTATTTGACTATGCTGATAATTGCCTCCCCGGAAACGACACCAAAATGTTGAGCTAATTTATTAACACAAATTAACTCAAGTATTCATTATCAATCTAGGTTTGTAATACTTGGAGGCAAGTCCATAGTGTATGGATATCAGGTATAGCCAAGCTTAGAAGATAAATTTTGAAGAACTGAAGAAGTACATATTACAAATATAAACCTATATTAACAATTTCTAATTCACTTTTGCAATGTATGAAAGATGAAGTGGCTCTTAACTTAAGAGATCCATTTGTGTCCTTCTCTTTCAATTATCACTTAATGAATAGAGATCGGAAATTATGAATTAACAATAGCTTAAGATGCATAAATAAACAATGAAGGGGACTCTTAACTTAAGAGATATTTGGGAATTTTTTTTATCACAATTCATTCATTATGCTGTCATTGGAAAACTGAAAGTACATAAAACTGTTTGCATGTAACAAAGAAGAATTCTAGTTTTGATCTATTAATTCAATAGAAGGAGAATTCAACTTGAACACTTTGTTGTCCCTTCTTATTAAAGTGATAAACAAACTAAGATTCACCAATAATATAAATCATCACACATTAATTCATAAGCAAATCTGAAACAAAGCAAGTAAACAAATTCTAAAGTAACCAGTTCATGAAAATTAAGCTAATCTAACAATGAAGTGTACTTAGCTTGGAGTGGGGGCCCTCCACCCTTGCCTTGCACACTTGAGGTTGCTATCAAATGCTGAAACTTCAGTCACTCATCCACATCAATGAACAACAAAATGAAAGTAGAACAGGTTCAAATTAGTCACCAAAATCCAAATGTTTGAGCATAAAGTTATACAAAAATTACATACCATAAGCCTTCAAAGTTTTGGCTTAAATAGAATATTATGAAACAAACTGATCTAAAGTCTCTCTAATAATCATATATATTCATATCCATCTATATAAGTCGAATCCATCCAATCTATCACTAGAAATATGGACAATCCCATGAAATCATAAAACTGCCCTATTTCCTAGGGATTTTCTGGGTGACTAGTCATGTTTGACCAGCCTTGACTGGGCCTAATAAAGCTTGTTTTGACCGAACCAAGTGGAATTGGTTCAGTCCTAGTTTCCAAGCTTTCTGTTCATGCATCCAACTCGAGCCCAAGTGTCCTGCAAATATGTCATCCACATAGCTATTACGGGAATTTCTGATTCTGTCCAAAATTGCACTTGAAACTCAATTTTCATAAAAACTTCTAGAAATTGAAAAATTAAAATTAAATACTTGAATATGCATAAAATACATTAAAATGAGATGGATGTGATGGAAAATGGACGGAAAATATAAGGATTAAGTAAGTTTCATTAAGCAAAAATAGACCAAAACTAAGGGCCAACATGCCCTTCTTATATCTGATGACAAGGTGAAACTGCTGTAGAAAACCCATCCACCTATAGTGTCTTGATTGCTGAAATTTAGTTTGTGAGTGTAAATATTGAAGTGGTTGATGATCTGTATGTATGATTTTTTCTTTTCCCATTAGGTAATGTTTCCACTTTTTCACACTCTGTACTAATGCGTACAATTATTTATCATACGTGGGATAATTAACTACTGCAGAGATAAATGTCTCAGAATGATAACATATGGGTTTACCGTGTTGCATCAACACTGCTCCCATGGCATAGTCACTGACATCTATTTCAATCTCAAATGGTCATTGAAGATCTGGCAGTGCTAGTACTAGTGCTGTACTAATTTTTTCTTTTAAGGTGTTGAAGGCTTTCCACTATTTGCCTCCCCACTGAAACACCTTGTTCAATCCTGTCAAAGCATGTAAGGGAGATGCAATCAAGGAAAAGTTAGTAATAAACTTTTTCCAATATTGTGCTACTTTTAGGAAACTCTTAACTTCTGTAGCAGATTTGGGTTTAGGCCAGTTCATAATGACTTCAACCTTAGAGGGATCTATCTTCAATTCACCACCCCCTACAATATGACCCAAATAATTTAAATATGTTTTGCCAAATTCACATTTTGATAATTTCACATAGAGATTTTCTCTTTTCAAAACATCTAGAGTCCGCTTTGCATGCTTCAAATGTTCTTCCCATGTTTTACTGAAAACAAGAATGTCATCTAAATATACAATTACAAAATCATCAATAAAGGGTCGAAGTACATCATTCATAACACTCATGAAAGTGGCATGAGCATTAGTTAAGCCAAAAGGCATAACCAACCATTCATACAACCCTTACTTTGTTTTGAAATCAGTCTTCCATGCATCTTGTTCTGCAACTTTGACCTGATGATATCCATTACGCAAGTCCAACTTGGAAAAGTAAACATCTTCTTTCAGTTGATCTAATAGATCATCAATGTGAGGGACAGGATAATGATTCTTGATTGTTATTTTGTTCAGTGCTCTGTAATCAATGCACATCCTCCACAAACCATCTTTCTTTCTCACCAATATGATTGGAGATCCACATAGTGATGTGCTTGGTCTTATGAACCCTTTTTTGAGCAGCTCCTGTACCTGCTTCTTGATCTTTGCGTTCCCTAAAGCAGATAACCTGTACATTCTGATGTTAGGCAATGGAGCATCTTGCTGCAAATGAATATCATGTACTATTTACCTTTTGGGTGGCAGACCTTTAGGTTCTTGAAATAGGATATCATATTCTGAAACAACTTGATCTAAATCAGCTTTCTGTTTATCATCACAACCTTCAAATACATTGGTTCTATCAGGGTTCTTTTCCTTTACAACCATTAGTAAAAATTGCTTGCATGAATTTACAATTATTTTCATCTGCCCTGAGTTTATAAGAGAGTAGTTATTTTTGAGTTGATGAGCTCTTGCAATATATTCTATTCCATTTTTTGTGAGTTGTTACTTATTTTCAGTTCTATAGAAAATGGCTTTTCTATCATACAATTAAGGACTTCCTAAAACAATACCACATATATCCAAGGAACCTATATCTAACTCAACCTCATCTACAAAATTTGACCCAATAGCAAACCTAAGTTTACATTGTCTAGTCACTTGTAGCTTTGCTTTATCACATACCCAACCTAATGGATATGGCTTCTTGTGAGGTTTTGTTAGTAAGCCCAAATTATTTACAATTGTTTCAGAAATCAAATTTACTTGTGAACCACTATCAAATAAAGTATTAATCTTTTGGTGCTTGGAAATAACTCTAATATGAAAAAGCTCATGTATTTTCCTCTCATTTTCTTCATTATCAATAGATTGTGCATAATTACTTGTAGATGCTTCAGAATTTTTAACTTTCATACCTGTGGCTGTGATTGTTGTTTCATCACCTGAGTCTGACCCCAAGTCTTTCTAAATAGCAGCAACAATCTTCTTCTTATTACCATCGAACTTCTTGGGTTTCAGCTCTGGATGCAAAGACCAACAATGTTTATCATGGTGTCCATCCTTCTTGCAGTGAGTGCATGAAGGTTTGTCTTTTTGTGTATCGTTTGCCTTCCACTCCTTCCATTTATGCTTCTTCTTTTCCTTGTTCTTTCTTGTAGAGGGTTTTGATGATCCCCCAATCTCTAGGTTCACATTATTGCCTCTAGCCTCTAGATGTGTAGCCTGAACTGATACATCATCTAGGCTATGGGGGTTAAACATGAGAATGGTGTGCCTCAAATAGCTATGTAGACCACCTATATACTTCAACAAAGTTTTAGGTGAATCGAGAGATATGCCTAGAGTTAAATCTCTTTTTCTAAATTCCTGGGTATAACTTTGTACACTTTGGCCCTTCAATTGGTGAAGAGTTTTCAAACTCATCATTGCTTGCTGCATATAAGCTAGAGGATAGAACTTTTTTTTAATGGCAGAAACAAATTCATTCCAGGTAGAAAGAATTTTACCATGTCTCTTCAGATCAGCTTGTGTCTTGCCTTCCCACCACACTAGGGCAATTCCTCCAAGGTGAAGGTTAGCCAACTAAATCTTTCTCCTTTCTGAATTAATGTTCTACACCCTGCAATAACATCAATCTATCTAAACCAATTATCTAGCTTTTCTACATTTAATTCACCATAATAAATTGGCTAATCAAATTTCACATCTTCTTTAATCACAACAATTTTCTTCTTTCTCTTTTCAAGGCTAGTTTTATGTGAAGAAGATGATGAGGATGGTGATGATGGAATAGATGGTGGAGAAGGCCTCTCTTCTTTTCCTTTGCCTTCTGGATGGGAATCTAGAAGAGGTTCCTCTGCTCCTTTATCTGGTTGAGATGCTGAAGTTCTTTCACCTCGACCTTTCTTAAATTCCTAATACATCTCTTCCACCATAGCTCGCATGGCCATGAAACTATCCATGAATTAAGATTCTGCTCCCAAGGAAATTTCTTCTGCCATTTTCCTCCGAGGATAGACTCTTCCAATTTTTGGATTGGCCTCAACAAGTTCTCCTCTTCCCGTTTTTAGCTTTGACCTAGTTAGCATTCAAGAATCCAGCACAAGCTTGTCTAACCTTATCAAACCTAAAGCTCTGATACCACTTGATTTGAAAATGAGATCTTAGACTAATATTAAGGTATAACAGATTCATGTGCATGGATTTGCCTATATTACTTAGTGCAACAGATCGATAAGATTGCGAATAATATAGACAATGAGCAGTTAGAGAAACATAATAGACAAACACACATAAATCAATAAGTTTAATATGGAGTTCACCCAAACTCTTGGGCTACGTCTCTTGGTTTGGCCTTGAGTGGTGACCTCTCTATTATGTCTTCAAGAGTAAAGTTTTAAAAAAGTGAGCTCAATTTGAGTCTCAACGCAATAGATACAAAACAACAGGAGTTTACTTGAATCCCTCAAGTCTCTCTGAGTACATAGACTCTCCCTCTCGCTCTTTGTCTCTGTTTTCTCTCTGTTTCAGCAATTCTTGCCTCTGTCTCTGTCATTAGTGGCTTTTAAGCCAATCTGCGCTGTTTGTTCGTTTCCTCTTCCGAGCTCTTTGGCTCCCAGCCTCTGTCTGCTCAAATCCCCTCTGAGCATTAACCAATCATGGTATAATGTCTTCAGGCATGGTGGCCACCTATTCTGCAACGGAAGGGACCATCGGTGCCTTTGAAATTCCAAAAATAGTCATTCTCTGTTTACACAGATAAATACACAAAAACACATAAAAATCTGCCCAAATGCCTTTTATCAGATCTGAAATATTATCAAATCCACCCTATAATCCTTTCGGATCCGTCTTCGGGCGTTATCGCAAGTGATCATTGATCAACAATTATTATTGATTTCTGGTGGCTTACGCGCACAAAGATTACCCACCCAAAAAGGGTGGTTTTCTCTCTCCGGTGCCTGGCCACGTGTCGACTAGTGTATGGGCTCGGGCGGAGCCCGGCCAATACCACTTATTGCCTAAGGCCTGCCTGAAATCCCACTCGTTTCAGAACTCAAAACACATATCGCTGCATATAAAAACCCTTTCGGGTCTGTTTTATCGCCCAATTTGCATTTCCTTTGTTTTTCGTTTATTTAACGAAAATGCGATTTTAAATAGAAAAATCCCTTTTTCCGGAATTCAAATTATATTAAATTTCATCCATAACCCCATCAGGTCTGGCTATCGCAAGTCGCAAGCATGTCGGCCCCGCTCCTTTGTATTGCTCCGATGCGATAATGTGATGCGATATATCGCAATCGCATATCGCATAGTCCTCGGGCCGTTGGTAAGTTCTCCTTAGTATTCTGCCGATGTGATATCACAAGTTAACCTGGGCCATCGATCTGCATGCTTGATCGACGGTCCTCGTTGACTTGTGTTGATCACTATCGAAATTGTCATATGGCCACCTTCGATAACCTCCGCTTGCCATCGCCGATTGTGATATGCAATCGGATCTGGATCATTGGTTGGCCAAATCTGACGGCTCCTGTGCATCGTCGTCCAAGCCTCCGATAGCTCTGTTTTTCACTGTTTCTTCATGTTTTTCAGGCCCGATAGTGTAATCTTCCATTTTTAAAGGATCATCCTTTGCGATTGTTTTTAATTTTTTGAAGACTTAGAGGGTTTCTAGGATCCATTTTGGATCACCATTCTAATTTGGGTAAAGATGAGACGAAAGGCTACTATGATCAGATTACTGATGGGCCTCTAAATTAGACATAAATTAAGGCCCATGCCTCTAAATTAAACATAAATTAAGGCCCATCTAATGATCATTCAACATATTAAACCTCTCTTTTTTCATTAGATAATGTGTTTTTAACTTTAATATGTTCATTAGAAGGTTTATGAATAATTGCATATCTGTGCCTAATATTATTTATTTTTGTGGAATATTATGAGAATATTGGGCAGATTATGAAGATTTGGAGGAGATAATTTAGGGACTTTCTCCCTACTATAGGAGGACCAATACTAAATAATAAATCAGTAAGATATTATGGAATTATGGCACATATCATGGAACTCCAATGATTGAGAAAATATAGGGATGTGTTCCCTGCCATTTAATGCAGATTCCTAGTATTGGGAACCAGATCCACTAATCAAGGGATTTTGGTGGGGAAATCTTCCTCCTTTCATGGGGAATTGTTCCTAATCAATTTTTATAAGTACCAAGTAGGATTTTCCTCTAGGTGGAGATTTTGATTAGTCTTCTTGTGGAAAGAATTTGTATTTTTGTAACACGTTGTATTTTCTTGTAGGGATGTAATTCTATTGATGAAAATAATGAAGATTGGTGTCATGTTTAGCTTCTAAATCTCGTTCTCCTCCATAGGAATCTGATTTTCCTTGGGCTTGGCCATCCCAGGAGCCTCAAATCCATTTTGTATCATTTTTTTATTATTATTTTCACTTCTTATTCACATGCATCTCTTTTTCTTGTTACTTTCTATTTCTGCATTTAGTGTTAATGATTTCTTGTTGTAATATTGGGTTAAATGGTTGATGTAAGTTATTTTACAGGATCAAAAGAATAGTTTCATCCTTATAAAATATTTGGAAGGTCATAGTAATCATTGATCTACTTGGATTAGTCTTCTTATTCCCAAATCTAGATTTTTGGAACTCCTTTGTAGCAAAGAACAATAAATTTTTGCTATTTTTTAGAGCATGCTAACAAGTTTAAATCAAGTTTGTTCCACTTTCATTAGATCGAGAAAACATTCTACTTAATAAAAAAATTTATCCCATTTCATTTGCACTTGATTAGGTTATGCATTTGATAGATTTACTATGTCACTAGTTCTTGAATTTCTGGATTTTAGACTAGGAATTTTCCATTATTTAATAAATCTTTCCCATGTATAAATGAATTTGTGGATAGATGCAGACAATGATGTGTGTTATTTTAGGAGCTTCTACATTACACGGATACCTCATCTCGTTCGCCTTATCCACCCATGTCACCAAAATCCACTGAAATCTCAATCCGAATTCCTGTTTTATAAGCAAAAATTGCCATTTCCATTGAGAAAATCTACCCATCTTGAAGCCCTTGCTTGAGTTTTGAGTAGTTTCCACCACCTCCATGCCTTATTATTCCATTATCCACCTTTTTCAAAATCCATTCCACCTTCTAGACCACTTCCTAAGCTTTCATCCTGTTCTTGTAATAAAATAGGGGATCCTGTAGGAACTAGTACATCTTGTAGGAAATCCTGTAGTAGCCTGTTTTGAGCCCGAATTGAGAAAAAATCATCATTTAAGCTAGTATCAGGCCTCTACTTGACCTCCAAGCAATAAAAACCATTGTACTCCTCTTCCTCTACGCCTGTTTCCCCTGCTAAAGAACAATGAAAAATTTGCATTTGCATTTATAAAATGAAACAATAAAGAAAAATAGTTCTTTTTATTTATTAATTAGCACATGCATGCAACAGTTAATACTCCTTAGATCATATTCCATGCTCAGTTAGTTTAAATAATCACATGTTTTTTTTTTTCTAGTTAAGACTAACCTAAGTACCCACGGGGGATTTGAACCAGTGACCTATCGCAAGGAGTGCCTTAACAACGCACCCATTCACCGTCAATCCAAAGCCCCGTGGGCTTAAATAATCACATGTGATAACTAGGGTTGAGTAAGGTTTCTTTTACATTTAGTTCATGATATTTATGCAATTAGAATATGTTTCTTTCATTGTACTTTATTTCTTGCAATAGGTTAGGGTTTCCATTTCGATTAGTTCATTTTCTGTAATTAGTTTATGATTTGATTTTAGTACATGCACTCCATTAGATCACGACAACAAAGGAATGACACATTGTATGCTCCACATATAGTGCCGATATAGTTTAAGTTTGTACAAACCCGGGTTGATAATTAAAGTTGGTAGCCTTGGGAGTTGCAACATTCTTGTTGCAATACTGAGGCTCATCACTTTTTGGCGCCATTGTCGGGGAGGTGTCAAAGTATGCATTGTTTTCCCCTAGTTGATTCATTTCTTTTTTCTTTTTGCAAAAATAAAAAATAATTTCATTAGGCATATTTCATTTTAAAAATAGAAAAGGGCATTGCATTAGTGTTTTCATTCAATAATAAAAACAAAAAAATCTCCAAAACCAACCCACCCCCTCAATTTGATCACGTGGTGAAGTAACAGCCACATCACCATTCACTTTTGCAGGTAGAAGAAGAAGATGGAAAATAATGTAGAAGAAATGGATGGATATGATGACAATGAGGAAGATCCTCTCAGATTTCCCATTCAAGATACTAATGGTAGTGCGTACATGAAGAACATCCCTCCATCTTTTCTTCCAAAATTTCATGGTCTATGGTCATAGGATCCAGAAACCTTTCTCTTTAAATTTGAAATTGTTTGTAGATCTTATGGTTACTTATTAAAAACTAAAAAACTAAGATTGTTTCCGACAACATTGAAGGATAGAGCTCTTAAATGGTTCATGAGTTTAGGCACTAATTCAATAAGATCATGGAATGATATGCAAAAGATATTTCTAGAAAAATATAAAGATCACGATCTTAAGGAAGAAATATTTAGAACGAATCAAAGAGAAGATGAGAGCCTTGAGGATCTAATACAGAGGTTAATGTATAATTTTAAGAGGGAAAAACTACATCATTTAGGATCTAACACACTAAAAACCCTCTTACTTAGAACAATTAGGGATGAATGGATTGATCTCATTGATCTCATGAGTAGAGGTGATGTATACCAATTATCATTTGAAGAAATTTGTGAAACATGTAAACACATATCAAGAGGAAGGGAAAGAGTAAGTCAATCAACATCAATATTGGTAAGTCAAGCTAAACTTTGAAATTTGCTTGATAATTTTAAAACAAAAATTCTTAGCAATCTAAGTGAACAAGTAGAAATGTTAAGAATGCAATATGAAGAAAAAGAAGATGTTGATATTTGTGTTGTCCATGTAGAATCACATAATGTTAAATATTGTCCATCATTACCAAGGTTGAAGGAAGTTTATTAAGAGGACAACGGAGCAAGTCAATAACCAAAGAATATATGTTATGTAGCTCCAGGAGGACCATGGCAGCATAGTCAACCTAGTATGATGCGAGAGCCTAATTCACAATTTCAAGGTTATGCATATCCACCTCAAAGTAATTGGAACACACCCTTTCCTTGGCAACATTGGTCATCTCAACCCCAAAACCAATATTGGCAACAAGGTTGGCAAGGAACTTATGGGAGCCATCTAGGATATCCTCAATATTTTCCTCAATATCCTCCATACCCAACTCCATGTTATCCCTACCATTCACCTCCACCACAACCATAACCCCAACCACATCCATCTCAAATATACACTCCCACTCAACTACCTGTACCACCATTTCCAAACCCACACATTGGAGTAGCTCATCCCACTTACAATGCTGAGGTAAAACACTTCCAAATATCTCCTCTTGATCTCAATGGTATTCATCTCAACTCAAGAAGAACATTACAAAAAGGCAATTCTCTTGATGCCATTGAAGGACAACATGGAGGAAAGGAAGATTTAAAAGAGAAGATCAAAGAACCATGGGTAGCACTTGATGAAGAGAAGACATCAAAATTAGAATTGAGAAAGCTCCCTCATGGTTACTATAAAATACTCCACGTGTTCAAGTGAACAATCAACGAAAAGAGGAAGATTTGAAGGTCATGGAAGAAGAAGACATCCAAGATGATCGAAATCAGTAAGTGGAACAGGGGCATCAGAACTATATTGAAATATGGGTCTAGACAGTCATTAAGTTGCAACAACACTCTCTTGTTCAACTGTGCTTGACCCTTTCAAAGTCAAATCATTTGGTATATGGAGTCCATGTACATGTCAAATCATATATTACAAGCCTACACATTAGTTGATCTGTCATCTTGATGTGCACATGACTCCATTGGAAGTATTCTTATACTTGAAAGTAATTTTGTTTTTGAAGTAGGATAGGGTAGAAAAAAATGAAAAATAAGAGAAACAAATAAAATCTCAGGTGAAAACCTACTTTAAGGTACCTGAGATTGGCTCATTGATTGAAAACCTCCATGAGGTGGTCAATTAGTTAGGAAAAAGAGAAAAAATAGAGAAAAAGAAAAGATCCTAGGTGAAAACCTCCTTTGAGGCGCCTAGGAAGACCTACTAGTTGAAAACCTCATTGAGGTGACTAGTAGGCCTAGAAGAAAAAAAGAGAAAAAATAAAAAAAAAATATGTTCTCCATGTATCTATATAATGAATGTAGGTGCCCTCCAACATCTGCAAGCAACAAAAACAAGTTGGCACGAACAAAAGAAAAAATAGGTCAAACCTAGTCAAAAGAAGTCAAATTTTGACTTTCTCCTCCTTTTCTCAAATGCTCCAACATGACCAAAGCCATGAAAATCCATCACCCTCATCTATTTCCATAATCCACTCATCATTTCCAAGCTTCTACCACTCATTTTCCTTGTTGTCCTAAAAAACTACAAGAATGATTTGTTTTACTACACGAAACAAATATACATAGAGTAAAAAAATAAATTTGCCATATCTTGCCAACCATGCCTCCATTTTCCATGATGTTTTGGGGGAGATGCATATGGATGATGGTAACATGTTCAAGTAATTTTAGCAAATTCCAGTGCACCATTTTCGAGAAATCAACCTCCATCACCTACAACCATGTTTGAATTTTCTCAATATTTGTGCATCCATTTAAAAGGATATTTCATGGGGAGATGCATATGGATAATGGTAAGATGCTCAAGGAATTTCAACAAATTCCAACGCACAATTTTTGAGAAATCAACCTCGATCACCTACAACCATTTTTTAATTTTCTCGATATCTGTGCATCCATTTAAAAAACTGTTTCATGGGGAGATGGATATGGATGATGGTAATATGCCCAAGAAATTTCAGCAAATTCCAGTGCATTGTTTCCAAGAAGCCGACCTCCATCACCTTCAACCATTTTTATTTTTTTCAAGATTCATGCATCCATTGGCCAAGATTTGTTTATGGGGAGGTGAATAATGATGATGGAAACATGCTTAGAAAATTTCAGGTCAATCCATTCTACCATTTGGGAGATATGGAAAAAACAAGTCTGCTACAAGAGGTTGTCTTGAATTACTACAGGGTCTCTACAGGATGGTTGAGAATAAGCTACAAGAGATAATATGATTGGACAAATGGGTCAAAAGGTCAGGTATTATTTAGGGAAGGTTGTTATAGGTCCCTCAACACCTACACATCAACAAGAATACAACCCCTTCATCAAAATGAGATCAACAAAAAAGAAATAGTGAGTCAAGAAGATGTACCTGATTCATTAGTAGCACAACAACATCAACTTAGCAACAACGTCCATGTCTCTCCAACAACCATTTGGTAGGTACAAGTATGCAATATTCTCGACCTCTTCTCTTGAGCATATTATAGTTAGAAATTTGTTGTCAATGCATGAGAGATGAGGTTTTATAAGCTAAGGATGGGTCAATAGTCTCGGCCACCTTTAACTAGTTAATTTCAACCCACTCATTCACTCATGCAATGTGGAAAATTAAAGTTATGAAGGGTGATTATTTCAAGGAATGGGGACAATAGTTAAAAGAAGAAATTTTTACAAAGGCCAAGTCACCACAACACTCCAAGCCCTCCATCCACTTCATATTCACTATCTATCCATCATTTATCCATCCCGTTTCATAATTTCAAAAACAAACCCTACACTCTATCTCACCCTGAAAATTTCTTGAAAAAAAAAAAACAGAGCATCCTCACCATTTTCAAAAACCTACACTACTCCCTCTGAGCCCTAGAATCATCCTCCAAACCCTTTACATCATTTCTAATCACTCTCATACAGTTAAAAGACTTTGAAAGAGAAGGAATGGCTGCTACATGAAGACATAATGTTGCTACAAGGAGGAATAAAGGAACAAATGTTGCTCAAACCAAAAAAAAAGGCAGTGCCTAAGAGAGACCTAATCAAAACAGAAAACTCCAAGGCCATTAGGCAACCATCTAGGCAACAAAATAAAAGAACAAGGCAAGATAATGGTTTCAAGAAACAACGTTTTTTCTATGCATAAATATATTTTTGGGCTTGTCCTTGCAGAAATTATAGCCAAGATTATTAAGAGAAAGGACCAAGGAATGCACAAGAGAGAGGCCACCAGGTCCATGAATGAGACACAATGAGGTCACTAAGTTGCTCAGAGAATGAGCAACACTTTCAGGAGGGGGGTATGATGGGTTTCTAAATTAGACATAAATTAAGGCCCATGCCTCTAAATTAAACATAAATTAAGGCCTATATAACCATCCTTCAGCATATTAAACCTCTCTTTTTGCATTAGACAATGTATTTCTAACTTTAATATGTTCATTAGGAAGGTTTATGAATAATTGCATAATTATGCCTAATATTATTTATTTTTTTGGAATATTATGAGAATATTGGGCAGGTTATGAAGATTTGGAGGAGGAGATAATTTAGGGACTTTCTCCCTACTATAGGAGGACCAATATTAAATAATCAATCAAAAATATATTATGGAGTTATGACGCATTGTGTGGAACACCAATGATTGAGAAAGTATAGGGATGTGTTCCCTGCCATTTAATGCAAATTCCTAGTATTGAGAACTAGATCCACTAATTAAGGGATTTTGGTGGGGAAATATTCCTCCTTTCATGGGGAATTATTCCTACTCATTTTTTATAAGTACCAAGTCAAATTTTCATCTAAGGGGAGATTTTTATTAGTCTTCTTGTGGAAATAACTCGTATTTTTGTAGCACCATTGTATTTTCTTGGAGGGATGTAAGTGTATTGATGAAAATAATGAAAATTGGTGTCATGTTCAACTTCTAAATCTCATTCTCCTCCATAGGACTCTAATTTTCCTTGGGCTTGGCCATCCTAGGAGCCTCAGATCCCTTTTGTATCATTTTATTTTACTCTTTTCACTTCTTATTCACATGCATCTCTTGTTCTTGTTACTTTCTATTTCTGCATTTAGTATTAATGATTCTTGTTGTAGGATTGGGTTAAATGGTTGATGTAAGTTATTTTGTAGGATCACAAGTATAAATTCACCCTTGTAAAAGATTTGGAAGGTCATAGTAATCATTGAGCTATTTGGATTAGTCTTCTTATTCCCAAATCTAGATTTTTGGAACTCCTTTGTAGCAAAGAACAATAATTTTCTGCTATTTTTTAGAGCATGCTAACAAGCTTAAATCGAGTTTGTTCCACTTTCATTAGATCGAAAAAAAATTCTATTTAATAACAAAATTTATCTCATTTCATTTTCACTTGATTAGGTTATGAATTTGATAGACTTACTATCTCACTAGTTCTCGAATTTCTGGATTTTAGACTAGTGATTTTCCATTATTTAATAAATATTTCCCATGTATAGATGAATTTGTGGATAGATGCAGACAATAAATTGTGTTGATGCAGGAGCTTCTACATTACAGGGATACCTCATCTTGTTCGCCTCATCCAAGTCTCATCCACCCTTTTCATCAAAATCCACTAAAATCTCAATCCGAATTCTTGTTTTATAAACAAAAATTGCCATTTCCATTGAGAAAATCTACCCATCTTGAAGCCCTTGCTTGAGTTCTGGGTAGTGTCCACCACCTCCATGCCTTATTCTTCCATTATCCACCTTTCAAAAACTCCATTCCACCTTCTAGACCACTTCCTAATCTTTCAACCTATTCTTGTAATAAAACAAGGGATCCTGTAGGAACTAGTACATCATGTAGGAAATCCTGTAGCAGCCTGTTTTGAGCCCGAATTGAGAAAAACCATCATTGAAGCTAGGATTAGGCCTCTACTTGCCCTCCAAGCCATAAAAACCATTGTACCCCTCTTCTTCCACACCTGCATCCCCTGCTAAAGAACAAAGAAATATTAGCATTTGCATTTATAAAATGAAAAGAATAAGAAAAATAGTTCTTTTTATTTATTAATTAGCACATGCATGAAACAGTTAATACTCCCTAGATCAGATTCCATGCTCAGTTAGTTTAAATCATCACATGTGATAAATAGGGTTGAGTTAGGTTTATTTTACATTTACTTTATGATCTTTATGCAAATAGAATATGTTTCTTTCATTGTACTTTATTTCTTACAATAGGTTAGGGTTTCCATTTCGAGCAGTTCATTTTCTCTAATTAGTTTATGATTTGATTTCAGTTTATGCACTCCATTACACCATGACAACAAAGGAATGACACATTATATGCTACACATATGGTACCAATATATTTTAAGTTTTTACGAACCCCGGGTTGATAATTAAAGCTGGTAGCCTTGGGAGTTACAACATTCTTGTTGCAATACCAAGGCTCAACACTTTTTGACGCCGTTGCCGGGGAGGTGTCAAAGTATGCATTATTTTCCCCTAGTTGATTCATTTTTTTTTACTTTTTGCAAAAATAAAAAATAATTGCATTTGGCATATTTCATTTAAAAAATAGAAAAGTATATTGCATTAGTGTTTTCATTCAATAATAAAAACAAAAAAATCTCCAACACCAACCCACCCCCCCGGCCCCCCAATTTGATCACATGGTGAAGTAAGAGACACATCACCATTCACTTTTGCAGGTAGAAGAAGAAGATGAAAAGAATATAGAACAAATAGATGGAGATGATGACAATGAGGAAGATCCTCTCGCATTTTCCATTCAATATATTGATGGTAGTGTGTACATGAAGAACATCCCTCCATCTTTTCTTCGAAAATTTCATGGTCTAAGGTCACAGGATCCAGAAAGCTTTCTCTTTTAATTTGAAATTGTTTGTAGGTCTTATGGTTATTAAAAACTCAAAAACTGAGATTGTTTTGACAACATTGAATGATAGAGCTCTTAAATGGTTCATGAGTTTAGCGACTAATTCAATAAGATCATGGAATGATATGCAAAAGATATTTCTAGAAAAATATAAAGATCATGATCTTAAGGAAGAAATATTTAGAATGAATCAAAGAGAAGAGAAGAACCTTGAGGATCTAATAGAGAGGTTCATGTATAATGTTAAGAGGGAAAAACTACATCATTTAGGATTTGATATACTAAAAACCCTCTTACTTAGAACAATTAGGGATGAATGGATTGATCTCATGAGTAGAGGTGATGTACACAAATTATCATTTGAAGAAATTTGTGAAACATGCAAACACATATCAAGAGGAAGGGCAAGAGTAAGTCAATCAACATCAATATCAGTAAGTGAAGCTGAACTTGGAAATTTGCTTGATAATTTTAAAACGAAAATTCTTAGCAATCTAAGTGAACAAGTAGAAATGTTAAGAATGCAAGATGAAGAAAAAGAAGATGTTGATATTTGTGTTGTCCATGCAGAATCATATAATGTTAAATATTGTCCATCGTTACGAAGGTTGAAGGAAGTTTACCAAGAGGACAATGGAGCAAGTCAATAACCAAAGCAGATATGTTATGTAGCTCCAAGAGGACCATGGCAGCCTAGTCACAATTTCAAGGTTATGCCTATCCACCTAAAAGTAATTGGAACACACCCTTTCCTTGGCAACATTGGCCATCTCAATCCCAAAACCAATTTTGGCAAGGAACTTATGGGAGCCATCTACAATATCCTCAATATTTTCCTCAATATACTCCATACCCAACTCCATGTTATCCCTACCATTCACCTCCACCACAACCATAAGCCCAACCACATCCATCTCAAATATACACTCCTACTCAACTACTTGTACTACCATTTCCAAACCCACACATTGAAGTAGCTCATCCCACTTATAATGCTGAGGTAAAACACTTCCAAATACCTCCTCTTGATCTCAATGGTATTCATCTCAGCACAGGAAGAACCTAACAAAAAGACGATTCTCTTGATGCCATTGAAGGACAACATGTAGGAAAAGAAAATTCAAAAGAGAAGATCAAAGAAACATGGGTTGCACTTGATGAGAAGCAAAATCAAAATTAGAAATTGAGAAATCTCCCTCATGGTTACCATAAAACACTCCATGTGTTTAAGAGAACAACCAGCAAAAAGAGGAAGATTTGAAGGTCATGGAATAACAAGACATCCAAGATGATTGTAATCAGTAGGTGGACCAGGGCATCACAACTATATTGAAATATGGGTCTAGAAAGTCATTAAGTTGTAGCAAAACTCTCTTGTTCAACTGTGCTTGATCTTTTCAAAGTCAAATCATTTGGTCTTTGAAATCCATGTACATGTCAAATCATATATTACAAGCCTACAAATTAGTTTATTTGTCATCTTGGTGTGCACATGGATCCATTGGAAGTGTTCTTATACTTGAAAGTAATTTTGTTTTTGAAGTAGGGTAGGGTAGAAAAAAAATGAAAAATAAGAGTAAAAAATAAAATCTTAGGTGAAAACCTCCTTTAAGGTGTCTGAGATTGGCTCATTGATTGAAAACCACCATGAGGCAGTCAATGGGTTAAGAAAAAGAGAAAAAAGAGAGAAAAGGAAAAGATCCTAGGTGAAAACCTCCTTTGAGGCGCCTAGGAAGACCTACTAGTTGAAAACCCCATTGAGGCGACTAGTAGGCCTAGAAGAAAAAACGAGAAAAAATATAAAAATATGTTCTCCATGTATCTCTCTGATGAATGTAGGTGCCCTCCAACATCTGCAAGCAACAAAAAGAAGTTGGCACGAACAAAAGAAAAAATAGGTCAACCTAGTCAAAAGAAGTCAAATTTTGACTTTCTCCTCCTTTTCTCAAATGTTCCAACATGACCAAGTCCATGAAAATCTATCACCCCCCTCTATTTCCACCATCCACTCATCATTTCTAAGCTTCTACCACTCATTTTCCTTGCTGTCCTAAAAAACTACAAGAATGCTCTGTTTTACTACAGGAAACAAAAATATATAGAGCAGAAAACTATTTTTACAATATCTTGCAAACCATTTATCCATTTGCCAAGATGTTTCAGGGAGAGATGCATATGGATGATGGTAACATGTTCAAGTAATTTCAGCAAATTCTAGTGCACCATTTTTGAGAAATCAACCTCCATCACCTACAATAATTTTTGAATTTTCACAATATCTGTGCATCCATTTAAAAAGATATTTCATGGGGAGATGCATATGGATAATGGTAACATGCTCAAGCAATTTCAACTAATTCTAGTGCACAATTTTCGAGAAATAAACCTCCATCACCTACAACCATTTTTAATTTTCTTGATATCTGTGCATCCATTTAAAAAACTTTTTTATGGGTAGATGCATATGTATGATGGTAATATGCCCAAGAAATTTAAGCAAATTCCAGTGCACGGTTTTCAAGAAAACAACCTCCATCACCTTCAGCCATTTTTTTGTTTTTTTGTTTTAGATTCATTTATTCATTGGCCAAGATTTGCTTATGGGGAGGTGAATAATGATGATGGAAACATGCTCAAAAAATTTCAGGTCAATCCATTCTATCGTTTGGGAGATATGGACAAAACAATTCTGTTACAAGAGGTTGTCTTGAATTACTACATGGTCTCTACAGGATGGATGAGAAGAAGCTACAAGAGACAATATGATTGGAGAAATGGGTCAAAAGGTTAGGTATTATTTATGTAAGGTTGATATAGGTCCCCTAACACCTACACATCAACAAGAATATAACCCATCAGCAAAATGAGATCAACAAAAAAGAAATAGCTAGTCAAGAAGATGTACCTAAGTCATTAGTAGCGCAACAACATCAACTTAGCAACAACATCCATGTCTCTCCAACAACCATTTGGTAGGTACACATATGCAATATTCTTGACCTCTTCTCTTGAGCATATTATAGTTAGAAATTTATTTGCAATGCATGAAATATGAGGTTTTATAAGCTAAAGATGGGTCAACAGTCTCGACCACCTTCAACTAGTTAATTTCAGCCCACTCATTCACTCATGCAATGTGGAAAATTAAAATTATGAAGGGTGATGATTTTAAGGAATGGGAACAATAGATAAAAGAAGGAAATTTTGAAAAGGCCAAGTCAACACAACACTCCAAGCTCTCCATCCACTTCATGTTCACTATCTATCTGTCATGCATCCATCCCATTTCATAATTTCAAGAACAAACCCTACACTCTGTCTCACCCTGAAAATTTCTTGAAAAAACCAAACAGAGCATCCTCTCCATTTTCACAAACCTACACTACTCCCTTTGAGCCCTAGCATCATCCTCCAAATCCTCTACATCATTTCTCATCACTCTCATACAGTTAAAAGACTCTGAAAGAGAAGCAATGGTTGCTATAGGAAGACATAATGTTGCTACAAGAAGGAAGAAAGGAACAAATGGTGCTAAAACAAAAAAAAGGCAGTGCCTAAGAGAGACCTAATCAAAACAGAAAATTCCAAGGCCATTAAGAAACATCTAGGCCACAAAAGAAAAGAACAAGGCAAGATAATGGTCTCAAGAAACAACGATTTTTCCATGCACAAGTATATTTTTGGGATTGTCCTTGCAGAACTTATAGCCAAGATTATTAAGAGAAAGGAATGAGGAATGCACAAGAGAGAGACCACCAGGGCCATGAATGCGACACAAAGAGGTCACTAAGTTGCTCAAAGGATGAGCAACACTTTCAACAGGGGGTATGATTGGCCTCTAAATTAGACATAAATTAAGGCCCATGCCTATAAATTAAACATAAATTAAGGCACATCTAACCATCCTTCAGCATATTAAACCTCTCATTCTATATTAGATAATGTATTTTTAACTTTAAAATGTTCATTAGGAAGGTTTATGAATAATTGCATATTTGTGCCAAATATTATTTATTTTTGTGGAATATTATGTGAATATTGGGAAAATTATGAAGATTTGGAGGAGAAGATAATTCAGGAACTTTCTCCCTACTATAGGAGGACCAATATTAAATAATAAATCAACAATATATTATGGAATTATGGCACATTGTGTGGAACTCCAATGATTGAGAAAATATAGGGATGTGTTCCTTGCCATTTAATGTAGATTCCTAGTATTGGGAACCAGATCCACTAATCAAGGGATTTTGGTGGGGAAATCTTCCTCCTTTCATGGGGAATTATTCCTAATCATTTTTTATATGTATGAAGTCAAATTTTCCTCTAGGGGGAGATTTTGATTAGTCTTTTTGTGGAAAGAACTCATATTTTTGTAGCACCATTGTATTATCTTGCAGGGGATATGTAATTGTATTAATGAAAATAATGAAGATTGGTGTCATGTTCAGCTTCTAAATCTCGTTCTCCTCCATAGGACTCTGATTTTCCTTGGGCTTGGCTATTCCAGGAGCCTCAGAGCCCTTTTTTATCGTTTGTTTTCATTCTTCTCACTTCTTATTCACATGCATCTCTTGTTCTTGTTACTTTCTATTTCTGCATTTAGTATTAATGATTTCTTGTTGTAGGATTGGGTTAAATGGTTGATGTAAGTTATTTTGCAGGATCACACGTATAATTTCATCGTTGCAAAATATTTGGAAGGTCATAGTAATCATTGAGCTACTTGGATTAGTCTTCTTATTCCAAAGTCTAGATTTTCTGGAATTCCTTTGTAGCAAAGACCAATAAATTTCTGCTATTTTTTAGAGCATGATAACAAGCATAAATCGAGTTTGTTCCACTTTCATTAGATCGAAAAAACATTCTATTTAATAACAAAATTTATCCCTTTTCATTTGCACTTGATTAGAATATGCATTTGATAGATTTACTATCTCATTAGTTCTCGAATTTCTGGATTTTAGACTAGTAATTTTTCATTATTTAATAAATATTTCCCATGTATAGATGAATTTGTGGATAGATGCAGACAATAATGTGTGTTGTTGCAGGAGCTTCTACATTACAGGATACCTCATCTCGTTCGCCTCATCCAAGCCTCATCCACCCATGTCACCAAAATCCACTAAAATCTCAATCCGAATTCTTGTTTTATAAACAAAAATTGCCATTTCCATTGAGAAAATCTATCCATCTTGAAGCCCTTGCTTGAGTTCTGGGCAGTGTCCACCACCTCCATGCCTTATTCTTCCATTATCCACCTTTCTCAAGTTCCATTCCACTTTTTAGACCACTTTCTAAGCTTTCATCCTATTCTTGTAATAAAATAGGGGATCCTGTAGGAACTAGTACATCCTGTAGGAAATCCTGTAGCAGTCTGTTTTGAGCCCGAATTGAGAAAAATCATCATTTAAGCTAGGATTAGGCCTCTACTTGACCTCCAAGCCATAGAAACCATTGCACCCTTCTTCCTCCACAACTGTCTCCCCTACTAAAGAAATGAAAGATTAGCATTTGCATTTATAAAATGAAAAGATAAAGAAAAATAGTTCTTTTTATTTATTAATTAGCACATGCATGCAACAATTAATACTCCCTAGATAATATTCCATGCTAAGTTAGTTTAAATCATCACATGTGATAAATAGGGTTGAGTTAGGTTTCTTTTACATTTAGTTCATGATCTTTATGCAATTAGAATATGTTTCTTTCATTGTACTTTATTTCTTGCAATAGGTTAGGGTTTCCATTTCGAGCAGTTCATTTTCTATAATTAGTTTATGATTTGATTTCAGTACATGCACTCCATTACATCACGACAACAAAGGAAGGTCACATTGTATGCTGCACATATAGTGCCGATATATTTTAAGTTTTTATGAACCCCGGGTTGATAATTAAAGCTGGTAGCCTTGGGAGTTGCAACATTCTTGTTGCAATACCAAGGCTCAACACTTTTTGACGCCGTTGCCAGGGAGGTATCAAAGTATGCATTGTTTTCCCCTAGTTGATTCATTTCTTTTTACTTTTTGCAAAAATAAAAAATAATTGCATTAGGCATATTTCATTTCAAAAATAGAAAAGTGCATTGCATTAGTGTTTTCATTCAATCATAAAAACAAAAAAATCTCCAATGCCAACCCACCCCCCAATTTGATCATGTGGTGAAGTAAGAGCCACATCACCATTCAATTTTTCAGGTAGAAGAAGAAGATGACAACAAATGTAGAAAAAATGGATGGAGATGATGACAATGAGGAAGATCCTCTCGGATTTCCCATTCAAGATACTGATGGTAGTGTGTACATGAAGAACATCCCTCCATCTTTTCTTCCAAAATTTCATGGTCTAAGGTCATAGGACCCAAAACCTTTTTCTTTGAATTTGAAATTTTCCCCAATTGTAAGTTAGTACGAACCTCGGGTTGATAATTAAAGTTGGTAGCCTTGGGAGTTACAACATTCTTGTTGCAATATCGAGGCTCATCACTTTTTGGCACTGTTGTTAGGGAGGTTTCAAAGCATGCATTATTTTCCCCAAGTTGATTCATTTCTTTTTACTTTTTGCAAAAACAAAAAATAATTGCATTAGGCATATTTCATTTCAAAAATAGAAAAGTGCATTGCATTAGTGTTTTCATTCAATCATAAAAACAAAAAAATCTCCAATGCCAACCCACCCCCCCAATTTGATCATGTGGTGATGTAAGAGCCACATCACCATTCAATTTTTTAGGTAGAAGAAGAAGATGGCAACGAATGTAGAAAAAATGGATGGAGATGATGATAATGAGAAAGATCCTCTCGGATTTACCATTCAAGATACTGATGGTAGTGTGTACATGAAGAACATCCCTCCATATTTTCTTCCAAAATTTCATGGTCTAAGGTCATAGGACCCAAAAACCTTTCTCTTTGAATTTGAAATTGTTTGTAGATATTATGGTTACTTATTAAAAAAATCAAACACTGAGATTGTTTCCGACAACATTGAAGGATAGAGCTCTTAAATGGTTCATGAGTTTAGGGACTAATTCAATAAGATCATGGAATGATATACAAAAGATATTTCTAGAAATATATAAAGATCATGATCTTAAGGAAGAAATCTTTAGAATAAATCAAAGAGAAGATAAGAGCCTTGAGGATCTAATAGAGAGGTTCATGTATAATGTTAAGAGGTAAAAACTACATCATTTAGAATCTGACACACTAAAATCTCTCTTACTTAGAACAATTATGGATGAATGGATTGATCTCATTGATCTCAAGAGTAGAGGTGATGTATACCAATTATCATTTGAAGAAATTTGTGAAACATGCAAACACATATAAAGAGTAAGGGCAAGAGTAAGTCAATCAACATCAATATTGGTAAGTCAAGCTAAACTTGGAAATTTTCTTGATAATTTTAAAACGAAAATCCTTAGCAATCTAAGTGAATAACTAGAAATGTTAAGAATGCAAGATGAAGAAAAACAAGACGTTGATATTTGTGTTGTCCATGCAAAATCACATAATGTTAAATATTGTCCATCATTACCAAGGTTGAAGGAAGTTTACCGAGAAGACAATGGTGCAAATCAGTCACCAAAAAAAATATGTTATGTAGCTCCAAGAGGACCATGGCAGTCTAGTCAACCTAGTATGATGCAAGAGCTTAATTCACAATTTCAAGGTTATGCATATCCACCTCAAAGTAATTGGAACACACCCTTTCCTTGGCAACATTGGCCATCTCAACCCCAAAACCAATTTTGGCAACAAGTTTGGAAAGGACCTTATGGGAGCCATTTGAAATATCCTCAATATTTTCTTCAATATCCTCCATACTGAACTCCATGTTATCCCTACCATTCACCTCCAGCACAACCACAACCCCAACCACATCCATCTCAAATATACACTCCCACTCAACTACCTGTACCACCATTCCCAAACCCACACATTGAAGTAGCTCATCCCACTTACAATGCTAAGGTAAAACACTTCCGAATATCTCCTCTTGATCTCAATGGTATTCATCTCAGCTCAGGAAGAACATTACAAAAAGGAAATTTTATTGATGCCATTGAAGGACAACATGCAAGAAAAGAAGATTCAAAAGAGAAGATCAAAGAACCATGGGTTGCACTTGATGAAGAGTAGACATCAAAATTAGAAATTGAGAAAGCTCCCTCACGGTTACCATAAAATACTCCATGTGTTCAAGAGAACAATTAGCAAAAAGAGGAAGATTTGAAGGTAATGGAAGAAGAAGACATCCAAGATGATCGAAATCAGTACGTGGACTAGGGGCATCAAAACTATATTGAAATATGGGTCTAGACACTCATTAAGTTGCAACAACACTCTATTGTTCAACTGTGCTTGATCCTTTCAAAGTCGAACCATTTGGTCTCTGAAATCCATGTACATGTCAAATCATATATTTCAATCCTACACATTAGTTTATCTATCATCGTGATGTGCACATGGCTCCATTGGAAATATTCTTATACTTGAAAGTAATTTTGTTTTTGATGTAGGATAGAGTAGACAAAAAAATGAAAAATAAGAGAAAAAAATAAAATCTCAATTGAAAACCTCCTTTAAGGTGCTTGGGATTGGCTCATTGATTTAAAACCTCCATGAGGCGGTCAATTGGTTCGGAAAAAGAGAAAAAAGAGAGAAAAGGAAAAGATCCTAGGTACAAATCTCCTTTGAGGTGCCTAGGCAGACTTATTAGTTGAAAACCTCATTGAGACAACTAGTAGGCCTAGCAGAAAAAAAAAGAGAAAAAAATTAAAAAATATATTCTCCATGTATCTCTTTGATGAATGTAGGTTCCCTCTAACATCTGCAAGCAACAAAAACAAGTTGGCATGAATGAATGAAAAAATAAGTCAAACCTAGTCAAAAGAAGTCAAATTTTGACTTTCTCCTCCTTTTCTCAAATGCTCCAACATGACCAAGGCCATGAAAATCCATCACCCTCATCTATTTCCACCATCCACTCATCATTTCCAAGCTTCTACCACTCATTTTCCTTGTTGTCCTAAAAAACTATAGGAAAATGTCCTGTTTTACTACAGGAAACAAAAATACATAGATCAGAAAACTATTTTTGCCGTACCTTGCAAACCAGGCATCCATTGCCAAGATGTTTCAGGAGGAGATGCATATCGATGATGGTAACATGTTCAAGTAATTTCAACAAATTCCAGTGCACCGTTTTCGAGAAATCAACCTCCATCACCTACAACCATTTTTGAATTTTCTCGATATCCATGCATCCATTTAAAAACTTATTTCATGGGGATATGCATATCGATAATGGTAACATGATTAAGAAATTTCAACAAATTCCAGTGCACTGTTTTCGAGAAATCAACCTTTTTCACCTACAATAACTTTTTAATTTTCTCAATATTTGTGCATCCATTTTAAAAACTATTTCGTGGGGAGATGCATATGGATGATGGTAATATTCCGAAGAAATTTCAGCAAATTCCAGTGCATAGTTTCCAAGAAAACAACCTCCATCACCTTCAACCAATTTTTTTTCGAGATTCATGCATCCATTGGCCAAGATTTGTTTATGGGGAGGTGAATAATGATGATGGAAACTTGATCAGAAAATTTCAGGTCAATCCATTCTACCATTTGGGATATATGGACAAAACAAGTCTGCTACAAGAGGTTATCTTGAATTATTACAGGGTCTCTATAGGATGGCTGAGAAGAAGGTAAAAGAGACAATATGATTGGAAAAATGGGTCAAAAGGTCAGGTGTTATTTAGGGAAGGTTGATATAGGTCCCCCAAAACCTACACATCTATAAGAATACAACCAATCAGCAAAATGAGGTCAACAAAAAAGAAATAGGTAGTCAAGAAGATTTACCTAAGTCATTAGTAGCTCAACAACGTCAACTCAGCAACAACATCCATGTCTCTCCAACAACCATTTGGTGGGTACAAGTATGAAATATTCTTGACCTCTTCTCTTGAGCATATTATAGTTAGAAATTTGTTGTCAATGCATGAGAGATGAGGTTTTATAAGCTAAGTATGGGTCAATAGTCTCAACCACCTTCAACTAGTTAATTTCAGCCCACTCATTCACTCATCCAATATGGAAAATTAAAATTATGAAGGGTGATGATTTCAAGGAATGGGGACAATAGTTAAAGGAAGAAATTTTTACAAAGGCCAAGTCACCACAACACTCCAAGCCCTCCATCCACTTCATATTCACTATTTATCCATCATTCATCCATCTCATTTCATACTTTCAAGAACAAGCCCTACACTTTGTCTCACCGTGAAAATTTCTTGAAAAAAAACAAGCAGAGCATCCTCTCCATTTTCACAAACCTACACTACTCCCTTTGAGCCCTAGCATCATCCTCTAAACCCTCTACATCATTTCTTATCACTCTCATACAGTTAAAAGACTCTGAAAGAGAAGGAATGGCTGCTATAGGAAGACATAATGTTGCTACAAGAAGGAAGAAAGGAACAAATGGTGCTAAAACAAATAAAAAAGGTAGTGCCTAAGAGAGACCTAATGGTCTCAAGAAACAACAAGGCAAGATATTGGTCTCAAGAAATAACAATTTTTCTATGCAAAAATATATTTTTGGGCTTGTCCTTGCAGAACTTGTAGCCAAGATTATTAAGAGAAAGCACTGAGGAATGCTGTTGGGTCCCTATAATACTAGTGATTACCCCATTACTATTGTAGTTATACCCCCTATTTATATTTTTGTGCCCCTATTACCCCCATATTGTTATTTCTGTGCCCCATAGAATCCCTCTATTGTTATTTTTGTGGCTTTATATTATTATTGTTAGGTCGGCTGGATTATATTGTGACTCCTTAGACTCCTATATATAGAAAGGAGGTTTTGTCATTTGTATCATCCAAGAATTGTTCATTTATGTAATGTAAAGGAGGTTGCCCCCTCGAAGAGGCTGAATTCTAAGGCGTGGATCTCTCTTTTTTATCTTTTTGTGAGCTGGTTTCATAACATTTGGTATCAGAGCTTTGGATTCTAGGGTTTCGCTGCTCCAAACAGGTCATCGTGTAGTTTTCGCTATAACTTTTTTTCTGTGACGTTTCAGAAGTCGCAAAAAAAACCCATTTGAGAAGAATTGGCGCTGAACCTTGGGTCCGAATTTCAGAGCTTTTCGCGCGATATTTTCGGAGATATGATCTGAGGAAGCTGGTCTTTTTGCAGACTCCTGAATTACATTCAAAACAGGTGACCTGGGGAAAATCGTCATAACTTTCTCTCTGAGGATCGGATTGAAATTTCGTAAAAAGGTGCAGAAAGAGGACGGACTGTAGTTTCTTGTGGGTTTTTTTTAGATCCAAAGGTTGAAACAGTGACTCGTGGCACGTCGTACAAGTTCACTCTACTGAACCAGTCTAAAAGCAAGTCACTGTGGGAGATTTCACATAACTCTTCCTTGGAGAATCCAATTTGGCTCAGACTTGTGGCATTGGAAAGAGGACGCAGAAGGCTACTACAGGTAGCAATTTCAGAATTGGATGATCCGAAATTACAGAGATACATCAGATTCAATATCAGGCTTCTATAAAGTGAAAAAAGGTGTGTAGTTTTTTTTTAAATTTTTGTGTAAGTTTGGTTTAACGGAATTCAAAGGGCATAGTAAAGCATTATTATCGGTAACTGATGCCCCGAGGAAAGAAAATGCAAACACCTAGTAAGGAACCTGAAAGCTCTAGCATGACTCATGAAGAAGAGGAAGAAATGCTACATGATATATCAAAATTACAAGAACAAGTGCAACAAATGTCACGCTCACAAAAGCTAACAGAAGCTAAGGTAAATGGCGTGGAATCTAAGATAAAGGGCATGGAAGCTAAGATGGAGGATTCGATGGAAAATTTGAAGATATATTTGAAGACAGACATGGAAGAATTGAAGAAGTTGCTACAAGAAAGGGTCACTAATGGTGAAAAGGTAGTAAAGGAAACTCATGATGAGAACAAAAGAAATGATTCCATAGACTCTAATGTTGGATCGAAGACTCACCATGTTCCAAAAATCGATATGAGGAAGTTTGATGGCAAGGATCCCGCCACATGGATATTACAGATGGAGCAATTCTTCGATCTCAATAATGTGCAAAACACACAAAAGGTACGTATGGCAACTTTATATTTGGAACCAAATCAGTTTGTATGGTATCAATGGCTTTGTTCCCGTAAACAATTTATCACTTGGGCAATTTTTACGGAAGAATTGATAGCACATTATGAGGATACAAAAAGCAACACTTTTTTTAGCCAATTGATAAGTCTCAAACAAAAGGGTTCAATAATGGAGCACATTGAGGAGTTCCAAAAATTGAACATAAGGGTAAAAGATATTCCAGAGGAGCATAGGATTGATGTGTTCATAGGGTCTTTAAAGGATAATATCCAACATGATGTGCGCCTTTGGGAACCTGATTCATTAGAGAAGGCATTCAGGTTAGCAAGAAAAATGGAAAGCAAAATTATGGCAAGTAGGAAGCATACCATTCACAACTATAAAGAAGGAAGTGTTGTTGCCCATAGTCTTCCACAACCTACAAGGTTGACACCACAACAATTGGAAGAAAAAAGAGCAAAAGGGCTTTGTTACAATTGTGATAGCAAATACACAAAAGGTCATAAGTGTGCTGAGAAGAAATTATTCTACATAGATTGTGAAGAGGAAGAAGAAAAGGAGCAAGAAAGGTCAAAAGAAGAGGATATATTCCAGGAACAAAGCCTAGATGAAGAACAAATAAATCCGACCATATCTTGTAATGCATTGGCGGGAATTACCACTCCTCAAACCATCAAGATAGAAGGACAAATCAAGAAGAAAAAGGTAATAGTGTTGATTGATTCAGGAAGCACCCACAATTTTATTCATTGTAGGGTAGCAAAAGAATTGAATTGCTTCCTATATCCAGCACCAGAGTGTCAAGTGATGATTGCAAATGGAGGAACAATAAATTGTTCTGGAAAGTGCCATAATATCAAGCTATCCATGGGAGAATATGTATTGACTAGCCCAATGCTTTCCATTCCAATGGGAGGTGCTGATGTTGTACTAGGAGTCCAATGGCTACAATCCTTGGGTACAATAGCTTTTAATTTTCAAGAACTTTTCATGAAATTTTCTGTGGAAGGAAAGGAAGTTGAATTAAGGGGTATTGCAGGGAAACCAGGAAAGATAATCAGCTCTAATGGCATGACAAAGCTTCTAAAAAAGGAGCAAAGAGGTGTAATTGCACAATTATGTTCGCTAGATGTTTCCACATTGGAATCATCTATTTCTCCAGATCTCCAAAAAGTCCTGGACAATCATTCCAAGGTATTTGAGACTCCCAAAGGTCTCCCACCTATGCGTGATCATGATCATGCTATTCATCTGATTCCAGGAAGTGTTCCTCCAAACATCAGGCCGTACAGATATCCATATGTCCAAAAAAGTGAAATTGAACGTATGGTTGCAGAAATGCTAGAGGCTGGTATAATTCAACCAAGTCAAAGTTCTTTCTCAGCTCCAGTAGTATTGGTGCACAAGAAGGATGGATCATGGCGCATGTGTCCAGATTATAGGGAGCTCAACAAGCTCACTATTAAAGATAAGTTCCCCATTCCTGTTATTGATGAATTACTGGATGAATTGCATGGATCAATTTACTTCACCAAGTTGGATCTTCGTTCGGGATATCATCAAATCAGAATGAAGATTGAAGACATTCCGAAAACGGCATTTAGAACTCATGAGGGTCATTATGAATTTTTGGTCATGCCTTTTGGCCTTACCAATGCACCTTCAACATTTCAAGGTTTGATGAATTCAATTTTCAAACCATTCCTTAGAAAATTTGTGTTAGTATTTTTTGATGATATACTAATCTACAGCAAGTCTTGGAAGGATCATGTTGAACATGTTGACAGGGTGTTACAACTATTGGAGGAGAAACAATTATATGCAAAAAGATCCAAATGTTTCTTTGGAGTCCAGGAGGTGGAATATTTGGGTCATATTGTATCTCATGAAGGAGTTAAGGTAGACCCTAGCAAAATTAAAGCCATTAAGGAATGGAAAATCCCCACATCCATAAAGCATCTGCGAGGATTTCTTGGGTTGACAGGGTATTATCGCAAGTTTGTTAAGAATTATGGGAGAATAGCAGCACCTCTAACAACATTATTGAAGAAAGATTCATTTTCATGGACTTCGGAAGCAACAAAGGCCTTTGAAAATCTTAAAGAGGCAATGTGCCAAGCACCGGTCTTAGCTACGCCGGACTTCACAAAAACCTTTATTGTGGAATGTGATGCTTCAGGAAATGGAATTGGTGCTGTTCTAATGCAAGATGAAAGACCCATTGCTTTTGAAAGTCGTCCAATCAAGGGAAAGTTTTTAAGCAAAGCTATTTATGAGAAGGAAATGTTGGCAATACTCCATGCACTTAAGAAATGGCGACCCTACCTAATGGGAAGACACTTCAAGGTAAAAACGGATCATGATAGCCTTAAATACTTTTTAGAACAAAGATTATCCTCTGAAGAGCAACAAAAGTGGGTCACAAAGATGTTGGGTTATGACTTTGAAATCATCTACAAAAAAGGGAAGCAAAATGTGGTGGCAGATGCACTCTCAAGAAAGGATGAGGATGTGGAAGCATTGTTGTGTGCCATTTCTATTATCCAACCAGATTGGATAAACGAAGCAAGGGAGGAATGGAAGAATGACGAAGAAGTGTGGGCACTTATTCAAAAGCTACAACAAGATTCCAGTACTTCTGATACATTTAGCTGGCAAAATGATTCGTTATGGTACAAAGATCGCTTATACCTCTGTAAGAATTCCCAGCTAAAACAAAAGATTCTTATGGAATTGCACACTTCTCCCTTAGGAGGGCACTCAGGATTTTTAAAAACTTACCACAGGGTTAAGAAGGAATTTTTTTGGGATGGCCTTAAATCAGATATTCAAAAGTTTGTGGCAGAATGTTTGGTTTGCCAGCAAAATAAAGTTGAAACAATTAAGACACCAGGTCTATTACAACCTTTATCCATTCCAAGCCAACGTTGGGAGGAGGTTTCAATGGATTTTATCACAGGTTTACCCAAGTCTGAGGGAAAGAGTGTCATCATGGTGGTAGTTGACAGACTTACCAAGTATGCACACTTTTGTGCATTATCACATCCATTTAAAGCCAGTACAGTTTCTACTGCATTTATGGAAACAGTTCAAAAGCTACATGGAAACCCAAAGATTATTGTAAGTGACAGAGATCCCATTTTCACTGGAAATTTTTGGACAGAATTATTTTCTTGTCTTGGTACTCAGTTAGCTCATAGCTCATCTTATCATCCTCAATCTGATGGGCAAACTGAGATAGTAAACAAATGTTTGGAAGGATATCTTCGTTGCTTTGTATCTGATAAACAGACACAATGGGTCAAATGGTTGCCTCTGGCTGAATGGTGGTATAACACTTCCTTCCATACAGCAACAAAAATGACCCCATTTATGGCACTTTATGGGTATCAACCACCATCCATCACATCATATTTAAGAGAAAATTCTAAGGTTCAGGCAGTGGAACATCACATCGAACATCAACAACAAGTCCTCCAACTCTTAAAGGATAACCTCGTGTTGGCACAAAATAGAATGAAACAACAGGCAGATCAACATCGCAGTGAAAGAAGTTTTGATGTAGGTGATTGGGTATTCCTACGGCTACAACCATATAAGCAAATGTCCCTAAAGCAAGCTAAGAAGGATAATAAATTATCACCAAAGTATTATGGTCTGTACAAGGTGTTGGAAAAGATTGGTACTATGGCATACAAATTGGAGCTTCCTGCAGCTTCTCGATTGCACCCAGTTTTCCATGTTTCATGTTTAAAGAAGGTTATAGGTGACAAGCTCCCAATTCAAACAATATTGCCAGAACTTGACGAGGAAGGAAAAATTATATTGGAACCGGAAGCAATCACAGAAACAAGAACTCGACAGCTACGAAATCGATCAATTTCAGAGTATCTTATCAAGTGGAAGAACTTATCCGCTGAAGATTCCACATGGGAGGATGAGAATTTTATGCAGAAGTATCCAGAACTGCTCAAGCGTTGAGGACAACACTTTTTTTGAAGGAGAGGGGCATGTTGGGTCCCTATAATACTAGTGATTACCCCATTACTATTGTAGTTATACCCCCTATTTATATTGTTGTGCCCCTATTACCCCCATATTGTTATTTCTGTGCCCCATAGAATCCCTCTATTGTTATTTTTGTGGCTTTATATTATTATTGTTAGGTCGGCTGGATTATATTGTGACTCCTTAGACTCCTATATATAGAAAGGAGGTTTTGTCATTTGTATCATCCAAGAATTGTTCATTTATGTAATGTAAAGGAGGTTGCCCCCTCGAAGAGGCTGAATTCTAAGGCGTGGATCTCTCTTTTCTATCTTTTTGTGAGCTGGTTTCATAACAAATGCACAATAGAAAGGCCACGAGGGCCATGAATGAGACATAATGAGGTCACTAAGTTGATCAGAAGAATGAGCAACACTTTCAACAGGGGGTATGATGGGCCTCTAAATTAGACATAAATTAAGGCTTATTCCTCTAAATTAAACATAAATTAATTCCCATCTAACCATCCTTCAGCATATTAAACCTATATTTTTTGCATTAGATAATGTAATTTAACTTTAATATGTTCATTAGGAAGGTTTATGAATAATTGCATATTTGTGCCTAATATTATTTATTTTTGTGGAATATTATGAGAATATTGGGCAGATTATTGTAGGAATTTACAGGGTAAGTTCTTCAGATAGAACAACAACAGACACCACTCAAAAACAGATCACATTTCAATACACCAGTATTGTTGACATGGTTAAAACCCTCAAAGAGGGAAATAGTCCACGGCCTGAGCCAACGTGGCCAATTAAGGTAATTTAATAATAAAATAATGAAAATTTACATAAGCTTCTCTCATGAACGGTTACACTACAACTGACCCTCCATGCTCTTTAAATAGAGATCATGGACTAATCGGGTGTTAAGCCACAGATCAAGTGTTGGTAATACTGAGGAGAGAATGACTGTCAGATAACTACATATCGTGACCATCGGATTGTAAGTTACAAAAGTACATAGTAAAGAAACACACTTTACCTAACTCTACACTAGACCAAGTTATACTACTATTTCCTATGTGTCAGAATATCCTAACATCCCCCCTTAAGAACAACTTGGGATAGGATTGAAGGATGTACAAATATGACACAATAGGAGAAGGAAGGAGGCATTAGAGCCTATCCCCCCTTAGTGACAATTTCTTGAACTCCAACCACAAATCAAAGTTTAGTAAACTTTGCCTCTGTGAGAGCCTTTGTAAAGATGTCTGCAACTTGATCATTTGTTCAACAATATTGCACTTCAAGAACATGGTCGTGAATAAAATTTTTGATGAAGTGCATGTGAAGTTCAATGTGTTTGCTGCATTAATGTTGGACTGGATCTTTGCATAGTTGAATGGAACTTTGATTATCACTCCAAAGTGTAGTCGAATGCTGCTGTTGAAAGCCAAACTCTGACAGGATCTGACGAAGCCACATGGTTTCCTTACTAGCTTCTACGGCACCGGGATACTCTGCTTTTGCTGAAGAAAGAGAAATGGCACTTTGTTTCTTGCAAGCCCATGTAATAGGTCCTGAACCAAGAGTGAACACATAACCTGCAGTAGACTTACGATCAACAAGGTCACCAACACAATCAGAATCAGTGAAACCAACTAATAGAGGATATGCTTCTGCACTGTAATGAATCCCAAACTGAGCTGTACCTCAAACATAATGAATTATTTATTTCCCTGCTTTCCAATGACTTTCATGTGGGTTTTGCATAAATTGAGCAATAAGGCCAACAACAAAGGAAAGGTCAGGACGTGTATGGGTCAGATACAAATTTTTTTCTACAAGTTGATGGTATAAGGTAGCATCAACTTCAAGGGAAGTACAAGTGATTGAAAGTTTAGCTCTAGACTAAAAGGGAGAAGGGTTTGCTTACAGTCTTCCATGTGAAAATCGCGTAGAATATCACATGCATACTTAGACTAGGAAAGGGAAATACCTTCCTTGGATTGCAAGACTTGAAGACTAAGAAAATAATGCAAGTGTCCTAAGTCTGTCATTTCAAACTTCTTTTTAAGGTTGGACTTCACATGGTTTATAAGGTTGGGAGCACTACCAGTAAGGATAAGATCATCAACATAAAGAACAAGAATGATAAGAGACTTGCCCACTTTCTTGGTGTAGATAATATTGTCAGAATGACACCTAGAAAATCCAGTTTCTAAAAGAAAGCTATCCATTTTGGCATACTAAGGCTGAGGGGCTTGCTTGAGACCATAAAGGGATTTCTTAAGCTGACATACAAGGCTAGAGTCTGTTTGTATAAAGCCAATAGGTTGTTCCATATAGATTTCTTCATGCAAGTCCCTATGCAAGAAGGTAGATTTAACATCCATCTGATGGACTTCCCATTTGAAAGAGGCAACAAGGGAAAGAACAAGGTAGATAGATTTCATTTTGGCAACTAGGGAGAAGGTTTCAGTATAGTCAATGACTTCAACTTGTGAAAATCCCTTAGCAACAAGATGAGCTTTATGTTTATCAAATTTTCCATCTGGTCCATACTTGGTTCTATAAACCCATTTGCATCTAACAAGTTTTCATTCCTTTAGAAAGAGAACAAGATCCCATGTATCATTTGCTAATAATGAATGATATTCTTCATTCATAGCTGCATCCCAATCTGGATGTCTTGAAGCTTCTGCAAAGGTGTCAGGATCATAATTAGCTGAAGCTTGAGCTAGTAAAGAAGAGGCTCTATTGAATTGAGAACTTGTATGTCGCTGATCTGTAGGATCACCGGCAAGAGCACCTACTGCATCCCGAGTAGCATGGACCCATTTTGGAAGCTGAGGAGCTGAAGGAGGATCTGAGAAAGTGGGGGAGGATTTTCATCCTTGCTGTCATCATCTGAAGAAGAAATATTTTTAGAAGTAGAAGGGATAGAGAGAGGTGGCACATCTGCCGAACTAGGCTCATAGGCCGATATATTTTTAGCAAACTTTACATCTCTTCTAATGATAAAATTTTTGGACTTAAGTGGAATAAGTTTGTATCCTTTGACATCTTCAGAATATCCAACAAAAATGCATTTTTCACTCTTATGTTCTAAATCTTTATGTTTCTCATCTAAAATATGGGCCCATGCTTCACTTCCAAAAACACGAAAATGACTTACATTTGGTTTAATTGAGCTCCATTCTTCTTCTGGAGTGATATTCTTTAAAACCTTAGTAGGAGTGCGATTTATTATGTAATTTTCATAGTTAATTGCTTCTGCGAAAAAAATTAAGACTAAGTCCTTTAGATTGAAGAATACAATTAGCCATTTCCTTTAAGGTGTGATTCTTCCTTTTAGCTACACCATTTTGTTGTGGAGTATATGGAACAATATGTTGCATTTGAATTCCATTCTCAGTGCAAAAATTGATGAATTTGTTGTTAACATATTCTCCGCCATTATCAGATCTTAGCTTAAGAATTTGATGTCCAGATTGTTTTTCAACAAAGGCCTTAAAGGCCAAGAACATGTTAAATACTTCACTCTTGAGTTGTAAGAAGTATACCCAAGTGCGTCTAGAGAAATCATCGATGAATGTTAAGAAATACTTGTAGCCAGAGAATGAAACAACTGGAAGTGGACCACATAAATCAATATGCACAAGCTGTAAAGGGGTTGAGGCGTGCCAAGAGGCACATTTTTCAAAACTATCCCGATGATTTTTTTCAAGTACACATCTGGAACAAACACCATCTCTGCAAGATACCATTGGAAGACCTGTCACCATATTTTCTTTACATAGATTCTGAAGGGAGCCATAGTTTAAGTGACCAAATCGCTCATGCCAAAGTTTGCTCATTTCATCATTATGAGAAACAAATACTGAGGGAAGATTTGATGACCCTAAGTTGTTAAACTTATACAACCTTGTAGAATCATCAGTAATGCCAGTAGCTAAAATCTGTCTAGGATCTCCTAGGTCCTTAATTACAACATCGTGAGGTGAAAATTCAATGATTTTACCTTCACCTGAATGAGTTATCTGAAACACAGATAGAAGGTTGCAAGATAAGGTTGGAACACATAATACATCATTGAATTGACCATTGTCTATATGAACAGTTCCAGTCCCTACAACACTAAGAGATCTATCATCACCAAAATATATATTTTTGGTGTTACAATCATTTAAAGAAGAAAACATGGCTTTGTTTTTGGCCATGTGATAAGAAGCTTCGATACCATGTAGGAATTATAGGGTAAGTTCCTCAGATAGAACACCAAAGGACACCGCTCACAAAAAGATCACAGATCAATACACCAATATTGTTGACATGGTTAAAACCCTCAAATAGGGAAACAGTCCATGGCTTAAGCCAATGCGGCCACTTTAGGCAATTTATTAATAAAATAATGAAAATTTACATAAGTTTCTCTCATGAACGGTTACGCTACAAATGACCCTCCATGCTCTTTAAATAGATATCATGGACCAATCGGGTGTTCAGCCACATATCAAGTGTCAATAATACCGAGGAGAGAATGAAGCGTCGGATCACTACATATCATGACTGTCGGATTGTAAGTTACAAAATTACATAGTAAAGAAACACACTTTACCTAACTCTACACTATACCAAGCTATACTTAACTATTTTCTATGTGTTGGAATATCCTAACAATTATGAAGATTTAGAGGAGGAGATAATTTAGGGACTTTCTTCTGACTATAAGAGGACCAATATTAAATAATAAATCAACAAGATATAATGGAATTATGGCACATTGTGTGGAACTCCAATGATTGAGAAAATATAGGGATGTGTTCCCTGCCATTTAATGCAAATTCCTAATATTGGGAACCAGTTCCACTAATCAAGGGATTTTGGCGGGGAAATATTCCTCCTTTCATGGGGAATTATTCCTAATCATTTTTTATAAGTACCAAGTCGACTTTTCCTCTAGGGGGAGATTTTGATTAGTCTTCTTGTGGAAAGAACTCATATTTTTGTAGCACCATTGTATTTTCTTACAGGGATGTAATTGTATTGATGAAAATAATGAAGATTGGTGTCATGTTCAGCTTCTAAATCTCATTCTCCTCCATAGGACTCTGATTTTCTTTAGGCTTGGCCATCCCAGGAGCCTCAGAGTCCTTTTGTATCATTTGTTTTTCTTCTTCACTTCTTATTCACATGCATCTCTTGTTCTTTTTACTTTTTATTTCTGCATTTAGTATTAATCATTTCTTGTTTTAGGATTGGGTTAAATGGTTGATGTAAGTTATTTTGCAGATTCACAAGCATAATTTCATCATTGTAAAAGATTTGGAAGGTCATAGTAATCATTGAGCTACTTGGATTAGTCTTCTTATTCTCAAATCTAGATTTCTGGAACTCCTTTGTAGCAAAGAACAATAAATTTCTACTAATTTTTAGAGCATGCTAACAAGCTTAAATCGAGTTTGTTCCACCTTCACTAGATCGAAAAAACATTCTATTTTATAACAAAATTTATCCCATTTCATTTGCACTTGATTAGGTTATGCATTTGATAGATTTACTTTTTTCCCCTAGGAAAAATTGTAATTTCATTAATGAAGAGAAATTACATTATGTAGATGCATCTGCATATTCAGAACATATCTATGACATAACTTTCATCATCAAAAACCATTGTTCAAGAAGGTTGTTACCTTGTTCGACTCAGGGAGGTAACAATCCAATATATGTTGAGAGATAATCACATAATATATAAAACCTGATCTGTCCAAATGGTGATATATATATACATAATAAAAAAACCATATGCCCTGTATATTTATGAATTAATGTCCATAAAAGGCCGATGGAAATACTGATAGTGTGCTCCATCGAGCAGTTCCCAGATCATCTAAATGCTCGACTCCCGAAGCACAGCTTCTTTGGAAAGTTCGTCAGCTGCTGCGTTCCGCTCCCTGTAAATGTGTTTGCAAGTAAATGAGTCAAAATATGAAATTAGTCTCAGTGTCTCATCCAGGATATGACTTAATGAGTAAGTAGAGAATCTAGCAGTCCTATTCAACCAGTCACAAACAATTTTGGAATCCCCAAATAATTGGAAATCTCTGCAATTTTTATCCAATGCAAAATGTATAAGGTATTTTGCTGCTGATAATTCTGCATAATTGTTTGTGCCTCTTCTGAAGCCTATGAGCATGTTGAAAGAATGTTGAGGAGAGATATGTAGTATGCCCCCCTCCCCCCCACCACAGCCATTCTCTTGTGCGGCATCGTCGAAGTATGCCCATGGCATGTTGTGGTCAATGTGTTTGGGGATGATATTTCTGGTCCTTTGGGGAGGAAGGTCTTCTAGGATAAGAGCATAATCAGCCAACACCTTGGCCACAATGTTAGGCCAGCGAGGAGGTAAGTTATGGAAAATAAGGTTATTGTAGGCAATCCAAATGGCCCAGCATATCAATATGGGAAGGTTACGCTGCATGGGGGAGGTAACAGTGGTAACACATTTATTCCAGGCCTCAGCGACAGATGCAGCAGTCCAGATGTAGGGGAGGAGACATTAGGGATGACCAAATCCCACAACCTATGGGCTTCCGCGTAATCAAGGAAAAGGTGGTTTGCGGATTCATTATTGCATTTACAAAGGTTGCACCAGTGAGGCTCGAATTGTGCTTGCTTGAGGAGATTATCTCGAGTAGGGATCTTATTTTTCAGGATACACCACATGAGCAGCCTGGCTCTGGGGGGAGCCTTCAGCTTCCAGAGATGTTTCCACCATCCTTCTATAATCTGTGGCTTCCTTGCCTTAGACAGCACCAAATATCCATCTTTTGGAGAAAATCTTCCATATTTTGAGAGACCCCAGATAATCTCATCATCTTTATCAGTTATGAGGATATGAGCTTCAGATAGAGCCTAAGTGTAATCCTCCCAGAGTTGGTGCCATTGTGGGGGCATGTTTAATTGCTAAGCTGATTTCCAAGCCTGATGTAGGAAGGTGGAGTTTTCTCCATCAGCGATATGAGCTATGTGAGTAATATTTTGTTCCTATAAATGCTAAAGGAGGTACACAGGTAGTCTGTGTGTGTTCCCGCACCCGATCCATGGGTTAATTCCTACCTGAAACTTTTGTCCCGAGTGGATTCTCCAGGTGAGTCCTGCCTTGATAGGATCCAGTGCCTTGATAACTGCCTTCCATATAGTCGAAAACCCAGATGTGCTTCTAATAGGTCTCCTGATCCAATCCAAGATCTAAAGAGGGGCGATGTATTTTGATTTAGTCACTCTCGACCAAAGGCTGTCAGCTGTGATCAGATGCCACCCGAGATTTGCAACCAGTGCAGTGGAGAAATCATCAAGTTTTTTCAGTCCCCATCCTCCCCACTTCTTAGGCAAAATGAGACCATCCCATTTGACCCAAGCAAAAATGTTGCCCGCCTGGCTTCCCTTCCATAAAAATCTGCAACAGAGGGCTTGAATCCTATTAAGGATCCCCCTAGGGATCCAAGCTAGGGACATTCAGTAAACAGGTGTGGCTTCTAATACACTCTTTATGAGGGTGAGATGACCGACACGAGAAAGATATTTGAGATACCAAATGTTGAGTCTTTTCTCCATCTTAGCTATTAGCCAAATCCATTCTGCAATCTTGTAGCCCAAGGGCTTTAGCTTATACCCCAGATATTTCAAGCCTTCTGCTAGACCCAACTGTGTGAAACAGAAGCGATGAAGTGCAAATTTTATCTCATGATGAGTGCATGTTGTTGCTGTTAGCGTTGATTTATTTTCATTTAACAACATACTTGTAGCCGGCATAAATAAAGAAAAATGGTTCTTATATTGATCAGATCACCAATGCTTCCATTCAGGAAGATCAAGACATCATCCACAAAAAGTAGATGAGTGAGCATGCAATCGTCAGTTATCTTGATACCTTGTAGCTTGCCTCATCTGTGCTCATCCTTTATAGTCCTGTTGAGCCCCTCCATGACAAGGAGGAATAGTAATGGTGAAAGTGGACAGCCCTGCCTTAGTCCTCTTTCTGAGAGAAAGAAGGGGGATGCACTTCCATTGACCAAGACGCTGAAAGGAATGTTAGTGATACAACTCATAATCCATTTGATGTAAGTGAAGGGAAACCCCAGATGGGTTAAAAGCATTCTGATGTATAACCAATTTGCTCTGTCAAAGGCTTGAAATAAATCTACTTTCAGGATCATACCTTTGCATTTACAGGTATGTAGAGTGTGAAACACTTCCTAAGTAGTGCCAACAACCTCATGGATCTGTCTGTCTTGTAGGAAGGAAAATTGTTCTGAGGAGATGTGTTTTGAAAGAATGGGTCTCATTCGATTTGCTATGATTTTAGCAATAATCTTGTATAAGTAGTTGCAGAGAGAGATAGGGTGATACTCATCAAAGGAGGAGGGATTATGAGCTTTAGGGATAAGCGAAATAAAAGTGGAGGTGATGGATGCCTCAATACGACCACTTATTCTGGAGTCCTCAATAAGATGCAGTAGATCTGTACCAATGATATCAAAGAAAGCCAAGAAAAACTCTATGGTCCAGCCATCCAACCCAGGACTTTTGTCTTTTTTGAACCATTTCAATGTGGCCTCCAATTCTTCTAGGTAACTTCTCTTATTAGTTCTCTTTCCTCTTCTTGATCCACAAAACGTGGGAATAGCTGAGCAACTCTAATGATATCCACTAGATTTGCTTCCCGAGGGGAACTATATGCTCTTTTAAAACGAGAGGTAGCTAGAGAGGCTAATTGCATAAATGTGTTCGTAGCTTGTCTTTCTTCATTTTGTAGCTGCCAAATAGTGTTAATCGCCTTTCTACCATTGGCGAACTTATGATAGAATTTTGTGTTAGCTTCCCTTCCTGCATCCAGATTGCTCTGCTTCTTAGCCTCCAGACTTCTTCATGGTCTTTAAGGATTTTCCCTCTTGCAGAGTAAAGGGCTGTAATCCTCTCCTTATGTTCATCTGTATAGTACAATCCACCCTGATCATTTTCAAATTCAGACAACTCGGATTCAATTTGTCTCAGAGAGAGATCATCCATAGTCCTCTTATTATGTGCCCATTACTTGGACATTTTCTTCAACATTTTGAGGTTTTGTATAAAACCATTAGTGTAGTTTCCCCCATCGCCGGGTGGATTTTCTTTCCAGTAGTCAGTAACCATGCTGACCAAAGAGGCTTCCTTAAGCCAAGCTGAACAGAATTTATATGGCCCTTTGAGTTTTGCTCTGCCTCCATCAATTTCCATGTATATAGGGAGGTGGTCAGAGATCCCCCTAGTTTCGACCCATTGTCTAATGCAAAGCCCCATGTCAAGTATATTCTCTTTAACTAAGAAATGGTCTAATCTGCGAGCTAGACCATTTTCCCTAGTCCGATTATTTCTCCAGGTGGCTTGAATCTTGGCTGAGGGAATGTCTATCAGTTGGTGATGATTCAATATGGTAGTGAAGTAGTTCGAGAGTGAATCTCTTTGTGCACAATGGCCCCATGACTCCAAGTGACCAATGGAGAAGTTTAAGTCTCCTCCAAGTATCAGATGATCAAACGAGAAAGTATCCAACCCCAGGAGATTTTCCCAAAATTCTGGTATGTTTTGGCACAGCCCATATATGTTGAGTATTCTAAATTTCATGCCAAGGTCCACTGAATCCATATAAGCTCCTATATGTCCAGCCCCTCCCCAATAGTTGAGTAGTTTAATAGATCGGGTATTATATCCCAAGGCTATACCCCCAAATCTCCCATGTGCATCTAGGCTAGTGAATTTCCACCCAGGTAACATATGCTCAAGGGACCGTGAGATGTCAACAGTAGGTCCAAGAGTCTCTTGTAAAAACATGATGTCAAGCGGGTTGGTTTGAACTAACCAGCGGAGTGCTAGTTTTTTGTCAGGCCTAGCTAGCCCTCAACAATTGAAAGAGAAAATATTCATAGAGGGGGTTCTGAGGGGGTTCCTCTAGCTCTAAGGACCCCAGGGATTGTGGACTATTTACCTGATGTGATATCATCTCCCGCCTGTGATTGTGCTTTAGTGATAGAGGAGGGTCGACCTCATTGGAGTTTGTGGGGGGGGGGGGGGGGGGGTGTTGGGGATAATGTCGAGGACAACGTGATCCACAACCTGTCTCTTGGCTTTCGAATGGGTTAGGTACCCCAGTGCTAGAGGGGTAAATATGGAGGATGGATGTGGAGGAGGGGGGGGGTAACGACAAAGAGGGAGGAGTGGGAGTAATGATAGGTTGAGAGGGGGCAATGCCACAACTGATCTGTGCAGAGACAACAGTGGAAGATGTCGAACCCATACCCAACGCTAATGAAATACCAGATGACAAGGTATCATGAATATGAGCAGTAAAGAGAGGAATAAGAGAGAGGTATGCTCATACCTGAGGTGTTGGAGTCTTCGGAGGTCAACATGGCAAGATCAGGTGGTGTGGGAGGAGGATGAAGGGGAGGCCTTCCTCGCTTCTTCTGGGTAGAGTTTGTAGGAGCTGAAGCCAAATCCACTGGAGCTGATTGTGCTTCAGTCCTCCTTCCACGGGATGCTACATGCCAAGGCTATTCCTCAAGATTCCAAGGCTGTTCCTCCTGTTCAGGTACCTCTCAAGTCAGTGGCTCTTGTCTCAGAAACTTTCTGAATGACCCTCCATTAAGGGGGAAATCTTTGTACTGGTGCCCTACTCTATGGCATCTCCTGCACCTGAATGGGATGCCCTCGTAGTCCAAAATCTGTCGCCTTGTTGTATTCCTCCATTGAATATTGATATGTTCCAGTAGTCCATCAGTAAGATCCATGTGAACTAGAATCCTAGCCTAGGCCATACACCCTGAAGTCTAAAAGGAGGCATCAAAAGTGAGATAGTTAGCAATTGCATTCCCAATTTGCTTGAAGATATCATCTGTCCAGGGGTGAAATGGAAGCCCTGGGAGACAAACCCAAATAGGTCCCACATCTACCCTTTCTTGTTCAGGGTCAAATATCGGCATCCACCTCCGAAGAAGAACAGGGGCTTGGTCGATGTGCCAAACAGTCGATAGTACCCAGTTGGTGTGAGCCAAACAACTGAACCGCATGGCAAACCAACCTTTAACAAAGGTCTGAACCCTAGGGGGGCCTTTAGATGATGGCCCCAAACCTCCACCATGCATTTCTAGAGTTGCTCCACACTAAAGTGTCATCCATGAACGCAGCCAACAAGAACTTTCTCCACAGATTCCATTGTCTCCAATAACTATGTATCCTCTATGAGTTTGAGGAATACCTCACAATTCTGGAGCTTTAGGCACCATTTCCTCTTAGACCCCCCACTGAACCTAGTGGTCGAGACTTCAGGTACCTCAAAAGTATGTGCAGTCATCGATGAAGTTGAAACCCTAGCTGCAGCTGTCAGGATGGAGGCGAAGAATCCCGGGATGGAGCCAATGCCTATGAAGTTACCTTGCAGAGGAGCCACCGAGGAAAAAAGGGTAGATGTGGTGGATGCCTGAGAAGTAGTTTCAAAAAGGTGGTTGGTCGAGGGTTTGAATATGCCATATGAGGAGGGATTCAAACCTGAAACCACTCCTAGTTTGGATCACTTTAGATATTCAGAGGCTCAACAAATGCTAAGGAATTCGTTGAGAGCGGCTGAATGATATAGTCAGGGTTTGCAGGGGTGTCTTCAGGCAATGAGATCGACGTGATGTGAGAGCTAGTGATGGAGGGTAGGGTACCTATTTCTTCGGAGAGCTCATTGTTGAAGGTGTAAAAACCTTCCAGTGTGGTCCTAGGTTCCATCCAAATGGGCTCTCCTTCCAATGGGTCTGCAGAATAGTCTAGGAGGTCTTCCATAACTATCGAAACTGCTGGTTGACAACTGCCTGTAGGTTCAATGCAAAACAGGGAAACGGGTTGCTGGTGGGAAGGTCAAAACCACCCAAGTAAATCACCAAACTAGTAACAGCTGAGGGTAAGGTAAACAAGAAGCAGCTGGGAAGGTAACAACTTATGGGGGCAGTCGGTGGATGCGGACTGTAAAATATGTACTCCGTGGATGAAAGCTGCGAAGGAACCCTAACCCCGACCCCATCTTGCTCAAACTAAGTCACATTTGATAGATTTACTATCTCACTAGTTCTCGAATTTCTGTATTTTAGACTAGTAATTTTCCATTATTTAATAAATCTTTCCATGTATAAATGAATTTGTGGATAGATGCAGACAATAATGTGTGTTGTTGCAGGAGCTCTTACATTACAGGGAGACCTCATTTCATTCACCTCATCCAAGCCTCATCCACCCATGTCACCAAAATCCACTAAAATCTCAATCTGAATTCTTGTTTTAAAAGCAAAAATTGCCATTTCCATTGAGAAAATCTACCCATCTTGAAGACCTTTCTTGAGTTTCTGGGTAGTGTCCACCACCTCCATGCCTTATTCTTCCATTATCCACCTTTCTCAAGCTCCATTCCACCTTCTAGACCACTTCCTAAGCTTTCACCCTGTTCTTGTAATAAAACAGGGGATCCTATAGGAACTAGTACATCCTGTAGGAAATCTTGTAGCAGCCTATTTTGAGCTTGAATTGAGAAAAATCATCATTTAAGCTAGGATTAGGCCTATACTTGACCTCCAAGACATAAAAATCATTGCATCCCTCTTCCTCCACACTTGTCTCCCCTCTTAAAGAATAATGAAGTATTAGCATTTGCATTTATAAAATGAAAAGATAAAGAAAAACAGTTCTTTTTATTTATTAATTAGCACATGCATGCATCAGTTAATACTCTCTAGATCAGATTCCATGCTCAGTTAGTTTAAATCATCACATGTGATAAATAGGGTTGAGTTAGGTTTCTTTTACATTTAGTTCATGATATTTATGCAATTAGAATATGCTTCTTTCATTGTACTTTATTTCATGCAATAGGTTGGGGTTTCCATTTCGAGCAGTTCATTTTCTGTAATTAGTTTATGATTTGATTTCAGTACATGCACTCCATTACATCATGACAACAAAGGAATGACACATTGTATGATGCATATATAATGTCGATATCTTTTAAGTTTGTACGAACTCCAGGTTGATAATTAAAGTCGATAGCCTTGGGAGTTATAACATTCTTGTTGCAATATCGAGGCTCATCACTTTTTGGTGCCGTTGTGGAGGAGGTGTCAAATTATGCATTGTTTTCCCCTAGTTGATTCATTTCTTTTTACTTTTTGCAAAAACAAAAAATAATTGCATTAGGCATATTTCATTTCAAAAATAGAAAAGTGCATTACATAAGTGTTTTCATTAAATCATAAAAACAAAAAACATCTCCAACACCAACCCACCCCCCCAAATTGATCATGTGGTGAAGTAAGAGCCACATCACCATTCACTTTTGCAGGTAGAAGAAGAAAATGGAAAAGAATGTAGAAGAAATTGACGGAGATGATGACAATGAGGAAGATCCTCTCGGATTTCCCATTCAAGATACTGATGGTAGTGTGTACATGAAGAACATCCCTCCATCTTTTCTTCCATAATATCTTGGTCTAAAGTCATAGGATCTAGAAACCTTTCTCTTTGAATTTGAAATTGTTTGTAGATCTTATGGTTACTTATTAAAAAATAAAAAAATAAGATTGTTTCCGACAACATTGAAGGATAGAACTCTTAAATGGCTCATGAGTTTAGGGACTAATTCAATAAGATCATGGAATGATATGCAAAAGATATTTCTAGAAAAATATAAAGATCATGATCTTAAGGAAGAAATATTTAGAATGAATCAAAGAGAAGATGGGAGCCTTGAGGATCTAATACAGAGGTTCATGTATAATGTGAAGAGGGAAAAACTACATCATTTAGGATCTGACACACTAAAAACCCTCTTACTTAGAAAAATTAGGGATGGATGGATTGATCTCATTGATCTCATGAGTAGAGGTGATGTATACCCATTATCATTTGAAGAAATTTGTGAAACATGCAAACACATATCAAGAGGAAGGGCAAGAGTAAGTCAATCAACATCAATATCGGTAAGTCAAGCTAAACTTGGAAATTTGCTTGATAATTTAAAACGAAAATTCTTAGCAATCTAAGTGAACAAGTAAAAATGTTAAGAATGCAAGATGAAGAAAAAGAAGATGTTTATATTTTTGTTGTCCATGCAGAATCACATAATTTTAAATATTGTCCATCATTACCAAGGTTGAAGGAAGTTTACCAAGAAGACAATGGAGCAAGTCAATCACCAAAGCAGATATGTTATGTAGCTCCAAGAGGACCATGGCAGCCTAGTCAACCTAGTATGATGCAAGATCCTAATTCACAATTTCAAGGTTATGCATATCCACCTCAAAGAAATTGGAACACACCCTTTCCTTGGCAACATTGGCCATCTCAATCCCAAAACCAATTTTGACAACAACGTTGGCAAGGAAATTATGGGAGCCAACTACATTTTCCTCAATATCCTCCATACCCAACTCCATGTTATTCCTACCATTCACCTCCACCACAACCACAACCCCAACCACATCCATCTCAAATATACATTCCCACTCAACTACCTGTACCACAATTTCCAAACCCACACATTGAAGTAGCTCATCCCACTTACAATGCTGAGGTAAAACACTTCCAAATATCTCCTCTTGATCTTAATGGTATTCATCTCAGCTCAGGAAGAACATTACAAAAAGGTGATTCTATTGATGTCATTGAAGGACAACATGCAAGAAAAGAAGATTCAAAAGAGAATATCAAAGAACCATGGGTTGCACTTGATGATGAGAAGACATCAAAATTAGAAATTGAGAAAGCTCCCTCATGGTTACCGTAAAATACTCCATGTGTTCAAGAGAACAATATGAAAAAAGCAGAAGATTTGAAGGTCATGGAAGAAGAAGACATCCAAGATGATCCAAATCAGCAAGTGGACTAGGGGCATCACAACTATATTGAAATATGGGTCTAGGCATTTATGAAGTTGCAACAATACTCTCTTGTTCAACTGTGCTTGATCCTTTCAAACTCAAACCATTTGGTCTCTGAAATCGATGTACATGTCAAATCATATATTGCAAGCCTACACATTAGTTTATCTGTCATCTTGATGTGCACATGGTTCCATTGCAAGTATTCTTATACTTGAAAGTAATTTTGTTTTTCAAGTAGGGTAGGGTAGAAAACAAAAATAAAAAAGAAGAGAAAAAAATAAAATCTCAGGTGAAAACCTCCTTTAAGGCGCTTGAGATTGGCTCATTGGTTTAAAACCTCCATGAGGTGGTCAATGGGTTAGGAAAAAGAGAAAAAAGAAAAAAAAGAGATAAAAAGAAAAGGTACTAGGTGAAAACCTCCTTTGAGGCGCCTAGGCAGATCTACTAGTTGAAAACCTCATTGAGGCAACTAGTAGGCCTAGAAGAAAAAAAGAGAAAAAAAAAAAATGTTCTCCATGTATCTCTTTGATGAATGTAGGTTCCCTCCAACATCTGCAAGCAACAAAAACGAGTTGGCACGAATGAATGAAAAAATAGGCCAAACCTAGTCAAAAGAAGTCAAATTTTGACTTTCTCCACCTTTGCTCAAATGCTCCAACATGACCAAGGCCATGAAAATCCATCACCCTCATCAATTTCCACTATCCACTCATCATTTCCGAGCTTCTACCACTCATTTTCCTTGCTATACTAAAAAACTACAGGAATGCTCTGTTTTATTACAGGAAACAAAAATACATAGAGCATAAAACTAGTTTTGCCATATCTTGTAAACCATGCATCCATTTGCGAAGATGCTTCATGGGGAGATGCATATGGATGATGGTAACATGTTCCAGTAATTTCAGAAAATTCCAGTACACCATTTTCAAGAAATCAACCTCCATCACCTATAACAATTTCTAAATTTTCTCAATATCTGTGCATCCATTTAAAAAGATATTTCATGGGGAGATGCATATGGATAGTGGTAACATGCTTAAGTAATTTCATCATATTCCAGTGCACATTTTTCGAGAAATTAACCCCATCACCTACAAGCATTTTTTAATTTTCTTGATATTTGTGCATCCATTTAAAAAACTGTTTCGTGGGGAGATGCATATGGATGATGGTAATATGCCCAAGAAACTTCAGCAAATTCGAGTGCAAGGACAAGAAACCAACCTCCACCACCTTCGACCAATTTTTTTTTCGAGTTTTGTGCATCCATTGGCGAATATTTTTTTATGGGGAGGTGAATAATGATGATGGAAACATGCTCAGAAAATTTCAGGGCAATCCATTCTACCGTTTGGGAGATATGGACAAAACAAGTCTGCTATAAGAGGTTGTCCAAAATTACTACAAGGTATCTACAGGATGGCTGAGAAGAAGGTAAAAGAGACAATATGATTGGATAAATGGGTCAAAAGGTCAGGTATTATTTAGGGAATGTTGATATAGGTCCCCCAGCACCTGCACATCAACAAGAATACAACCCATCAACAAAATGAGATCAACAAAAAAGAAATAGGCAGTCAAGAAGATGTACCTGAGTCATTAGTAGCGCAACAATATCAACTTAGGAACATCATCCATGTCCCTCCAACAACCATTTGGTAGGTACAAGTATGCAATATAATTGACCTCTTCTCTTGAGCATATTATAGTTAGAAATTTGTTGTCAATGCATGAGAGATGAGGTTTTATAAGTTAAGGATGGGTCAGCAGTCTCGACCACCTTCAACTAGTTAATTTCACCCCAATCATTCATTCATGCAATGTTGAAAATTAAAATTATGAAGGGTGATGATTTCAAGGAATGGGGACAATAGTTAAAAGAAGAAATTTTTCAAAGACCAAGTCACCACAACACTCCAAGCCCTCCATCCACTTCATATTCACTATCTATCCATCATTCATCCATCCCATTTCATAATTTCAAGAACAAACCCTACACTCTGTCTCACCCTGAAAATTTCTTGAAAAAACAAACGAAGCATCCTTTCCATTTTCACAAATCTACACTACTCCCTCTGAGCCCTAGCATCATCCTCCAAATCCTCTACATCATTTCTTACCACTCCCATACAGTAAAAACGACTCTGAATGAGAAGGAATGGCTTGTACAGGAAGACATAATGTTGCTACAAGAAGGAAGAAAGGAACAAATGGTGCTAAAACATAAAAAAAGGTAGTGCCTAAGAGAGACCTAATCAAAACAAAAAACTCCAAGGCCACTAGACAACCATCTAGGCGACAAAATAAAAGAACAAGGCAAGATGATGGTCTCAAGAAATAATGACTTTTCCATGCACAAATATATTTTTGGGCTTGTCCTTGCAGAACTTATAACCAAGATTATTAAGAGAAAGGACTGAGGAATGCATAAGAGAGAGGCCACCAGGGCCATGAATGAAACATAATGAGGTCACTAAGTTGCTGAGAGGATGAGCAATACTTTCAGCAACTGGTATGATGGGCCTCTAAATTAGACATAAATTAAGGCCCATCTAACCATCCTTTAGCATATTAAACCTCTCTTTTTGCGTTAGATAATGTATTTTTAACTTTAATATGTTCACTAGGAAGGTTTATGAATAATTTCATATTTATGCTTAATATTATTTATTTTTGTGGAATATTATGAGAATATTGGACAGATTATGAATATTTGGAAGAGGAAATAATTTAGGGACTTTCTCCCTACTATAGGAGGACCAATATTAAATAATAAATCAACAAGATATTATGGAATTATGGCACATGTTGTGGAACTCCAATGATTGAGAAAATATAGTGATGTGTTACCTGCCATTTAATGCAGATTCCTAGTATTGAGAACCATATCCACTAATCAAGGGATTTTTGTAGGGAAATATTCCTCCTTTCATGGGGAATTATTCCTACTCATTTTTATAAGTACCAATTCGAATTTTCCTCTAGGGGGAGATTTTGATTAGTCTTCTTGTGGAAATAACTCATATTTTGTAGCACCATTGTATTTTCTTGTAAGGATGTAATTGTATTGATGAAAATAATGAAGATTGGTGTCATGTTTAGCTTCTAAATCTCATTCTCTTCCATAGTACTCTGAGTTTCCTTGGGCTTGGTCATCCCATGAGCCTCAGAGCCCTTTTGTATCATTCTATTTTCTTCTTTTAACTTCTTATTCACATGCATCTTTTGTTCTTGTTACTTGCTATTTCTGCATTTACTATTAATGATTTTTTGTTGTAGGATTGGGTTAAATGGTTGATGTAAGTTATTTTGTAGGATCACAAGCATAATTTCACCCTTGTAAAAGATTTGGAAGGTCATAGTAATCATTGAGCTACTTGGATTAGTCTTCTTATTCCCATATCTAGATTTTTGGAACTTCCTTTGTAGCAAAGAACAATAAATTTCTGCTGTTTCTTAGAGCATTCTAACAAGCTTAAATTGAGTTTGTTCCACTTTCATTAGATCGAAAAAACATTCTATTTAATAACAAAATTTATCCCATTTCATTTTCAATTGATATGTTATGCATTTGATAGATTTACTATCTCACTAGTTCTCGAATTTCTGGATTTTAGGCTAGTAATTTTCCATTATTTAATAAATCTTTCCCATGTGTAAATGAATTTGTGGATAGATGTAGACAATAATGTGTGTTGTTGCAGGAGATTCTACATTACAGGGAGACCTCATCTCGTTTGCCTCATCCAAGCCTCATACACCCATGTCACCCAAATCCACTAAAATCTCAATCCGAATTCTTGTTTTATAAGCAAAAATTGCCATTTCCATTGAGAAAATCTAACCATCTTGAAGCCCTTGCTTGAGTTCTAGGTAGTTTCCACCACCTCCATGCCTTCTTCTTCCATTATCCACATTTCTCAAGCTCCATTCCACCTTCTAGACCACTTCCTAAGCTTACAACCTGTAAAACAGGGGATCTTGTAAGAAGTAGTACATCCTGTAGACATCCTGTAGGAAATCCTGTAGTAGCCTGTTTTGAGCCCAAATTGAGAAAAAACATCATTTAAGCTAGATTAGGCCTCTACTTGAGTTAGGTTTCTTTTAAATTTAGTTCATGATCTTTATGTAATTATAATATGTATCTTTCATTGTACTTTATTTCTTGCAATAGGTTAGGGTTTCCATTTTGAATAGTTCATTTTCTGTAATTAGTTTATGATTTGATTTTAGTACATGCACTCCATTACATCATGAAAACAAAGGAAGGACACATTGTATGCTGCACATATAGTGCTGATATCTTTTAAGTTTGTACGAACCCTGGGTTGATAATTAAAGTTTGTAGCCTTGGGAGTTGCAACATTCTTGTTGCAATATCGAGGCTCATCACCTTTTGGTGCCATTTCCGGGGAGGTTTCAAAGTATGCATTGTTATCCCCTAGTTGATTCATTTCTTTTTACTTTTTTCAAAAAAAAAAAATAATTGCATTAGGCATATTTCATTTCAAAAATAGAAAAGTGCATTGCATTAGTGTTTTCATTCAATCATAAAAACAAAAAAATATCCTACACCAACCCACCCCCGCAATTTGATCACGTGGTGAAGTAAGAGCCACATCATCATTCAATTTTGTAGTTAGAAGAAGAAGATGACAAAGGATGTAGAAGAAATGGATGGAGATGATGACAATGAGGAATATCCTCTAGGATTTCCCATTCAAGATACTAATGGTAGTGTGTACATGAAGAACATCCCTCCATCTTTTTTTCCAAAATTTCATGGTCTAAGGTTAGAGGATCTAGAAAAATTTCTCTTTGAATTTGAAATTGTTCAAAGATCTTATGGTTACTTATTAAAAACTCAAAAATTGTGATTGTTTTTTACAACACTGAAGGATAGAGCTCTTAAATGGTTCATGAGTTTAGGGACTAATTTAATAAGATCATGGAAAGATATGCAAAAGATATTTCTAGAAATATATAAAGATCATGATCTTAAGGAAGAAATCTTTAGAATGAATCAGAGAGAAGATGAGAGCCTTGAGGATCTAATATAGAGGTTCATGTATAGTGTTAAGAGGTAAAAACTACATCATTTAGGATCTGAGTCACTAAAACCATCTTACTCAGAAAAATTAGGGATGAATGGATTGATCTCATTGATCTCATGAGTAGAGGTGATGTATACCAATTATCATTTGAAGAAATTTGTGAAACATGCAAACACATATCAAGAGGAAGGACAAGATTAAGTTAATCAACATCAATGTCGATAAGTCAAGCTAAACTTGGAAATTTGCTTGATAATCTTAAAACGGAAATTCTTAGCAATCAAAGTGAACAAGTAGAAATGTTAAGAATGAAAGATGATGAAAAGGAAGATGTTGATATTTGCGTTGTCCATGCAGAATCACATAATGTTAAATATTGTCCATCATTACCAAGGTTGAAGGAAGTTTACCAAGAGGACAATGGAGCAAGTCAATCACCAATGTAGATATGTTATGTAACTCCAAGAGTGTTATGAAACCAACTCACAAAAAGATAGAAAAGATAGATCGACGCCTTAGAATTCAGCCTCTTCGAGGGGGAAACCTCCTTTACATTACACAAATGAATGATTCCTTGATGATTCAAATGACAAAACCTCCTTTCTATATATAGGAGTCTAAGGAGTCACAATATAACCCAACCGACCTATCAATAATAATATAAAGCCACAAAAATAACAATAGAGGGATTCTACGGGGCACAGTAGTAACAATATGGGGGCAATAGGGGCACAACAATATTAATAAGGGATACAACTACAATAGTAATGGGGTAATCACTAGTATTATAGGGACCTAACATGCCCCTCTCCTTCAAAAAAGTGTTGTTCTCAATGCTTGAGTAGTTCTGGATGCTTCTGTATAAAATTCTCATCCTCCCATGTGGAATCTTCAGTCGATAAGTTCTTCCACTTGATGAGATACTCTGAAATTGATCGATTTTGTAGCTGTCGAGTTCTTGTTTCTGTGACTGCTTCTAATTCCAATATAATTTTTCGTTCCTCGTCAAGTTCTGGCAATATTGTTTGAACTGGGAGCTTGTCGCCTATAACCTTCTTTAAACATGAAACATGGAAAACTAGGTGGACTCGAGAAGTTGCAGGAAGCTCCTATTTGTATGCCATCGTACCAATCTTTTGCAACACCTTGTACGGACCATAATACTTTGGTGATAATTTATTATCCTTCTTAGCTTGCTTGAGGGAAATTTGTTTATATGGTTGTAGCCGTAGGAATACCCAATCACCTACATCAAAACTTCTTCCACTGCGATGTTGATCTGCATGTTGTTTCATTCTATTCTGCGCCAACACAAGGTTATCCTTTAAGAGTTGGAGGACTTGTTGTTGATGCTCGATGTGATTTTCCACTGCTTGAACCTTAGAATTTTCTCTTAAATATGATGTGGTGGATGGTGGCTGATATCCATAAAGTTCCATAAATGGGGTCATTTTTGTTGCTGTATGGAAGGAAGTGTTATACCACCATTCAGCCAGAGGCAACCATTTGACCCATTGTGTCTATTTATCAGATACAAAGCAACGAAGATACCCTTCCAAACATTTGTTTACTATCTCAGTTTGTGCATCAGATTGAGGATGATAAGATGAGCTATGAGCTAACTGAGTACCGAGGCAAGAAAATAATTCTATCCAAAAATTTCCAGTGAAAATGGGATCTCTGTCACTTACAATAATCTTTGGGTTTCTGTGTAGCTTTTGAATTGTTTCCATAAATGCAGTAGAAACTGTACTGGCTTTAAATGGATGTGATAATGCACAAAAGTGTGCATACTTGGTAAGTCTATCAACTACCATGATGACACTCTTTCCCTCAGACTTGGGTAAACTTGTGATAAAATCCATTGAAACCTCCTCCCAACGTTGGCTTGGAATGGATAAAGGTTGTAATAGACCCGGGGTCTTAATTGTTTCAACTTTATTTTGTTGGCAAACCAAACATTCTGCCACAAAATTTTGAATGTCCGATTTAAGGCCATTCCAAAAAAATTCCTTCTTAACCCTGTGGTAAGTTTTTAAAAATCCTGAGTGCCCTCCTAAGGGAGAAGTGTGCAATTCCATAAGAATCTTTTGTTTGAGTTGGGAATTCTTACAGAGGTATAAGCGATCTTTGTACCATAACGAATCATTTTTCCAGCTAAATGTATTAGATGTACTGGAATCTTGTTGTAACTTTTGAATAAGTGCCCACACTTCTTCATCATTCTTCCATTCCTCCCTTGCTTCGTTTATCCAATCTGGTTGGATAATAGAAATGGCACACAACAATGCTTCCACATCCTCATCCCTTCTTGAGAGTGCATCTGCCACCACATTTTGCTTCCCTTTTTTGTAGATGATTTCAAAGTCATAACCCAACATCTTTGTGGCCCACCTTTTTTGCTCTTCAGATGATAATCTTTGTTCTAAAAAGTATTTAAGGCTATCATGATATGTTTTTACCTTGAAGCGTCTTCCCATTAGGTAGGGTCACCATTTCTTAAGTGCATGTAGTATTGTGAACATTTCTTTCTCATAAATAGCTTTGTGTAAAAACTTTCCCTTGATTGGACGACTTTCAAAAGCAATGGGTCTTTCATCTTGCATTAAAACAATACCAATTCCATTTCCTGAAGCATCACATTCCACAATAAAGGTTTTTGTGAAGTCCGGTGTAGCTAAGGCTGGTGCTTGGCACATTGCCTCTTTAATATGTTTGAAGGCCTTTGTTGCTTCTGGAGTCCATGAAAATGCATCTTTCATCAATAATGTTGTTAGAGGTGCTGCTATTCTCCCATAATTCTTAACAAACTTGCGATAATACCCTGTCAACCCGAGAAATCCTCGCAGATGCTTTATGGATGTGGGGATTTTCCATTCCTTAATGGATTTTATTTTGCTAGGGTCTACCTTAACTCCTTCATGAGATACAATATGACCCAGATATTCCACCTCTTGTACTCCAAAGAAACATTTGGATCTTCTTCCATATAATTGTTTCTCCTCCAATAGTTGTAGTACCCTGTCAACATGTACAACATGATCCTTCCATGACTTGTTGTAGATTAGTATATCATCAAAAAATACTAACACAAACTTTCTAAGGAAGGGTTTGAAAATGGAATTCATCAAACCTTCAAATGTAGAAGGTGCATTGGTAAGGCCAAAAGGCATGACCAAAAATTCATAATGACCCTCATGAGTTCTAAATGCTATTTTTAGAATGTCTTCAATATTCATTCTGATTTGATGATATCCTTAATGAAGATCCAACTTGGTGAAGTAAATTGATCCATGCAATTCATCCAGTAATTCATCAATGACAGGAATGGGAAACTTATCTTTAATAGTGAGCTTATTGAGCTCCCTATAATCCGGACACATGCGCCATGATCCATCCTTCTTGTGCATCAATACTACTGGAGCAGAGAAAAAACTTTGACTAGGTTGAATTATACCAGCCTCTAGCATTTCTGCAACCATATGTTCAATTTCACTCTTTTGGGCATAGGGATATCTGTACGGCCTGATGTTTGGAGGAACACTTCCTAGAATCAGATGAATAGCATGATCATGATCACGAATAGGTGGGAGACCTTTGGGAGTCTCAAATACCTTGGAATGATTGTCCAAGACTTTTTGGAGATCTGGAGAAATAGATGATTTCAATGTGGAAACATCTAGCGAACATAATTGTGCAATTACACCTCTTTGTTCCTTTTTTAGAAGCTTTGTCATACCGTTAGAGATGATCATATTTCTCAATTTCCTTGCAATACCCCTTAATTTAACTTCCCTTCCTTCCACATAAAATTTCATGAAAAGTTCTTGAAAATTAAAAGCTATTGTACCCAAGGATTGTAGCCATTGGACTCCTAGTACAACATCAGCACCTCCCATTGGAATGGAAAGCATTGGGCTAGTCAATACATATTCTCCCATGGATAGCTTGATATTATGGCACTTTCCAGAGCAATTTATTGTTCCTCCATTTGCAACCATAACTTGACACTCTGGTGTTGGATATAGGAAGCAATTCAATTCTTTTGCTACCTTACAATGAATAAAATTGTGGGTACTTCCTGAATCAATCAACACTATTACCTTTTTCTTCTTGATTTGTCCTTCTATCTTGATGGTTTGAGGAGTGGTAATTCCAGCCAATGCATTACAAGATATGGTTGGATTCATTTCTTATTTATCTATACTTTGTTCCTGGAGTATATCCTCTTCTTTTGACCTTTCTTGCTCATTTTCTTCTTCCTCTTCACAATCTATGTAGAACAATTTCTTCTCAGCACACTTATGACCTTTAGTGTATTTGCTATCACAACTGTAACAAAGCCCTTTTGCTCTTTTTTCTTTCAATTGTTGTGGTGTCAACCTTATAGGTTGTGGAAGACTAGGGGCCACAACACTTCCATCTTTATAGTTGTGAGTGGTATGCTTCTTGGTTGCCATAATTTTGCTTTCCGTTTTTCTTTCTAACCTGAATGCCTTCTCTAATGAATTAGGTTCCCAAAGGCGAACATCATGTTGGATATTATCCTTTAAAGTCCCTATGAACACATCAATCCTATGCTCCTCTGGAATATTTTTTACCCTTATGTTCAATTTTTGGAACTCCTAAATGTGCTCCATTATTGAACCCTTTTGTTTGAGACTCATCAATTGGCTAAAAAAAGTGTTTCTTTTTGTATCCTCATGACGTGCTATCAATTATTCCATAAAAATTGCCCAAGTGATAATTTGTTTACGAGAGCAAAGCCATTGATACCATACAAACTGATTTGGTTCCAAATATAAAGTTGCAATACGTACCTTTTGTGTGTTTTGCACATTATTGAGATCAAAAAATTGCTCCATCTGTAATATCCATGCCGCGGGATCCTTGCCATAAAACTTCCTCATATTGATTTTGGAACATGGTGGGTCTTTGATCCAACATTAGAGTCTATGAAATCATGATTAACATTTCTTTTTTTCGCATCATGAGTTTCCTTTACTACCCTCTCACCATTAGTAAGTATTTATTGTAGAAAATTTGTCAAATCTGCCTTCAAATCTATCTTCAAATCATCAATATTAGCTTCCACGCCCTTTATCTTAGATTCCACACCATTTATCTTAGCTTCTTTTAGATTTTGTGAGAGTGAAATTTGTTGCACTTGGTCTTGTAATTTTGATATATCATGTAGCATTTCTTCCTCTTCTTCATGAGTCATGCTAGAGCTTTCAGGTTGCTTACTAGGTGTTTGCATTTTCTTTCCTCAGGGCATCAGTTACCGATAATAATGCTCTACTATGCCCTTTGAATTCCTTTAAAATAAATTTTCAAACCAAACTTAAACACAAATTTAAAAAAAATCTCCACACCTTTTTTCACTTTGTAGGAGCTCGATATTGCCTCTGATGTATCTCTGTAGTTTCAGATCATCTAGTTCTGAAATTGTAACTTGCAGTAGCCCTCTATGTCCTCTTTCCAATGCCACCAGTCTGATCCCAATTGGATTCTCCAAAGTAGAGTTATGCCGAATCTCCCACAGTGACTTGATTATAGACTAGTTCAGTAGAGCGAACTTGTACGACGTGCCACGTGTCCCTGTTTTGAATTTTGGCTCTGAAAAATTTATAGAAGAAACTACAGTCCATTCTCTTTCTGTACCTTCTTACGAATTTTCAATCCGATGCCCAGAGAGAAAGTTATGACCATTTTCCCCAAGTCACCTGTTTGGAATGTAATTTAGGAGTCTGCAAAAAGACCAACTTCCTCAGATCATATCTCTGCAAATATAGCGCGAAAAGCTCTAAAATTTCAGAACCGAGCTTCAGTGCGATCTCGTCTCAAATGGGGTTTTTTTTTAGCTTCTGAAACGTCGTAGAGAAAATTTTATAGTGAAAATGCCACTATGACCTGTTTGGAGCAGCAAAACCCTAGAATCCAAAGCTCTGATACCAAATGTTATGAAACCAACTCACAAAAAGATAGAAAATATAGATCAATGCCTTAGAATTCAGCTTCTTCAAGGGGGAAACCTCCTTTACATTACACAAATGAATGATTCCTTGATGATTCAAATGACAAAACCTCCTTTCTATATATAGGAGTCTAAGGAGTCACAATATAACCCAACCGACCTATTAATAATAATATAAAGCCACAAAAATAACAATAGAGGGATTCTATGGGGCACAGTAATAAAAATATGGGGGCAATAGGGGCACAACAATATTAATAAGGGATACAACTACAATAGTAATGGGGTAATCACTAGTATTATAGGGACCTAACAAAGAGGACCATGGCAGCCTAGTTAACCTAGTATGATGCAAAAGCCTAATTCACAATTTCAAAGTTATGCATATCCACCACAAAGTAATTGGAATACACCCTTTCCTTGGCAACATTGGCCATCTCAACCCCAAAACCAATATTGGCAACAAGGTTGGAAAGGAACTTATGGGAGCCATCTACAATATCCTTAATATTTTCCTCAATATCCTCCATACCCAACTCCATGTTATCCCTACCATTCACCTCCACCACAACCACAACCCCAACCACATCCATCTCAAATATACACTCCCACTAAACTACCTATACTACCATTTCCAAACCCACACATTGAAGTAGCTCTTCCCACTTACAATGGTGAGGTAAAACACTTCCAAATATCTCCTCTTGATCTCAATGGTATTCATCTCAGCTCAGGAAGAACATTACAAAAATGTGATTCTATTAATGCCATTGAAGGACAACATGCAGGAAATGAATATTTGAAATAGAAGATCAAATAACCATGGGTTGCACTTGATGAAAAGCAAACATCAAAATTAGAAATTGAGAAATCTCCTTCATGGTTACCATAAAATACTCCATGTGTTCAAGAGAACAATCAACAAAAAGAGGAAGATTTGAAGGTCATGGAAGAAGAAGACATCCAAGATGATCCAAATCAACAAGTGGACCAGGGTCTAGACAGTCATTAAGTTGCAGCAACACTCTCTTGTTCAACTGTGCTTGATCCTTTCAGAGTCAAATAATCTGGTCTCTGAAATCCATGTACATGTCAAATCATATATTGCAAGCCTACACATTTTTTTATCTGTCATTTTGATGTGCACATGGCTCCATTGGGAGTATTCTTATACTTGAAAATAATTTTGTTTTTCAAGTAAGGTAGGGTAGAAAAAAATGAAAAATAAGAGAAAAAAATAAAATCTCAGGTGAAAACCTCCTTTAAGGCACCTAAGATAGGCTCATTGATTGAAAACCTCCATGAGGTGGTCAATGGGTTAGGAAAAAGGGAAAAAAGAAAGAAAAAGAAAAGATCCTAGGTGAAAACCTCCTTTGAGGCACCTAGGCATACCTACTAGTTGAAAACCTCATTGAGGCGACTAGTATGCCTAGAAGAAGAAAAGAGAAAAAATAAAAAATATGTTCTCCATGTATCTCTTTAATGAATGTAGGTTCCCTCCAATATCTATAAGCAACAAAATCAAGTTGGCACAAACAAAAGAAAACATAGGTCAAACCTAGTCAAAAGAAGTCAAATTTTGACTTTCTCCTCCTTTTCTCAAATGCTCCAACATGACCAAGGCCATGAAAATCCATCACCCTCATCTATTTCGACCATCCACTCATCATTTCCAAGCTTCTACCACTCATTTTCCTTGCTTTCCTAAAAAAATACAGGAATGCTCTGTTTTACTACAAGAAACAAAAATACATAGAGCAGAAAACTATTTTTGCCATATTTTGCAAACCATGCATCCATTTGCCAAGATGTTTTAGGGGGGATGTATATGGATGATGGTAACATGTTCAAGTAATTTTAGAAAATTCCAGTGCACCGTTTTCTAGAAATCAACCTGCATCACCTACAACCATTTTTGAATTTTCTCGATATCCATGCATCCATTTAAAAAGATATTTTATGGGGAGCTGCATGTGGATAATGGTAACATGTTCAAGAAATTTCAACAAATTCTAGTGCATAGTTTGTGAGAAATCAACCTCCATTTCCAACAACCATTTTTTATTTTTCTCGATTTCTGTGCATCCATTTAAAAAACTATTTCATAGGGAGATTCATATGGATGACGGTAATATGTCCAAGAAATTTCAGTGAATTCCAGTGCACAATTTCCAAGAAACCAACCTCCATCACCTTCAGCCATTTTTATTTTTTTCAAGATTCGTTCATCCATTGGCCAAGAATTTTTTATAGGGAGGTGAATAATGATGATGGAAACATGCTCAGAAAATTTCAGGTCAATCCATTCCATCGTTTGGGAGATATGGACAAAACAAGTCTGCTACAAGAGGTTGTCCTGAATTACTACAAGGTCTCTATAGGATGGCTAAGAAGAAGCTACAAGAGACAATATGATTGTAGAAATGGGTCAAAAGGTCAGATATTATTTAGGGAAGGTTGATATAGGTCCCCCAATACCTGCACATCAACAAGAATACAACCCATCAACAAAATGAGATCAACAAAAAAGAAATAGCTAGTCAAGAAGATGTACCTGAGTCATTAGTAGCGCAACAACATCAACTTAGCAACAACATCCATGTCTCTCCAACAACCATTTGGTAGGCACAAGTATGCAATATTTTTGACCTCTTCTCTTGAGCATATTATAGTTACAAATTTATTGGAAATGCATGAAATATGAGGTTTTATAAGTTAAGGATGGGTCAACAGTCTCAACCACCTTCAACTAGTTAATTTCAGTGCACTCATTCACTCATGCAATGTGGAAAATTAAAATTATGAAGGGTGATGATTCCAAGGGATGGGGATAATAGTTTAAAGAAGAAATTTTTGCAAAGGCCAAGTCCCCACAACACTCCAAGCCCTCCATCCACTTTATATTCACTATCTATCCATCATTCATCCATCCCATTTCATAATTTCAAGAACGAACCCTACACTCCGTCTCACCCAGAAAATTTCTTGAAAAAAAAACAAAGCATCCTCTCCATTTTCACAAACCTACACTACTCCCTTTGAGCCCTAGAATCATCCTCCAAATCCTCTACATCATTTCTCATCACTCTCATATAGTTAAAATACTATGAAAGAGAAGGAATGGCTGCTACAGGAAGACATAATGTTTCTACAAGAAGGAAGAAAGGAACAAATGGTGCTAAAACCAAAAATAGAAAGGCCATGCCTAAGAGAGACCTAATCAAATTATAAAACTCCAAGGCCATTAGGCAACCATCTAGGCTGCAAAAGAAAAAACAAGGCAAGGTAACGGTCTCAAGAAACAACGATTTTTCTATGCACAAATATACGTTTGGGCTTGTCCTTGTAGAATTTATAACCAATATTATTAGGAGAAAAAACCAAGGAATGCACAAGAGAGAGGCCACTAGGGCCATGAATGAGACACAATGAGGTCACTAAGTTGCTTAGAGGATGAGCAACACTTTTAGCAGGGGGGTATGATGGGCCTCGAAATTAGACGTAAATTAAGGCCCATGCCTCTAAATTAAACATAAATTAAGGCCGATCTAACCATCATTCAGCATATTAAAACTCTCTTTTTTCATTAGATAATGTATTTTTAACTTTAATATGTTCATTAAGAAGGTTTATGAATAATTGCATATTTGTGCCTAATATTATTTATTTTTGTGGAGTATTATGAGAATATTGGGCAGATTATGAAGATTTGGAGAAGGAGATAATTTAGGGACTTTCTCCTTACTATAGGATGACCAATATTAAATAATAAATCAGCAAGATATTATGGAATTATGGCACATTGTGTGGAACTCCAATGATTGAGAAAATATAGTGATGTGTTCCCTGCCATTTAATGCAGATTCCTAGTATTGGGAACCAGATCCACTAATCAAGGGATTTTGGTGGGGAAATCTTCCTTTCACGGGGAATTATTCCTAATCATTTTTTATAAGTACCAAGTTGAATTTTCCTCTAGGGGGAGATTTTGATTAGTCTTCTTGTGGAAAGAACTCATATTTTTGTAGCACCATTGTATTTTCTTGAAGGGATGTAATTGTATTGATGAAAATAATGAAGATTGGTATCATGTTCAACTTCTAAATCTCATTCTCCTCCATAGGAATCTGATTTTATTTGGGCTTGGCCATCCCAAGAGCCTCAGATCCCTTTTTTATGTTTTGTTTTTATTCTTTGCACTTCTTATTCACATGCATCTCTTGTTCTTGTTACTTTCTATTTCTGCATTTAGTATTAATGATTTCTTGTTGTAGGATTTGGTTAAATGGTAGATGTGAGTTATTTTGTAGGATCAAAAGCATAATTTCATCCTTTTAAAATATTTTTAAGGTCATAGTAATCATTGAGCAACGTGGATTAGTCTTCTTATTCCCAAATCTAGATTTCTGGAACTCCTTTGTAGCAAAGAACAATAAATTTCTGCTATTTGTTAGAGCATGCTAACAAGCTTAAATCGAGTTTGTTCCACTTTCATTAGATCAAAAAAAAAATCTGTTTAATAACAAAATTTATCCCATTTCATTTGCACTTTATTAGGTTATGTATTTGATAGATTTACTATCTCACTAGTTCTTGAATTTTTGGATTTTAGACTAGTAATTTTCGGTTATTTAATAAATCTTTCCCATGTATAGATGAATTTGTGGATAGATGCAGACAATAATGTGTGTTGGAGGAGGAGCTTCTACATTACAGGGAGACCTCATCTCGTTCGCCTCATCCAAGCCTTATCCACGCGTGTCACCGAAATCCACTAAAATCTCAATCCGAATTCTTGTTTTATAAACAAAAATTGCCATTTCCATTAACAAAATCTACCCATCTTGAAGCCATTTCTTGAATTTTGGGTAGTGTCCACCACCTCCATGCCTTATTCTTCCATTATCCACCTTTCTCAAGCTCCATTCCACTTTCTAGACCACTTTCTAAGCTTTCATCTTGTTCTTGTAATAAAACAAGGGATCATGTAGGAACTATTACATCCTGTAGGAAATCCTATAGCAGCCTGTTTTGAGCCCGAATTCAGAAAAATCATCATTTAAGCTTCCACTTACCTTCTTTTCCTTTCTTGCTCCAATGCCAAATTGCTCCACGAAAACTCTAAGTGTCCAAGAGTATCAGAGAGCTCCAAAGCTAAACTTACAAAATGTTACACTAACCATGCTTGCCAAATTATACAAGCACTTTTATTAATGAGGCCTATATTTTCTTTATTTTCCATTATTTTCCTTCAATTTCCTCCTCACATGCAACCTGTGAACTTTCACCTTCCTTTTCTCCTAATTTCCATTATTTTCATAAATAAAATGCCAATAAATGCCTCTTCCCTTTCCAAAGCCTTAAACATTGCCTTTTCCAATTCCCTTTATCCATAAACAACTAAATGAACACCCACTAGGATGTCTTTCCCACCATTCAACTTGGAATACGTGTCCCATCATCCATGGTATTTATATATCTTTACATGGAATTTTCACCAGGGCTGATACAATGTCCTAAATTTACTAGGCAAAGTGATTGTGGAAACAAAGTTTTGGGACATAATTGAGGTATGGAAAGAGAAGATGGAGGAGTACAAGATGGAGGTGGAAGAGGTGCCCTCCCTCGCAAATCAACACAACCCTACAACCAACCACATGCATACATCCATTGATCATTAACAAAGTGATATAAACTATGATGTAAAATATGAGTTGAATTTGAATAACATATTTTTAATGCCATAACACTAATATGATCATTGGACTAACTTCTAAGCTACAAAAATAAAATGTGAAGAAGAAAAACTAACATTCATATATTTCCAAGAAATCATAAACACAATATTTTTGAACTAAGATTGTGAATCCTTCCAACCATTCTCCCTCAAGAGAGGTGATGTAGAAGCTTGCAATCATAGGTTTTTTATCACTTAACATCTACTGAAATGAAAGAAAGCTACGAAATTCTTGGAATCAAGAACAAAACATAGGTACAAAAGAGGGACCAAAGCCTTTGGGTTGGGACCAAACTCAAGGGTCTCAAGTTTCAACCCTCTAAAACTAACTCAGATGCAACTTAATAACCAACTTCTCATTATCAGAAAGTAAAAGTCTCATACATCACATAAAAGTTAAAAATGACAATGTTAAGATTTGAGCTCAATAGCTACATCTATATGAATAAAAAATTTAAATCCTAATGATATTTTCATCTTGTTTATTTATAAAAAAAATGATAGATGATAGCAACTTCCATGAAAATAGGAGTGATTCCTTCTTTGATCTCGGAAATGGTGGATCTAGTCCCTCTTGAGCTTCACTTGTACTAGGAGTTACTCAACTTCCAATGAAGTCAAACTGGTGAGAGAGGATGTTTTGATCCGAAGCCGAGTTAGGGAGTTAAGGAGGTGGAAAAACCCCCTAAATTATCTCATGGTTGTCTACATCGAGCCCCATGCATATTAATTTCTTCAATAATGCTTATTTTTCCTGAATTTAAACCACATTAGGACACATACTTACAATAAACAACTTTTACTCTTATTACTAAGCATAATATAACAAAAAAATGTGAATTAATGTGAGAAAATGATAGTTTTAAGGCTGGAGGATGGCATGATGATATTCAAAATATACTTATTGATGGGACTTATTAGTAGGGGATGGTAGGTTATACAGTGATATATAAATTGTCATACATCTTGCAAAGAACTCATCATTTCATTCCAGTACTAAACATATACAACTCAAGTACCATTTCATATGAATAGTTTTGGAAGATGGATAGTTGAAGTTGGAAGAGATACACACTAGTCAGAATATTGCAAATATATCAACAAAGGTTGTAACCAGGGATAAAATAAGATTCTTCTTAGCTTCAAGTGGTCTTGAAGTATGAAAGTGAAAATTAGAAATAGCCAGGTCCAAGTGGGAGCATTGTCCAACAAGTGAAGCAACGATGAAGTTTACATATAATCAGTCTCCATGTGGGAGATTATTGGGCGTGGAGTCTGATTATCTTCCCAATTGTTCAGAGGTTTTTGTTTGAGCCATGTTGGATCCTTTTTCCTAATGGGGCAACAACATTTCCCATATTATCTCCATCATGGGGGTCAAGGGGGAGGGGGAAACAATAATTTTATGAGACCCCCCTTGGTGAGGTTTCGGGGGAGACACCTTCAAAGCTAAAACCAGATGAAAATGGCCTTGTAAAATATTGTAATTTTGTAGTCAATATGGGACACTCATTAGGTGGATGATTTGATGGTAGAAGTTATGTTAATTTAGGTATTTTTTCCCTAGAAGGAAACCCTCGGTTTATATGAGGTAAATTTATTGTGGTTGTGTATTATCATTCTAAGCGAGAAAGAGAGAGAAGAGAAAATTACAACGATATTGTGTGAGAGAGAAGAGGAAACTACAACAGATCTATTGTAGGTTGCATCTCTTCATTATGGTGGATAATATAAAAGGAAGGAATAGTTGTTTGTTTGTGGACGTAGCCAAAATTGGGTGAACCACATATATATGTGTCTCTCTTGTTTTATGTGTTTTTGTATTTGTGTTTCTTCAATATTTTATGTGTTTCATTGCTCTGTTAATTAATTTCTATAAATTTTTAGATGTTTTTCCAAAAAATACATCTAGGATACCTCCTCATAGAGAGGTGGCATTCTCTATTGAATTAATGCTAGGAGTAGATCCAACATCTAAGGCTCCATATTTAAGGAGCACTGTATAATTATTTGAGTTGAACTTATAGCTCAAGGAGATGTTGGACAAGGGCTACATAAGGCCAAGTGTGTCTCCATGGGGAGTAATAGTTCTATTCATCAAGAAGAAGGATGACACACTTAGGTTGTGCATTGACTATAGACAAATGAACAAGGTGACCATCAATAACAAGTATCCATTTTCATGAATTGACGATCTTCTCGCTCAATTAAGATGAGAAACAATCTTCTCCAAGGTTGATCTAATATCAACATATCATTAGGTGAGCATTAGATGAGGACATCTGTAAAATAGCCTTTGAAAAGAGATATGGGAATTATGAGTTTGTGGTAGTGTCTTTTGGGTTTACTATTGCCCTTGAAACTTTCATGTGCTTTATGAATAATTTATTATGCCCTTACATGGATACAATTGAAATCGTTTTCGTTGATGAAATTTTGGTTTATTCAAATATCGAGGAACATGAAGAGAATTTAGTCTCAGTTCTACAATTGCTAAGAGAACATAAGCTATATTAAAAGCTTAATATGTGTGACTTCTTATAATCAAAAATCCATTATTTGGGAGACATTTTCTCAAAAGAGGGGGTAGCAGTTGATCCAAAAATTCTTAAGGTCATCATGGAATGGCTAACCCCTAAGAATGTGGATAAAGTTAAGTCCTTCATGGAATGGTAGTCTATTATAATAAGTTAATCAAGAACTAAAAAACTGGCCACCTAATTACCACTCTGGAAAAGAAAGGGAATAGGTTCAAATGGACAACTGACTATGCAACACGCTTCGATCAGCTAAAGCAGTTGTTAACCAATGCATCAATACTAAGAATTGCAAACCTAGAAAAGGATTTTGTGGCTTTCACAGATGCCTATAAGGAAGGACTTGGTAAAGTATTAATGTAGGAAGGTCAAGTGGTATATTATGAATGTCATAAATTAAATGAACATGACAAAAAATATGTAACTCGTGATTTGGAATTAGATGCCATCATCCATGTATTGATGTGGAGGCACTACCTCCTTGGTAGATGGTTTACTCTAATGAATGATCATCAAGGGTTGAAATATTTGTTTGATCAGCCTAAATTAAAAGCAAGACAAGCTAGATGGTTGGCCACACATAGCAAATTTGATTTCAAGATCAAATACCTTAAAGGAAAAGATAATAGATTAGTTGATGCACTCAATAGGCGAGTGAAAATACACCGTATAACAACAATAAGTTCCTATGGAACCAATCTTGATTCTTGAAGAAAGGATATAAAATGTTGGGTAGCAAGATGAAAAATTTCAATAGATGAAAGAGAAATTGTAGGAAGCATATGAAGGTGAAAAGGATAAGGAATATTACCTTACAAATTATGGGTTGATTAAGTTCAAAAACTGAATCTATGTGTCAAATGGAAATGAATTGAAGAAGCTCATACTAAAAGAGTTTCATACAAATCCATACTTCGGTCACCCAGGTTATCAAAAGACTCTATAAGCCATCAATAAATTTTACTACTGGCCTGTTTTGAAAAGGGAGGTGTAAGATTTCATCTCCAAATGCACAAAATGTCGACAAGTAAAGGTTGAGTGCAAGCACCTAGTTGGATTATTGCAACCTATTCCTCTTCTGGAATGGAAGTGGGAAGTGATTTCTATGGAATTTATTATAGGGTTTCTAAGGACTTCTAAGAATCATGATACAATCATGGTAGTGGTTGACAAATTGAGTAAAACAACTAAATTCTTAGTTGTTAAGTCCTCAAATTCAACAAGTGAGGCAGCTCAAGTTTTCATTAAGGAGATTTTGAAATTTCATGGAGTAAAAGAATATTGTCTTAGAGAGAGATGCTAAGTTCACTTCAAATTTCTCGAAAGAACTATTTGTAGGATTGGGAACTGAGCTTGTGTTTAACACAACTTACCATCCACAGACGCATGGGAAAATACAAAGAAAAAATAGAATTCCTAAGGACATGCTAAGAATGTATGTAATACATTATCCAAATAAGTGGGAAGAGTACCTCCCACTAGCAGAATTTGCATATGACAAGGGGTGGAGTAACTAAAGATAAGCCCATTTGAAGTACTCTATGGGAGGATTTGTAACACTCCTATCAACTAGAATGATTCAATGAACATGGTCCTTATTGGGCCTGATATGTTAAAGGAAATGGAATAAGAAATGGAAGCTATTAAATGAAATTTAAAAGTGGCACAAGATAGGTAGAAGAGATATGTGGATTAACATAGGGTCACAAGGAGTTTCAAGTTGGGGAAAATGTTTTCCTACGAGCTATACCCAAGAAGAGCTCCTTGAAATTTGGGTCATGTGCCAAGCTAGAACCATATTTTTTTGGGACATTTGAAGTGCTTGAAAAGATAGGTCTAGTGGCCTATAAGATGACCTTACCTCCTTTCCTTGAGTAAAGCAAATTTCTTTGTAGTTGTTAAATCCTCAAATTTAGCAAGTGAGGTAGCTCAAATTTTCATTAAGGAGATTGTCAAATTGCATGGAGTTCCCAAGAATATTATCTTAGAGAGAGATGCCAAGTTCACTTCAAAGTTCTTGAAATAACTATTTGCAAGATTGGGAACTGAGATGGTGTTTAACACAACTTACTATCCATTGATTGATGGGAAAACACAAAGAACAAATCGAATTCTTGAGGAAATGCTAAGAATGTATGTAATGCATCATCCAAATAAGTGGGAAGAGTACCCCCCACTCATAGAATTTGCATACAAAAATGGGTATCAGGAGCCACTGAAGATGATCCCATTTGAAGCACTCTATGGGAGGAATTGTAACACTCCTATCAACTAGAATGATTCGATGAACACAGTATTTAATAGGCCTGATATGTTAAAGGACATACAACAAGAAATGCAAGCTATTGAATGAAATTTGAAATTGGCACAAGACATGTAGAAGAGTTATGTAGATTAACATAGGGTCACAAGGAGTTTCAAGTTTGGTAACATGTTTTTACTACAAGTTAGACCCAAGAAGAGCTCCTTGAAATTTGGGCCATGTGCCAAGCCAGAACCATAGTTTTGTGGGACATTTGAACTGTTCGAAAGGATAGGTCCAATGTAATATAGATTGGCCTTGCCTCCATCAATAATAGTTCATGATGTCTTTCATGTTTCATTTCTTAAAATATATGTGCAAGATACTAATCATGTAATTAATTGGTTTGTGTTATAAATAGAAATAGAGGGAGTTCCAACTGGAACCTCTAGGCATCTTGGATCAAAGGCATCTCATGCTCTGAAATTGAGAAATAGAGCAATTAAAATGGTAGTGGAGGCACTTTGGATCTAGGAAGCCATGGGGAGATGGATAACTAGATGCGGGGAACATATCATTTTTTATATACTAAGTAAATCAAATATAAATACAATGTAAATGTTCTATAATTTTTTTAATATAAATATCCATAATAGAAAAGCTTGGTCTAAAGCATGTTTCATTTGTATATGGTCATTGAACAACGAGGGTAGTGTTCCCCACATTGACATCCTTTGATTAATATTACCTCATTGTAAATATTTATGATTATATAAAATGTTAAGAGAAAGGGACACATATTCCAGATTGCTTGGGGAGGGAGATTGTTTGAGGATATGGTTAATTTAGATGCATCATCCATGGTTTCTTGAGAAGTTAATGGGTTGACTAGGAAATAAATAAAGGACATGAATAGGTGTCTGTTGGCTTTAACACCAAGAAATAGAGGAAGAAAACATTAAGGAAGGAATGGGTTGCACTGTCCAAGAAGTTGAGTGAATAAAACCTTGGAAAATGACAAATGGTTGATCTATTAGGGGCATATAAACAAGTCAACAGGAGGCAGAGAACACACTCGTGCATTCTCTCATGCATGTGCAGGGGGAGGGATTGGTGAAGAATATAGACTTGTTCTCTCTCACTCATGCATAGTGGAACAAAACAGTGGTGAACACTGGAAAAAAAATTCGTCCAATGGTGGATATGAACAAACAAATAACAATGATCATCAATAGAAGGATCAAGCTCTGAAAATGAGTAATCCATTGAGGAGACCTTGGAGAGAGGTTTGTTAGGTGAAGACATTACAAAGAGTAGTGACTTCCATGTAAGGCTGAAGAACCCACTAGAAGCCTATGGTTTGATGAACATACTGGATTGGGAAGAGACATGCAAGTACTTGTGACGGTTGATGAACTTCTAGGAGTTTCCTTGGGGCTGAAGCTTTGGCACTTGAATCATTGATGAGCTACCTAGAGAGGTGATCTCTTTAGACATTAGTAACTTATCCACTAATGAACCTTCTATTGTTGTGGAGTCTCTTATCCTCAAAGTTGGTCGAGACTTTTTTTATTGTGGTACCCTAACATGGATGTTAAACATGTATGTATAGACTGCGTATAAGTTGTGTAACTGGTGGGTGAAGGCATAGTGGCTTTATGGCATGTTGTTTTAGCTATCTATATGGGTTCACTTTCCTCTAAAAAACACTCCACCTTAAGCACTAGAATTTGGATCGGGGTTGACAACTACAAGTCAATGTGGTTGTATCTTGTCTAAGGTTGGGTGGAGAGTTGAAGTCTCACTCTTACTTGGAAAATTATTTTGTTGCATAAGATAAGTATCTAATTGTGTTTTCTTTTGTTTAAATGTCTTGTAAATGTGATTTGTACTGGTTGAATGTTGTATTCATAATATAAATTTTGGGCATTAATCATAAACAAGGAATATTAATACTTTGTGCCAAGTTTTTTGGGGAAATATTTGTTTTCCTATGATTAGTTCTAGACTTGGAAATAGTCCTAATAAAAGATAAAACGTATGGGCAAGTCCTTTCCATTAAAAAAATGTTTTCTATGTAAATTTGAGCTTGGAATTTGAGTCATGTGGTGTGTATGCAGCTTCTCCACAGATACACACATGTACCTATCTTTCTAGAGGTATGAAATACTACCCAAGTCTCCTAAGTCTATGAAATTCTATTTAAGTTTCCTAAGTAGTTGGAAATTGGTAGAATTATGCCTTATGAATGAATTTATCATAGGCATGTCTACCAAGCTTGAAAAATTATAACAAAATAAGCTCAGGAGAAATAGTGGAGCTATCAATATGTAAATATATAAATATATGTATATGGGATGCAAGCCAAAGGCTTGGGCCAAGACGAACAAAGCTCTGGAGAAATAAAATATTATTTTTTTATGTGTATGTATGCATAGGGGATTAATGGTCTTAGAAAAGTCTTGGTAAGCTCAGCAAGGATAAATTTGAGGAGTTATGCCAACTACATTTACATGTATTCATTTATGTATCCATGGGTGATGTCTTATCACCCTAGGGGAATAGCTTAAAATCCTTTTAATCTCGTAACCAGGTACAGTAACCAAGCCCTTAGGGAGGATAAATTCAAACTATTGAAGAGAAAGCAATTATTGTTGTTGGTTAATATCGAGATATTTTCCCTGGAGGTTTTAAAGGGATTCCCCAAAGGAAAATCCCAATACTTTACTCCCAGGTTGAATTGGTGCAATGGGGCTAGTTGAACGCCTAGCACAAATTTTGAATGGAAAAACCTAAATCATCCCATAACATGAACATGCACTTTCCAAGGGGTTGGAGCTTGTCATGGGACCCATGTTGACAAGGCCTATGACATGGTACTCTTGTTGCATGCCATATGGCACCTTGTTTTAACCTTTTCATGGGTCAAAAGGGGCTTAAATCATATGAAACGTGGCACTCTCAGAGGAGGCCACATGGGTGGTACGATGCCATCTAATGGAACCTCAATGTTTGGTGGTGATGATGTCACATTGGAGCCCAAACCTTAGATATTTCTTGTGGAGACACTATGGAAAGATCCGAGGCAGGAGGATGTGGCAAGGTGGACCACTACACACATTGTATTGGTGCAAGAAAACCTCGTAAGTTTCTTGTGTCACCTTAGAAGTTAAATGGAGCTAGGTCATCCCAAAAATGTGAATTGCATCACAAAGGAAGTGACCAGGTTGATGTAGAAGGTTGGGTCGAGCGAAGGTATTGGGAAATGTTAGCAGTGGGGTCCATAGGGTTCCACACAATCTCGAAAGTTTGTACCCTAGATGAACTACCAAGAGACTACCCAAGAAATTCTTGATATCTAATATCTAGGATGAGGTGGCTAGGGATGTGGACGCACCCGCTTAACCCACTTATGTATATGTATGAGCGTTCATATTTTTGGAAGGGTATGGCATATGAGCAAGTCGATAGTGGATATATGTGACCTTGGATATGAACAGGTCAACAGGTTCCATGTGGTCTATGACATAGACAACCATGTGGGTGCCACATGCGATGATTGATGTCGTGGCACAATCTTATTGGCCAAGACATTAATTGGTCATATCTTTTGATATGAGAGCTAGATTGGAGAAACATTTTTATCATTGGAAACATCTCGATGAGAAAAACATAATGACGTTATCCAATTTAAATTCTAAGTAGGTTAAAAAAACTCAAAAAATTTAGAGCCTATTTCCATAACGTGAAAATGGGAGTTGGGTTTGATGAGGCTCATCAAGAGGTATATCATAAGCGTCACAATGCCATCCTCCATCTTTAAAATGATCTCTTTCTTAGATTTATTTACAAAGTTTGCTATATTATGCTTAGTGTGATGGGTAAAGATGTGTTGCTATGTCATGTGGCCTAATGTGTTTTAAATGTGGGAATTGGAGAAATTTTGAGATAATTTCAATGCAGGAGCTTAGAGTAGACAATAGGGCGAGATTCAGTGGTTAATCTCCCCTCATTCAGTAGAAGAATGGTCTTGGAGCCCTAATGATCAAATGACCAAGTTGAGGGTGGCATGAGTATAACTCCATCTAATGTGTATATATCACTGTCACCTCTAAATTTGTACGAACTCCAAGTTGATAAATAGAGTTAAGGAGCCTTTGAGTGTTACATCACTCTTGGTGCAATACCAGGGTTCACCACTTTTTTGGCGTTGTTACCGGGGAGGTGTCTAGGTAGATGTTATTTATGCTTTTATTTCTATTTTGCATTCAGTTTTGAAAAACATCATATAAAAGAAGAAAAAAATTATTTCATGGCTGGTAGGAATAGAGACATTCAAGGAAAATTCTTGCCAAACACCCCCACACCATCAAGCATTCGACCTTAACTCTTCTTTGGTGACTGTCAACTTCCCTCTATGACTACAGGGGAGTTAAAAGACCCTTTAGGTGAACAACTTGAGATATTTGAAGAACCTATTTGGGAAGAAGAAAAACCCATCCCACATACCCACACCATGGATGAAACCAGGAATGAGGATGTTTTCCCTATCAAAGAAACTAATGGAGAGGCTAGAATGAAAAATATAAGCCATGGTTCCCTTCCTCACTTCCATGGCTTACCCTATGAGGACCCTGATACTTTTATGTTTAATTTTTTTGTTATCTGTAGGACTTATGACTATACCTCTGATGACCAAAATATGAAGTTATTCCCATCTACACTTAAGGATGTAGCCTTGTGTTGGTTTATGGGTCTACTTGGGGATAGCATCACTACCTAGGATCAAATGCAGCAAGCCTTTAACAACAATTACAGGGACTATTGTAAGTACAAAGAAACCAAAGAGGAAATATTTAGAATGACTCTTGGACCTGATGAATCCCTAAAGGGCTACAAAGAAATATTCCATCTCATTTATAGGAGGGCCAGATGCATCCTTGACCCTGAATCACTTAAGTTAGTCCTTCTTCAAAGAATCAGGGAGGACATGCTAGAAACCCTGAACATGTTATCTAGGGGAGGTATCTATCAGTTACCCTATGAAGAAATCAAAATAGTTTGCAAAAACCATTCTAGGGTTTCTAGGAAGAAGGGTAGGGATATTCAAGCTTTGGTCAATTCCTCTCCCTCCACAACATCCATTAAGAATGAAATTGGAAACATGTTAGAGGACTTTAAAAGTGAAATGCTACATACCTTTTCTTTGAAAATGGATACCATGTAGATCAAGAGGAGACAAGAGGAAGCAGAGAGGGTATTAGCTATCTTTCTCCCTACATTCACTAGAAGGAACCCTAGAAATGAATTTCCATTAAATGTTATAGAGGTTTGCTCAGTCTGTGAGGAAAACCATGCCACATATAAGTGTCCTTTTCCTGGATTGAAAGTTGTATACCAAAGGGTAGAAGGTGGGGTTGAGAAACTATGTTTCATCAATCAAAGGAGGCCTCAAGGACCATAGCCATACTAGAAGGGCATGTAAGGTGCATCCTACTCCTATTACCATCCAAACCAGAATGCACCCTTGCCACCTTGGTACTCTTCTACTCATCCATCATGGTCCACACCTCCTTCTTGGCCTTATGCACCTCAGTATCCTTACCAACCTTCCAATCAACCATTTTAGCCATATGATTCTCCACATCCTTAATGGAATAACCCATCACAAGGGTGGAGGCCTCAGCTCAACCAACCTCCTGCTTTATTGCCTCCACCTCCATCTCAACCACAAATCACTCATTCTGCGCCACCCAAGCAACCTTAGATGCCTTCTCGACCCAATTTGAACTTGAATAACATGCAAGTACAACATGTATATAGTGGAGAGACATCTTACCCTGCCCATGCTGTGTAGATTCAAGAAATCAACCTCAGGTCTGGAAGAGTGCTCCTAGATAACCAACCTCCATATCCACCTAAGGAGCTTGAAGAGGAAAAGGAAGAGAGTAGCCCTCAAGTAAATCCACCTCGTTTTCCCAAGAGATTGATCCATTCTAACCATCACACCCCAAAAGAGACTGAACTTCTGGGGGAATTGAATAATTTGTGTGTTAAAATTCACCTCCTCCAAGCTATCAAGGATGTTCCCATATACAATAAGATTATCAAAGAGAAATGTTTCAAACATCAAGGGAGGAGGAAAAAATACACCCACATCATCAATGTTTTTGGTCAATTATCTAATTTGATTCTAGGGAGAGTGATTTTCCCAAAATATCTAGACCTTGGAAGTCATGTGGTAGATGTGCACATTGATGACATCATTGTCCCTCACACCTTGATTGATCTTGGGGATGCCATCAATGTGATGACTAAAGAAACCATGCTAAAACTAAACCTCCAAGGATCCTTGAGAAAGACCACTACAGTGCTGCAACTTGCAGATAGGTCTACAGTGGCTCCCAAGGGAGTTGTTGAGGATGTAATGGTCTCTATTGACTCCTGGGAGTATCCTACTGAATTCTTGGTTCTCTAGCCCAAAACAAAATTCAATATTTATCCTCTCATCCTTGGAAGACCATGGCTAGCCACTACTGATGCTTACATAAGTTGCAGGGTTGGGAACATGACCATTAAGAATGGGCATTTGTCCAAACAGTTGGTATTGTACCCTCTTGCTCAGCCATCCATTGAGCATGAATTACCCCTATGGTTGGAGGAGGAGGAGGAATATGAATTTTATAATAAAATATCCCATTCAATATGTACCCTAGATGTTGTTATAAGAGGGGGGAAACCTAATGAAGATGACCTCATTGACCAAATCCTCCAGAAAAAACCCTTCAATACCATGCCTCTTGATGAGCTTGTGAAGGAATCTGAGGGTAATCCTAGGACTAAGTTATTCCTAGCTGACCCAAGTCCTACACATGTCAAAATTGTAGAATTTGGTTCATCTAGAACCTTGAAGATTAACCCTTCTCTTGCAGCCAACCAAGAAGAGAAGTTGTGAAAAATGATGAGAGAGCACTTAGATTCTTTTTCTTGGAGCTATAAAGAAATGAAAGGGGTGCATCCTTCAGTTTCTACTCATCACATCTACATCAAGGAGGGATGCAAACCCGCATTCCAACCTTAGAGGAGAATGAACCCAACCCTCAAATACATCATAAAGGAAGAGTTGCAAAAGTCGTTCGATGCAGGGTTCATATACCCAATCTCAGATAGTGGGTGGGTGTCCCCTCTAGTTTTGGTCCCAAAGAAGAATGGGAAGTGGAGGATATGTGTGGTTTATAGAGAGCTAAATAAAGGCATGAAGAAAGACCATTTCCATTTACCTTTCATTGATCAAGTTTTAGATGGTCTTGCAGGGAAGACGTTCTTATCTTTCTTGGATGGATTCAGTAGTTACAATCAGATCCAGATCAGCCTTGAGGACCAAGAAAAAACTACATTCACCTGTCCTTGGGGTACCTTTTCTTATAGGATCCTTCCTTTCAGATTATTTAATGCCCCTGCCACTTTTAAAAGGGAAGTTCTGAGCATCTTTGCTGAGCTGGTCCATGACTCTGTAGAGATCTACATGGATGATTTCATTCCCTATGGGTGTGACTTCTTGAAGGCTCTCTCTAACTTGGGGAAAGTCCTAAAGAAGTGCATTAAAATGAACCTCTCTCTTAGTCTTGAGAAATGTGAATTATTAATGAATGCATGGATTGTCATTGGCCATTCAATATCTCAGGAGGGAATACAAGTGGACCCAAACAAAATTTCTATCATAAAAAGGGTCCCTACTCCTCAAAATTAGAGGGATGGTAGGAGTTTCTTGGCCTTAACTGGATATTATAGGAGGTTTATCAAGGAATTCACCATAGTAGCTTCACCATTTTTTAGATTGTTGGCCAAGGATTCAAATTTTTTTTGGACAGGTAGCTACCAAGAGGCCCTAGAGATCTTGAAAGACAAATTAACCATTGCACCCATACTTATAGGCCCAAATTGGACTCTTCCTTTCCATATCCAAGTTGATGCATTTGAGAAAGTTGCGAGGGAAGATTTAGGCCAAATATATGGTAAATTACCTTATTGCATTTATTTCATTAGTAAAAATCTGTCTAAGGCTGAAATGAACTACACTATAACTGAGAAATAAATCCTAGATTTTGTACACTCTTTGAACAAATTCAGACACTACATCACTGGCTACCAATTTTTTTTCATACTGACCATGAATTTATCAAATACTTGATGAAAAATCCTAATGTGAATGCTAGAATCATTAGATGGTTTCTATTGTTATAGCAGTTTGATTTAACTATCATTGACAAGGCAAGAAAAGAAAATGTAGTTGTAGATTTTTTGTCTAGACTTGCTTTGCCTGTAGGTGATGAAAGGATGGTCAATGATCAACTTCTAGATGAGCACTTATTTTTTATCTCAGTGTTCTCTCCATGGTTTTCTGACATAGACAACTACCTAGTTACTGCAAGATTTCCTCCAAATCTGTCAGCTAGAGAGGAGAAGAATTGTAAGGAAGAGTGACCCTTTCACTTCGATTGGGGGAAATCTCTTCAAGCTGGGACTAGATCAGATCTTGAGGAGATGTGTCAGAGAAGAGGAAGACTTTGAAATCCTCTTATCCTATCGTGATGGGCTCTGTGGAGGTCATTTTACTGCCAAGAGAACAACTTTCAAAGCTCTACAAATTGGCTATTACTGGCCCACTCTCCACCAAAATGCAAGAAGGTATACTAGCAGATGTGATCGGTGCTAGAGGATGAGGAAACCCACACCCAAGGATGAAATTCCCATACAAACCTAGGTGGATTTGGAGCCATTTGACAAATGGGGCATGGATTTCATTAGGCCAATTGATCCACCATCGGGGCAGAAAAAGTACATCATTGTGTGCACCGATTATCTGACAAAGTGGGCTGAGACAAAGGCTGTCAAGGAATAAAAAGAGGATAAAGTGGCTGAGTTCTTAAGGGAGAATTTATTATACAAATTTGGGTACCCTAGAGAGATAGTCACCCATTAGGGAGCTCAATTCACATCACATATGATCAAGAATCTATTAAGGCAACATCATATCAAGCACATAAAATCTACTGCCTATCACCCTCAGGCCAATGGACAAGTAGAGGTCACAAATAGGGAATTAGAGGGCATTGTCACCAAGGTTGTGAGCAGTAGTAGGAGGGATTGGGTAGACATATTAGTGGAGGCCACATGGGCCTATAACACAACTTGGAAAACAACTACTAGTTTTACTCCATATGATTTGGTCTATGGAAAGAAATCTCTTCTCTCTATTGAGTTTGAGTATAATACATTGAGAATGGCAGCCCAATTGGATTTAGATGTCACCAAATCATAGTAGGAGACATTTCCCGAGTTAAATGGCTTGGATGAATTCATAATGCATGCCCTCCTACACATCGAAGTTATCAAATTGTAGAGGAAGTTATGGCATGATAAGCATATCAAAGACAAATTTTTTCAGGAAGGGGATGGGGCCTTACTATATGACTCTAGGGTCAAGGATTTCAAGGAAAAAATGATGAAAAGATGGTTACGCCCATACCTGATAGAGAAATTCCATGACAATGGAGTTGTTCAAATCAGGACCATTGATGAGGAAGGGATTCCCTTGCTTCTCAATGGCTATAAATTGAAGGTATACAAAAAGCCTATGTCTAAGGAAGAATTCATCAACACCATCAACAGAGAGGTTAATGTGATTGGAAGTGTCATAGATTCCAAGTCACAACATTCCTAGATATTGTTTAAAAAAAAGAGAGATAAAAAAAAGAAAAAACAATAAAAGGCATGGATGAAAACCTTTATCAGGCATCTGAGGTCAACTCTTGGGTTGAAAACCTCCCTAAGGCAGCCCAAGAGTAAATAAAAAGAAAAAATAAATATCCCTAGGTGAAAACCTCTCTTGAGGCACTTAGGGCAGGCATACAAGTTGAAAACCTGTCCTAAGGTAGTTTGTGTGTCTAAAAAAAAGAGACAAAAAGAAAAAAAGAAAAAAAACAAAGAAGAATCTGAGGACATGGATCCACAACATGTCTGTTAATTATTTTTGTCATTTTGCAGGTCCGAGGATAGTGGAAAATTCTAGAGTTGTAGAGCCAACATCCTCAAGATTCTCTCCACTTCTCCCTCCATCCACTACATATCCTGCATATAAACCCATGTGCTCACCACTCTCCATCATCCCAGTAGCTCAAAAATCAAATTTCAGCCCCTCTTTGGATTGCTACAGGAAGATTGTAATTGCTACAGGGAGATCTCGTAGCACTACAAGAGGACCCTAAAAGACTACAGGAAGAGAATATAAATGAAAATACCACCAAGCATGACCTTTCCAAAGGTAAATAAGGTTATACTACCTTGATACGCTATCTATCCATCATTCATACATCCGAGTTCACAAGAAAAGTTAATATTTTTCAAACCCAACCCTCCACTCTATCTCATCTGGAAATGTTCTTGAAAAAAAAAGAGCACATCATATCCATTTTCACAAACCTACACTACTAAATCAGAGTCCTAACATCATCCTCCAAGCCCTCTACACCCTTTCTCAACACTCCCATGCAGTTAAAAGAACTTGGAAGAGAAGAAAAGGACTCCTATAGGAAGAAAACCTCCTCTTGTAGAAGCTTGTGAAACCATTACAAAAGATTCGTAATGCTATTTTTTTCCTTTCCCATCAAGTAGAGGGGGTGATACCAACTCACGAGGCACTTTGTAGTAACCATACCACTCCAAGATGGACTCTCCACCAGAAACAACAACACTCGGGCCATTAACAAAGGACCTGCACTCATAACAACAACAACAATCAAATACCATGAGGAGCAAAGAAGATATACATAGGAATAGAAAACACAACAAGACAACTCCCTTAGTGACAGTAGAAAGGTCCAAAACTCCAACATGCACACCCCTGCATCAATCAATCACAAGGTTGGCACAGGTATAACAACCTTTCATCTCCTTCCTGTGTGTAAATAATGAAAAATATATGAATGTCGAGAGGAGGTATTTTTATAAGCTGGAGGTGGCCAGTTAACTTGGCCACCCTCGGTAAGTAAACAAAAAGTGATTATGTGGCCTCATGTAATGTGGATATGTTACATCAGTCAAGATTATAGCATAGAGAGTGGGTGGTAATTATGAGGGACAAGGGAATGATTACTCCAGGTCGGGACAATGGTCCAAAAGAGGAAACCTCGTACCTCTTCCAAGTCATCACAATGCTCTGAGCCCTAGCCAAAAATGGAATATAATGTACTAAGGCTTGAATTCTCTCACATATATGCTCATTTCAAAAATAGTTAAGGTGAGGATGAGTTTAGGGACCATCAAGCAGAGTCGAACCATCCTCTACCATTTCTAAAGGAGGAAGCTACAAGAAGCTACAGGAAGCCTGCAAATGCTATAGGAAGCCCATGATATTGCTACAGGAAGCCTCAAAGGGTGAAGGAATGCTGCTGAGGGTTGATTTGGTCTCCAATTGATTATCCTTTTCCCAGGCAATGTGGTAAAAAGTAAGTGCACCCTCTCATTCATCTGTCCATAACTTGTATGCTGGTGTACCCTAAATTATACTAGAAATATTAGTTATTTTGTGAATTGAAAGAACTTGTTTGGATGTAGAATAGAGGAATTATAAAAAAATGTCATCAACTAGAAATTTCAATCCTCTACTTCCACTGAATTACACATCATAACTATTATAGGAAGCATCCCTCCTTCACTTAGTTGAAAACAAAGGAAAGATATGGGGGCAGGATTCAATAGAAGGGAGCCTTTAGACACTAAAATAATTCATCTTCACCCTCTTGTATTAGAAATTTTTATAAAAAATTAGTGGCTAGGATTCTTTGAATTGTTGAAGAGATATCATGATGACATTGCATATGAATTTTCCATGGCCCTAAGCCCTCCAAAAGAAGTTAGTTCCACCAATGTGGTGAGGGTATTAGTTATTTCAATCAGTCATGAGCTAATTATCAGGGTGGCAACCCTTACCTTAGGGATCCAATGGAGAAGAGAAGACAAAACAACCAATTCCATTGTCAAAAAGAACTTCTTCATTGTTGATGAAAACCCTATTGAAGACAACAATGGATTTAGGAGGGAAATCCTACCCTATCCTTGGGATGAGGTGGCCTACCATATCCTAAAGTATATCTCCTATAAAGGAAGGTTGAGTTTAGTCTATCGCTACCATTTTATATTATTCCATGAACTAAGGTTTCAAGCAGAATTTCCCCTAACCCAAAGACTCAGTGTACCATATTTCCTCCTACAATCCACTAGGGACATGAGCCAAAAAATGAGAGAGGGAAAACACCAACACTGAGGCCACCACGGCCTCATAAAACTGATAGTGGTAGATACTTTGAACAAACTAAGGATCCCTATCCTTTGGTCCAAATTCATTGATATGGATAGAGAGGCCTTCATTGACACTCAAATCCTCACACTAGGTGAGACCCCAGCCTCTAGTGTTGGAGCAAGAGAGGGGAAAGAAGAAGAAGAAGAGGAAGAGAGGGGAACCAAGAAGAAGAAGAGGCAGATTCAAAAGAGGAAAGGGAGTCAGAGGTAGAGAAAATAGAGAAAGACCCAGAGGAAAAAGTAGAGAAAGAGAAAGATGAAGAAGAAGAGGAGGAGCAACAGGAAAAACCAAGCCTTGAGAGAACTACTGCATCTAGAGAAGGGGTATCCCCAGAGAAAAAAAGTTTGTCTTCGGGACCTAGTGAAAAAGAGGTAGTTGCCACATTAGCTACCTTGAGCACACCACTCAAACCCAAAAGGAAAAGGCAAAGGAAAACTCCCCTCTACTTTAAAACCAGGAAAAACATTACAATCAAGCAAGGGAGGCCTAAAACTCCCACAAAGGCCCCCATCACAATTGAAGAGTTCCCAAGTAAAAAGAGGAGGTAGGGCCCACTAAAAGGAAAGTTGAGGAGGTCACCTTTTCAAAAAACATATCAAAGATTCTTATGGCATATGTAAGGAGGCCCACCACTAGATCAACCTCCTTTAAACAACCCAAGACACCTACCACACTCCAACAAAAAGGAAAGGGGAACCTACAGGGAAAAAAAAACATGCTATAGGAAAAATAGAGCATGCTATAGGAAAAACATAGTGCACTATAGGAAGAAAAAAAGGTGTTGTAGGAAGAGTAGAATGAGCAACAGGAGGGGTAGAAGGAAACACAACAGTTATAGGAGGGGGTAGATTCCAAAAAAATATTTGAGAAGGAATTCCTAGAGCTACAGGATCCTAATTAACAACCTAGTTTGGGTTCTCATTATAAATTAATTGAAGGAGGGAGATTTATTCCCCAAAAATTTTCAATCCCACTTTTCTTTGAACTTGAAGAAAAAAGAGGAAGAACCCACAGATGGATGCAGATTCCTAAATCCAAAATGATGGAAGATGTGGGTCTCATGGAAGAGAAGGTCCTTGAAATGGGCAAGTATTTAAGTGAGTGAAGAGAGAAATAGTCCACAATGAGGGGATAGTTGCATGCAGAAAATAGATGGTTGAGGAATAAATTGCAAGAGAAGGAAACCCAACTGGCCACAATGGCAAGCTTGTTTATGGAGGCACTATTGTGTAGAAAACCATCCAAGTCTTATGCACTCTTTCTCAAAGAGGAGTGGATATAGTTCCAAATCAAGATCTTATCACAACATTGATCCATACCATTTCAGGATTACAAACAATTCATTGAATTATGTGACCAAAGTAGCATAGAAGACAATGCCAAATTGGCTAAGTTCTACATGCATAATCTCACCTTGATTGATATGAATGTTTGGGATCTCAATGAAAAGTTGGGGGACATGCAATTGATGGCCCTAGCATCTTGGATTACTCATGAGGAGGCCAGAGCTAAGGAGGTAAATAAAGTAATGGAAAAGGAAGAAAAAGAACCACTCTATATCAAGGCAGAGTAGATAATCCAAATGGATGTCATTAGTAGTCATAGAATCATCTCCAATGATGTTGATCTAGCACCCATATACCTTGCCACCCAAGAGCAGGCCATATCACATTTTTAAGACATACTCAGGCTGTTAGGGACAAAAATCCAACAAGCATGTTAGAGAAGATGGAATATCTTACCCCACAGTCTCCATATCAGGGAGTATCACTCTCCTGAAAGGTTGAGGAATGCATTGGAAAGGACACCCTTGTAAAAAAGGCTCATTCAAAGATTAAAAGTTAACTGGATTGGACTCAATCCCAATCCACCTTTGTTGTTGGGTCTACAGGAAGGAAGGAATGAATAAGAGGAAAGGAAGCAGTGGACATACATAGAGAAGGATGCATATTTCTATCCTCAAGAAGGCACACCATCTTTAGAACCTTGGAATGTCAGAGAGGCCACTAGGGCCATGAAAGTCATGGGAATATATGACTAATTTTCTCATAGGATGAGAAACAACTTCATTAGGGGGGTGATCATGAGGCTCATCAATAGGTATATCATAAGGGTCACAATGCCAGCCTCCAACTTTGAAATTATCTCTTTCTCATATTTATTTACAAATTTTGTTATATTATGCTTAGTGTGAGGGGTGAAATATGTGTTTCTATGTCACGTGGCCTAATATGTTTTAAATGCAGGAATTGGAGAAATTTTGAGATACTTTCAATGCAAGAGTTCAGAGTAGACACCAGGCAGAGATTCTAGGAGATTATCCACCTTCTTAACTCCTGCAATCAATCAAATATCACTACTCTATCTCTCATCAACTCGTGGTCATTGGCAACCAAGAAGGATGAGGTCATTGGAAGCTAAGCCAGTGCAGTTCAAAGAATATCTAGATCCACCTTTCTCGAGTTTGGGAGACAAACATCTCTATTTTATAGGGAGATGTTGGTAGGTACCCTTTTGTATAAATAAAGATGTCAAGGAACTCATTAGGATTTGAATTTTGGTTGTAGCTAAGATGCTATTGAGCTCAAGCACTTGTGATTGTTATTTTTGACTTATTATGTGATGTATTTGACATTTCTGCAATGATAATGAAAAGTTTCTTGTTGATCCATCACTGAGTTAGTCCAGAGGGTTGAGGCTCTTGGGTTTGGGCCCAACCCCAGTAGCTTAGGTCCCTCTTATGTATTTATATTTATTTTAGCTTAGAATGTTTGATTAGTTGTTGCATCTTAGTAGAATATAGTTCCTCAAAAAGTCTGTGACTGTGGCCTCTATCTCATCTCTCTCATGGGAGCATGATTAGAGGACTCCACCATCACAGCCCAAAAAAATTATGTGATTTATTTTTTATGATTTCTTGGAAATGTCTACATTTGTTATATTTCCTTACATATGATTGTTGTAGCTTAGAAGTTAATTCATTGCATAGATCAAAGTTCTTAGCATCAGTTAGATAGTTTCCAAATTCAACTCATCTTTTCCACCATTGGTTGTAATATTTTGTAAATTAAAAGAAAAATAGGTGCATGTGATGTTGCAGTGTTATAGACATTTTTGTGCCTTACAGCATTGAGCATGAAATGTCCATAATCTAAGGGATCCAAAGTCCCTAAACATGTTGTTCCTACCCCTAGAGGAACAAGGCTAACAAACCACAACAATTCACATAAGTTCTCCACCAGAAATTGCTCAAAAACAAGTCAATTTAGGATCAATTCAAGAGCTCCACTAGCTGTCTGCGATGAAATGCAAACCTTGAACTGGCTACCTGCACTGCAACACAGGTAGAAGCACTACCAGGGTGCACTGAGCGAGATTTGACATGTGGCAAGTTCATTCAACAAGGTTTCAAGACCCAGGAAGCTTCTAGAATCTTCCTCAATGACACTTGCCTCAGTGAATTCGACTAGTGATGAGTAAGAGGTTCTCAATCTCCAAGTGGAAGCAAGAACCTCCAAGTGGAATCAAGAACTGACAGAGGGAGAGGACACTAGTCAGATCTCAAGCTGACTCATCCTCTCTCCAAACATCTATATATGGATCTCTCCTCCATGAGATCTAGAGGCTGGAATTTTGTTATTGCAAAGAATTGTTGTTGGTTTGAGACTGGAATCATTGGGTGCTTAATGCTTTGAAGGGAGGTGAAGATAGGAATTCCATTTGCTGGGAAGGAGACGCTGGATTGGAGCCTTCTTGATTGTATCTCTTCCTGAACCTTGTTATTCATTAATAAAGCTATCTTGATTTCTCCTATATACTGATGTATCTTTGATGTATGATTGCATTAGTATGTTTAGTTTATTTCTAATCCTGAACTAGTTATGAATATGAATCTATGTCTTTATAGTGTTCTCTTCTTGTGATCTTGCAGAGACCTGTTGAAGCTAGGCGAGCGAGAAGGCAAGTAGCTGGGAACTCTCAAAGAGAAGAGAAATTGGATCGAGGGACAAACGGAAGACATCGGTTAGTCCATCTATCTCTCTTCATTCTTATTCATAAAGGAAGAATATTAGAATAGCTGTCTCTGTTTGTTGCTAAGGCACTGTCACACCTTAGGTGGATAGGATCGTCCTGTATAGGCATTTTTCCCCACAACAAATTGGCGACTCCGCTGGGGAGATCTGTTTAGTCATTTTGTTTGTGTCTCTATCATTGTTTGTTTCATAGACTCAACAACAACAATCGAACTGCATCTGCTATTCTCAGATGCAAAGTAGACAGCTGCTGCTTTGATCCAATCACTGGATTTTTCTATGATCTGAACAATGGACTCACAAATGATTTGATGATCCTTTGTGATAGATCTTAGTCCTCCCTCAAAGCATCCCTTTGATTGTACCTTGCTTGTTGCTTTTATTTGGCCTGAAACCGTAGATTAATCAGCAAACTGTGACCCAGAACCCAGTGAGGAACTCTCGTTTCTCCTTCAGCGCAGACTCTGTGAAGAGGTTCTGCATTTCAACGCAGGTCCCGTGAAGGCTACCTACGCTGAATGTCAAAACCTCTGTGTTGAGGGTGCATTGATCCAGTTAGGCCTTGTGCAGCTGGGGTTCTCTGCTCTGTTTTGCCTTGTTTTGATCTTTGTTTTTTGCAGCCTGTAACCAGCATAGGTACCTGTCTGATAACTCCTTTTCTCTGCTTAAATTCCGCCTCCTTTTGTACAAAAAGACTGTAAGTGTTTTTATGTGTTTGTGGCGTCATTTACAGTTTTCCTTTGCAAGAGTGAAATAATCATCCTGTAGCCCTTGATTCAGATCTGTTGATTGTGATCTTAGGAGAGAGTTCATTGGCTGTTTACAGTTGATTATACATTTAATTTTGCTTTTGGTTTGAGTTTGTCTCTTTTGAGTGTCGAAACAAGTGTTCATTTCGAAAGTCGTAAAGTGTTGTATTCTCTTCTACCCTTTCTGATTTCGAAAAAGTAAACTTGTTTGTATTTGTCATTTAAAAGAAAATTCAAAGTTGTACAAAAAGCTTTCTTTTTAGGCATCAATATTAAGAAAGCAGAAAACAAACACCTGCATTGTGCATTTGCATCTTGATAGTTTGCATGCTTGATTTAGGAAAAGTGCATTAGAGTGTGCTGATTGCTCTTTGAGAAAAGATGGTGTCTTTCTTTTCCCTTTGTAGCTAGGCTTTTCATTGTTGAAAAGATATAAAGCTTGCTTATCATCTTTAGACTACATTTAGGAATTGTATCATACATCTCGTGGTGATCCAGAAAGGAAAACTTCTAAAAAGATCAACCCAAAATAAATTGAATGAACTTAACAACGCTTTGCAACATAACGCACAACATAGAGGTCTAGGCTAGAGACGTGTTCCGGCGTCGTAAAGCCTGGTGACTGTCGATCTCGCTGATGGTGGGTGATTCCTCCTGAGGGACGATAGCGCCAGTACGGATTGTGCTCCCACGTACCGTCGAGTATATATTGGGAGACCCCTATAGGCATAAAACCTTTATCCTTAGGAAGCCGTGTTGGCCGCCCTACTGATCGCAATGCACTGAACACAGCATTCAGGAAGATCGACCGCCCGTACCTTAAAAAGTATTCTGCGGTTTTGCGAAAAGTTTGGCACACCCTCTACCTAGAACTCCAGAGCAGTTCCTTTTGGCCTTTTTCAGACTCTATAACAGAAAAAGTCCATTCGAGCATTTGTCACTTCGGGCTCGTTAAAACATCGAAGGAGACTAGAGTCATCTTTAGCTTTTTCTCGACTCTTTAAAATTGAAAAAGCAAGTTGTGTCTAAGCGTCGTTAAAATTTATTTTAAATGGAATAATCATCACCTTTCCCTCGTTGATCTTCGAAGTTAGTCTCCCCTCATCACAAGTTCTTGTAGAATCGCTAGGAAATCTTTTGGATAGACTAAATATGTCTGAACAACCGTCGACATCCAGGACTGTGTCATCCGACACAGCAGCGACAGAGCCTCCTGCTGCTACTCCAACGATGTTCGCTGGTATACCATCTGTCCTGGCCAATTGTCAACAATAAGCTGGAGTCCAATCAGAGATTGTTTCGACGACATGGTTAGTTCCTATTCCTTCATCCGGATTATCATCTGGTATTTCTTATGTTGAAACTCAACGAATTGATCCAATGTGTCTTCAAAGGCCAATCTACCCTTTAAGTACTGGATTGCCACCATATGGAGGACAGTATGCCTTTTCATTGTTCTCCCCCCGGAGAACAACCATATGGGAGTTTACAACAAAGTTCAGGTCAAACTGGAATTACATCCACCGGTTGGGTACCAATACTGCCTCAACGACCAAGGGTTGCATATTCAATGCAACCAGTCCACCCTGTGTCGAATATTCCCACTATACCTGGTGTGGTGATTGCATCGCAAGTACAAGCGCTACCTGTTGTATGTCAACCCCAAGTTTCTCAGGTTGCCATACAACAACCTCTTGTCTCGACAGCTCAATCACAACCTCCGGTTAGTGCCTCCTTATCTGGAGTGACTCAGGCTCAAACAAGTACTATGACTCCTCATCTTGGTCAATCATCCAATATTGGACAACAGCAAATGGTCCAACAACCAGAGCTGGTTCAATCTCAACAACCGCAATTCCAGCAATCATATCAAGGACCTGAGCAACAAGTCTTTGTAAGTAATGGGCAACCGCATTCCCAAAGTGGTTATCAACAACCATATTATAATGGTTGTGCCCATCAACCTTGTCAAAGTTGCCAGCATCAAATACATTATGCTGGTATGCAAAGACCCACTGCTCAGGCAATTCCATCTTATCCTGGGTATGCTTCGCCTAACCTGAATCAACAGTTGCCCTTTGTAGCAACTCTAGAATTACCAGATCTAAACCGGCTGACGAATGATCCAATTGCTTATGCCCCTTGGTGGCCAGCGATTCCGCATAAACTTTCGTCAGATATTCCTAAATTTAATGGAAATCCGGGTGAAGATCCGTCGAATCATGTGATGACATTTCATCTATGGTGTTCATCAAACACCCTAAACGATGATTCGATAAGGCTTCACCTTTTTCAGAGGACGTTAACGGGTCCAGCGGCAAAATGGTATATTGAATTGCCTAGAGCTTCGTTCGACAACTTCAGTACCTTAGCCACGACTTTTTTAACCCATTTTCAATTACCGATAAGGTATGAAACGGGAACAGAAATCCTAACCAACTTCAAACAGACAACGGCCACTCACATATCTGATCATATACATGAGTGGCAACGTCGTCGTAGGATGGTAAAAACGTACATTCTCGATCAGCTATTAGCTGAATGGTTTATCAAGTCATTACTTCCTGCCATCACGGAAGATGTGGCAAAGGGGGGAGTCGTAATGGAAGAGCAAGTTATCGCTCGTGCGCAATATCTAGACTTGGTCTATACTCAGTCTGGCACGCTCTACGACAAAATACCTGACGCCCCTAGACCGGAATTCTCAATTCCTCCTCCTCCTAAATCAAACAATGACTCTCATGCCGGCGATGGTGTGATTGGCACGACAAACGCGAAATCGAAAAAGGCCACATCCAAGAAGGCCCGTAAGATTTCAGATCAAAATGCAAATGAGGAACTTCTTGCCTCGGAAGTAAATGCCGTGTTGACCGACAAGGGCAAACAACTGAAGCAACCAGGGGGCAAGAAGAAAAAGAAAGGGAGAAAAAGGAAACCCCCTGCGGGGTGTCATATATGCGATGAGGATCATTGGACGAGAGATTGTCCACATATAGCTGAAGTTAAGAAACTCTTTAAGAGTTCAAAAACCTCAGCAGTATTGACTGATCCGTTTCCAAGCCCGGAAACCAAACTGGTTGCTAATCAAAATGCTTCCCGATCCCAAGTGCTTATGTTGTCTATCTCAAAGCAGCAAAATGATGCTTTGGCAAGGAATAAAGATTACGGGAATCCACAGGTGTCGAATAACAAGACTAATGAACAACCTAGTAGTTCGACAACAACTTTGACCAAAGTTGTGCCACCCATCATTCCTGAACAAATGATAAAGTCGCCAAAGGGAGTAGTGCACAAATCGACAGTTAATCCTCGTGCAAAAATAGCACAGAATTATAATATAATAGAGGACCTGGCCCAATCGCTGTCCGCTATGTCGACACTTGAGGTACCGCAAAATTGCCTCTCCCAATGGATTCCAATCTTGTATCCTTTGACCACAAAGGGTATGATCCTCAGTTACCAGCTCAATCAGATTTCCTTGTTCAAGTGAAAGCCCTCAACAAAACTGTTCACCGAACGATTATTGATGAGGGGGAATCTACATGTATTATGTCGATGATTTGCTGGAAAACTTTAGGATCTCCAACCTTGTCGCGATCTGCGACAACATTAAAAGCATTTGACGGAAGGACATATACCCCGTATGGTATCCTAAATAACTTGAAAGTTGAACTAGGGGGCAAAACAGTAGAAATAGATGCTGAAGTCATTGATGGGAATCTTGATTACAACATCCTACTAGGACGACCATGGATATATGCCATGGCAGGTGTTGTGTCGACCTATTTTAGAAAGATTGCATTTCCCTTTCAAGGAGGAATTACAATCGTCGACCAACAAACATTTCTCCCCAATGGTTCTCAAGTTACTGGAAGCATTCCAATGATCCATGGAAGCAATCATTCGCTCCAAAATATCGGAGTAGGTCTCCTAAAAGACCCGGCCTTAATGGGTACTTTTGCCCTACCGCCTCCGAGTAATTTGGCAGAAGTGGCCACAGTGGAATATGAAACCTTCTATATCTAACGGATTTGGACTCCGAGGATGGTTCTTATCTCGTGTCAACCTCATTTAAAAAATGAAACAAGGAGTCATGAGGATAGTTCTTTTACTATGTCAACCTCATTAAAAAATGAAACAAATCCCCTTCTCAAATCTCAAAGGTAAACCTTCATTCCAACCACCGATTTGAATGCAATGAAGCTTGGGGGGCATGCACCTCGATTTGCGTTATTATGCTGGGGGCATGCAAACATAAGATCGAGCAGTTTTAGCACACAGTTCATGCTCGTTAAAAAATAAACGCAAGATCCGAGCAGTTTTAGCGCATAGTTCATGCTCGTTAAAAAATAAACATAAGATCGAGCAAGTGTTTCAATCCACGTTTAAGCTCGTTAAAAAATGAACTACCTGGTAAATAACCACTGCGAATGTAAATTATCAGCCATTAAAGCCTTGGTCGTGTTTGCACCATCACCTCCACTTTTCATTTGGCCGATCATTCACCTCCATTTGATTGTTTACCCATTTTGAGGAACAGCTGCGAAGAGTGATTACACTAGCCATCCTTGTGACACTGCCGTGATTGGAAAATTCCAACCTGTACCTGGAATCAGCTGCTAACCCATTTTATCACTCGTTCCTCAAAAGACGAGTCTTCTTTAAGCTCTTTTCATCTGACTCGTAAAATATGAAAAGATTGCCGAGTTTTGGCCTTCCATCTCGTTAAAGCGACCGGAAGTGCTATCCCTCCTCTAGATTTTAATCTTTTTGGACCTGAGGGATTATTGCACAAAAAGATCGAGCGCTTGTTTTGTTCGGCTCGTTAAAACTATCGAAAACTCATCCCTTCTGTATTGTTTTATACTTTTTTGGACTTAAGGGATTAGATGACGAAAAAGGAACTTTGGAGTTATCTTTACGTACCTTTTCAGACTCTCTAAAAATGAAAAGGGACCGAGTTGTCTTTGTTGTTAGACTCGTGAAAATCATTAAATAGCGACAAACTTGTCTTTAGACGAGAACGAGTTTCACTATCGCTAGGCTCCTTAAAACATAGCGATGGGCTTGCCCGAAGGGCAAGTTATAGAACAAGCATATGTTATCCTCCTCAAGCTTGACAAAAATAAAGAGGTACTGGTCAGCAATGACTGGGGAAAAATTGGGAGAAACTAAAGAAAACTTTGATGGTAGCAAGTCGCTCTTGAACATGACACTTTTCCTCCGTACCACAATCGGGTTGGGTTGTTTCATTCACCGGTCACATCACCATGGTCTCGCCATACCATCCATATTTGGGGTAATGCTACCGATCCATCGCATCAGTGTCGCCATATGTTCAAGAGAAGTCGTTCAGAGAAGTCAACTGTGTCCCATCCACTGCCATACATTATCCTTCATCCTTTCATGACCGCCACCCTGAATCATATGTCACAGATCGTTTTCACCTCCATCAAAATCATTAGCTCCGTTCCGTGTCATTGATGTGGGATTCATTAAGGCCCTCCTTTGACGGATCGCTTCTTGTCGACATCAGCTCATTATCCAAGAAGTGGATCTAGGAACAACCCCTTCAGTACTTTGAAGCTTGCATGCCTCAATGGCAAGTTTCTCACTTCTGGCGACAGGTATACATCAATGACCTTCGACCGAAAGATTTTGCGTGGTGTTCGACGCCAAGTCCTTTATTCACACCACGTGAATTGTACTGCAGTACCTTGAGGGTCATTATCATTATCGGTGATTCCTCTCGTGCTTGTTAATGGTTTACCTCATTGACCGGTAATCAAGCGATGTCTTTCCATGTTCGACTTCAGAACATTTCTCACATGGATCGACTTGTACTTAGAGTGAAGATCGAACGAGTTTGAAGACCCCGGATCTAGTTTCATCCATCCGGGCTGCGATATATATTCAGGAAAGATAAAGACATTGACATGTACATCATTGCAGCAGATAATCATCCTACCCAAAGGATGATAATTTCATCAAAATTATCAGTCTACCATCAGACGATTGTCTGTTCTATGTACAGAAAAATGAATTTATAAAGCTGAGCATGGGAATGCCCGCCTCAGCTAGATCATGAAAGCAGTATGAAAAATAATGTATTGTATTGTATCTTATTACAGGTTCCCTCCCAGCATTGGATGAACTTCGGATCCTCCTGATAAAGCATTTCACCAGATAAACAGCCTCATACTTTAGGGGGCAACTGTTATAGACATTTTTGTGCCTTACAGCATTGAGCATGAAATGTCCATAATCTATGGGATCCAAAGTCCCTAAACATGTTGTTCCTACCCCTAGAGGAACAAGGCTAACAAACCACAGCAATTCACAGAAGTTCTCCACCAGAAACTGCTCAAAAACAAGTCAATTCAGGATCAATTCAAGAGCTCCACTAGCTGTCTGCACTAAAATGCAAACCCTGAACTGGCTACCTGCACAGCAACGCAGGTAGAAGCACTACCAGGGTGCACTGAGCGAGAGTTGACATGTGGCAAGTTCATTCAACAAGGTGTCAAGACCCAGGAAGCTTCCAGAATCTTCCTCAATGACACTTGCCTCAGTGAATTCGACTGGTGATGAGTAAGAGGTTCTCAATCTCCAAGTGGAAGCAAGAACCTCCAAGTGGAATCAAGAACTGACAGAGGGAGAGGACACTAGTCAGATCTCAAGCTGACTCATCCTCTCTCCAAACATCTATATATGGATCTCTCCTCCATGAGATCTAGAGGCTGGAATTTTGTTATTGCAAAGAATTGCTGTTGGTTTGAGACTGGAATCATTGGGTGCTTAATGCTTTGAAGGGAGGTGAAGATAGGAATTCCATTTGCTGGGAAGGAGATGCTGGATTGGAGCCTTCTTGGTTGTATCTCTTCCTGAACCTTGTTATTCATCAATAAAGCTATCTTGATTTCTCCTATATACTGATGTATCTTTGATGTATGATTGCATTAGTATGTTTAGTTTATTTCTAATACTGAACTAGTTATGAATATGAATCTATGTCTTTGTAGTGTTCTCTTCTTGTGATCTTGCAGAGACCTGTTGAAGCTGGGCGAGCAAGAAGGCAAGTAGCTGGGAACTCTCAAAGAGAAGAGAAACTAGATCGAGGGACAAACGGAAGACACCGGTTAGTCCATCTATCTCTCTTCATTCTTATTCATAAAGGAAGAATATTAGAATAGCTGTCTCTGTTTGTTGCTAAGGCACTGTCACACCTTAGGTGGATAGGATCGTCCTGCATAGGCATTTTTCCCCACAACATGCAGGACTTTTGGACCTGTAGGCAAGGGATATTTTCACCATCTCTATCCAAGAATTCTCCACTCTCTTTTGATGAATGCCAACCAATGTTCTTGATCTCTTCTTTTTAGGTCACTGTGAGAAACCCTCTCAGTCCAAAATTAGTCTTCCTGAAGTGTTGAGCTTGGTTGGGGGTGTTGGTCACCTTCCAACCATCCACCACAACCTTCATCCATCTTTCCATCCCTTGATTCCATCATTCTTACCTTCCAAACCCTCTTGGCACCCTTCTTGAAGAATTAAAGGACTTCCTGTAATAATACAGGGATCCTGTAGCAGCTTCCTATAGCATGCCTGTAGCAGCCTGTTTTGCCCTTGTTTTGACCTATAATGCCTATATACATTTGTATAGGAGTAGGTTGATCCCCCAAGTTGGACTCCATGATCATAGGTACCGCCTAGGCCGTTCCCTCCATTCCTTTTTCCTCCACTGCAAGAGAAAATAACATTACTTTCTTCATCACAGATTTGGAAAATATGACATTACTTTATATGCAAGTGTGAATTAGATAGATGATGCATGAAATATTGAGTTGTGAGTTGGTAGAATAATTTTATGTTTTCAAGTGAATTCTATAGCTATATGGTTGATTGCAATTAGTGTAGTTTCCTTTCTGCAAGTAGCATAACTCTCATGTTCTTTCATGAATTGATTCAATAACATTTACAAGTTGATAGCATTTACAAGTTAGAGTTGAAAAGCATTTACTTTTCTACACTAGGACTAGCTTTTGAATTGTGCTTTCAGTAGTTAATCTCCCCTAATTCAGTAGAAGAATGGTATTGGAGCCCTAATGATCAAATGACCTAGTTAAGGGTGGCATGAGTAGAATTCCATATGTTATGTATATAGCACTGTCAGCTCAAAGTTTGTACGAACCCCAGGTTGATAAATAGAGCTGAGGAGCTACTGGGAGTTGCAACACTCTTGGTGAAATACCAGGGATCACCAGGGGTCATCATAGTAGCTGCCTCCTTTTACCTTTAATTGGGGTTAGGGTTATGTTGTAGCAGTTGCAACACCCTCCAAAATTTTGGCCTGCATCCAATTTCGAAGCCTCCCTTGGGTTTTTACTTGATATTTACAAGCACTCAGGCTCACCCCATGAGATCAAGTTGAGTCTTTGCAGCATCCTTGCTTGACCTTTCAACGAACATCCTTTTTCATGTTGGTCACAATGTCATGCTTGCAGCCATGTTCTAGTCATGCACAAGGTCTTGCTTCATGTGTACAAGTTTTATTCACTATGTAAGCATCCATCACACTCACACAAAGTTGTATGCACTATTGCGCAAGAATCATCGCGGTCGTTCAATGATCTATCATAAGCATCGCACTTGTTGCTCGCACTGTTGGTTAGTCACACTGAGTATATGTTGTCTTAATGGTTTGAGTTGTCTTGTCATTGAGTCATGTTGAGTGTGTGTTCACAAGATCATGTATGCACAAGTTCACTCACTCACACACTTAGTCATTTTTCTGAAGTTTCGATGATCGAATCACCCTCCAACATCTGAACCCTTGCTAAGTTGCATTGCACAACGTTAGCACTCAATGAACATGTATTGCTGCCCAAAATTGAGCAAATATTGACATTGTCTCCCAGGCAGCTTGCACTACGCAATCCTGGAATTGATTGAACCGACTCTCACCCAGAACAATGCAGAAGTTTCTCAGCAAGCCATCTCAATCTACGCTGCCCGCAAGTGAATCAACCAACCCTCCAACTAGTCAACTAGAGAGTTTGACCGGGCAATGGCCCTAGGACTCACTCCCCCAAAAATTTACGCAAAAGCTGTAGACCTTGCCCGCTCCACTGATTGAATAAATTGTGTTGACATGTCAGATAGACACCTTGTTTCCGTCCCTGTCTCCCTAAAAAAATTGTGTAGTTTTTCTAGCTAGTCACTGAGACAGCAGGTCTGCTGCTCACCCGGAAAACTATGTAGTTTTCATGAGTAGTCACCCAACCACTCGACATCCCGCTCAGCTCAAAAACTGTGATGTGATGTCCATCAACCCAACATCTTGCTCAGCTCAAAAACTACGATGGGATGTCCAACAGCCCAACATCCCACTTAGCTTAAAAAATGCGATGGGATGTCCAACATCATAACATCCTGCTCAACTAAAAAATTGTGATGAAATGTCCATCATCCCAACATCCTGCTTAGCTCAAAAACTAGGATGGGATGTCTAGCAGGCCAACCTCCCAGAATTTGAATAGTTTTCACCAGCAGCACTCCTGTAGCCCGATGCTAGCCCCTAAAAAATGTGCATTTTTCCCCAGCAAGCCTCTTGAAGCTCTTTGCCAGATCCCCAAAGGAATTGTGTAGTTTTTGCTGCCAAGCCCCTCTGCTACCTGCACTGCTTCCTCCAAAAAATTGCGCAGATCTACTTGCCAACCGAGCCGTATCTCACAGATAGTCACTTATGATCTAGATTGTCCATATCAGTCTCCCAGTGACTTCTATGCAATTTTCACCGGCAGTGCCCAGAGCCTACATCCCAGCGTGAAATCTGACTTGCATAGTTTAATAACCTTTTCCTCTCTCCCGGTCACTTGCATCCAAAAGTGAATGAAAATGCATCATGATAGACTAGGAGGTTTATTGATTTGATGTCGTCTTGTCATGAGTGATTGCAGATATAGGTACATGTATAAGACATGACACAACCATGGATGAGATGAACAAGGAGATCACACGCAAGGAGATTTGTTTGCCAATGAACGAATGAATGGTGCATGTGATGATATTTTCTCAAGAACGGATGATGCATGTGAGGAGATTTTTTCGTGAACGGACGAACAAATGATGCATGTGAGGAGATTTTATTGTGAATGAACGATGCAGGCGAGGATATTTTTTTGCAAATGGATGATGCATGCGAGGATATTTTTTCGTGAACAGACGAACATGCGAGGAGATTTTTCGCAAATGGGCGAACACGTGAAGCATGCCAAAGCACAAGCAAAGGAGTGACATGCACATGCAACATCAAGCGAACACTAAGACCATCAAAGGCTCCACACACCTTTCCATGTGGAGGTGAAGCTATGATACACCAAGAGGACATCCATCATTTACTAACACTGCAACTTGACATGGACACCACCAACAACATGAACATACCAACACTGTCATGTCAAGTCATTTCATGAGTCATGTTGGCCACATCACTATTGTGGGCCATATTATTATAAATCAATGTAATATAGTGTGGAATTCCAAGAGACCCACATGTAATTTGAAGAGTCATGCAATCTGAACAGTCATGAGGGAAGTCGAACTATCACAAGGGCCAATTTTACCCTTGGTTGTAAACACCCCTCATTTTTACATGCAAAAGACTTTTCACTTTGGCTCCTCACACATAGCCTTGAGATTCTATAGTCTTTTCTTTGAGGAGCGAGCAATGGCTCCAATGCCCCTTTCACTGGGTTAATGATGTATGGTGTACCAATGTGTCTTCAAACTTTCACTTAATTCAAAATCCTGATAATAGGCCAACACGTTTTCACACATGTATTGTAATTGTTTGTGAGACTAATCCTTGTAACGCATGTTGCTTTAACCTGTGTTAAAAAATTGAACTCTTTGAGTTTCTCTAATACATATATTTACGAAAATGTGTTGCATGAGTGTTAACACTATCCTACCTACATGGGTTGCCTCACTAGACATTAAGCATAAACTTTCCCATAAACTTGTTATAACGACCATCGCACTTGCACGGATTGCTCTGTTGGGTGTTGTACATGCTATATTCTTTTTTGTGTTGTGGCTGTCGCATCCGTGTGGACTACTCCTTCGGAAGTTGCACATGTCTTGTTGTCTTGTGTTTGTTTGACAAAGTTGGGAATTTTTCCCTTTCGACTGGAGACTCACTTCCACCCTCTCTCTCCGCAGTGAAAGGACCTTGACACAAGTAACACTAGCACTCACCAAGCACATGAACTTCGCTGTTGAAAGACGAAGCAGACCACTCTCATGTGCTGATAAGAAAGAGCTAAGGCATATCTTTAAGATAATGGAAACCGAGCCATCGTACCGAATGGGACTCCTACACCAAATGGTGTGAGGTATAGTTGGGACTTCATACTGGGGAGATCCCCTGAATGTTGGCAAGTCCAATACTGTCAACAGGTTAGCAGGGGGGTCAATTACATGGTGGTTAATTTCGATAGGTCAACTTCTTAGAGGCATAAATTATCATACAATCTTTTATTGAGGTGATTCTTGCTTCATTGGAAAGATATCGATATGTATATTATCAAATATAGGTCTATGGTAACACCAAGACCACAAAAAGTGTTCATTTAAGGCCTCATAATGGTTCTTGAAGTTTTTGACCCAAAAATTTCCAAACTGGGACCACTAGTAAATATGCTCCTATGTGTTGATTTCTCCACTTTTTCTACTCTGAAGGTATGAAGATGGATGACAATAAGATATTGATCCAATTCAAAAAAGTAACCTTGATGGAATTGATTGATTGAGGATAATAATAACTACTACACAAAATACGGTAGTTCTTCATCCCCATTTTTCTCGACTGAACACATAGTGACTATGTTTAGTCTAGAAATTTCATGGTCTCAACTTACATAATGGGATTCTAGAAAGTATTTGGAATCATTGTTTCTAGAAATGGAAATATATGTAATAAGTTGTTGAAATTGATCATTTTTTGAAAGAGGTTTTTTCTCCATATTCAATGAGTGTGTCTTTATGTAAAGTGTTTGGAAGGCTCAAGACTAGTGGTCCACGACAAGTATTTTCCAATGCTTGTGACAGGGCTTCAACAAAATTAGCAACCCACATCCTCTACCACATATAAGGTGCATTGTTGAATGACAATTCTTGGCAAATGAGGACAAACAACATGTGAAACAAAAACATAAGAATCTCTACATCAATCTGAGCTAAGGGATTGAATAATTGGAGGTCCATTAATTGAAATATTCTTACTATGGTTTCTAATTGTTTCACCACACCAACAAGATATTCCATTTGAAATATGGTCACATACATTGAAGAAGAGTCGCAAAACACTAGAATGCATTCACATCATCCATAAATACAAAAATGAATGGAGATAACTAATTAGTCACACCTTGGCAATAACCAATCATAGTATCAACCTAGGCATATACAACAAGTATATGACATCCATGCCATCTTTTTTTGTGTCTCCATAGAATTCAAAATTCTTATATATCATTAAAATATACATGATTGTAAGGTAGATATAAGGAATGATGGATAAATAAGTCACATTCTGATGGATGAGACAAAGATACAAACAACTCTTAGCATAACATAATGTTATAGATAAGCTAAAGCAACACTCACAAAAAAGAGAAATGAGAAAGTAGACATAGTTTCTTCACAAAAAAATAATTTTATTGAGTGATCTATTTAATTAATGTAATAATATACATATAATATATATGAATGTTTTCTCAAGATAGACACATTATCTTGTTTATATTAACAACTTTTACAAAGTATTTTTCAATCACACACCAAGATAAGACAAACTAATCACATAAACAACCTTCAATATAATCACATATAAAATAAATAAAAATTATTTATTAAAAACATAACAATAAATGAAGTAATAACCTAAGCTATATAATTAAAAACATAATAATAATAAATAAAGTGATAACCTAATTTATATAATTATATTTTCAAACAAGACTTGTATTTTTATCTTTGTCAAGGGCTTACTTCATAACTTCCTGGCACATTCTAAGTTGTAGGATCAAGAGTATTGTTGGCATGGTCTCTCTAATCATGTATTTCATTGGCATGGTATCTCTAATCAGGGATTTTGTGTTTTAAACAAATTTCTAACATGAAGTGCTTCTCAATATAGTTTTTTTGGGCTTCTTGAGCCAAATTTATTATACTAGACTCTACAATATAAATAAGGTTGAGTGATATTTTAGGACTATAACTTACAGGGTGCATGGCACACTAGTTGGACAAAAACTCATGCATTCCTTGGTCTAGGAACCATCGCCCAACAACCTACGTAAAGAGATATCCACTATAACTTGAATCAACCTACATGCAGCTTCTAGTAAAGTGATAGCCCATGAGCACAACAATATAGTATTGGGTTAGCTTCCACCATATATACCTTTTCTTGTTAGCTCATTACCAGAAATGGAGTTCGTTTTCAGCTCTTGCTGCTAAGACACTTGCGTGTATATATCTATATATATATATATATATATATATATATATATATATATATATATATATATATATATATATATATATATATATCTCGAAAACACAATGTTGTCATGGTTATGAAATGATTGATTATGTGGTAGGATTAGAAGACTACGACGATTCTAAAATGTCAACTAAGCTGATGTGAAAGAATAAAGATTGATAGAAATATTGGCCTGTGTGGCCTAAGGAACTTCCACTCCCTCAACTATAGGACTGCTGAATTGAAGAGCCATGTATTTTTCTTTGTATAGACTTGTTGAAGCCTCGGAATTCCATTGCAACAACATGGGGGATAACCACCCGGTCCAGACCTTGGAAGCAACTCCTTTTCCATTTGATATGGTGGCTCTGACTGGGGATAATGGGACCAGTTTCCCAGCAAGAATTGATAGGATGATGATTGTGGTTTGAAATAAGGTATAATGGGAAATGACTTAACTAAAATGATCTAATTAAACAACAAACACATGCAACTATCTATTCTAACATTTATCTTAATATATACCCAGGAATAACTTAAATCATGCGATCTACAAAGATATCTTAGAGCAACAGGTAATACAGATCATTCAATTTCTATAAGAGATGAAATCATTAATGATAATTATTTTGACTAAATAGTTAGGAAAAATAATTGTGAAAACTATAGCACATATATCAATTGCTCATGTACTTAATAAGGAATTACAACTAAAACATTTTACAAAAGTTCTATAATGTCAAACTATAGCTTAGATTTCATACATAATACAATATAATAAGAGATTACTATCAATTCATAAACAAAACTCAACCATAAAGATAGAAGTGCCAGATATGAGGGGTTCTATTCATGAAGTCAACAATATTGATCTACTTCCTTTCAACTAAATATACTATAAGATTACAAAAGTGCAAATTCAGTAGAGTATGCTTCAATTTCTAAGAAAATCAAGAGCTTGTTCCAATTATTTCATCAAGACAACAACAAAAGTAAAGAAGTGCAAGCCTTTGCAAAGAGTTGTTAATAAAATTATGGATCTTTCTCTAAATGCATGGGAGAGGTTTAAATAATACAAAATATGTATAAAAAATAGATTATTACAAAGAAAGCTCAGGAGGTTTTGAACAACCTTCCTCTTAATAAGTAAAATAAAAACTAAAATAGAAATTAAAATGATGATGAGATTTTTCAACTTGAATGGTTCTAATCAGCCATTTGGTCCTTCATTTCATAGATATCTATCATCGACTTCACCTGGGCTGGCTGGCCGATTCTAGATCTTAATTACCTCGTAAATACAACATCAGAGAGTGGTGGCACCATCTTTTGAGTGGAATTTGTGAGACAACGCAGAGTCCTCCATTGACTATGTGGTTTCACCAGAATCTGCTAGTAAGTTTCTCAGTCAAACTTAGAGAGTTTCTTTATTACCTTTTCTTTCATTTTGGCAGTATCTTTCCATTGTTTCTCTAGCTGTTTGAAGCTTGGGAGAATTTCTGACTTGCATTCTTTAATGAGATTGGCACTATGAAGGTTTTCAATCACAACTTTAATTATATTATTTGTTATGCTAGCTGCTCTAGCCATTGCCCTATTTTCCTGTTTCAGTTGTATGTACCAATCAGTGAATAGAATATCCTTGTGGGACTCCTCGATCTTTGGCAGATCGACTTTTCTACCTTCTTCAGATTCCTTCCAAGAAATAAACTTTGAAATTATCTTATTGACCTCTTCATATTCTAATACCTTATCGACCACTTGATTGGTTAATGCATCACTTATTTCACAATATGGATTTATCAAAGAGATTTTCTGGCAGAATACTTCTTGTTGCTGTGATAACAGAGAGTTTAGTTCAAGTGTTTCTTTAATAAATTCCTCTATTTGAGGGTTGTCTCTGAGTTTATCTATTATAGTCTACATTTGATTAATCTGTGAATCCTTTTTTGTGATGTCTGCTTGATGCTGCAATCTCATCTGTTCAATTTTTTTTTGTAGTTGTGTCATCTGTCTCTGCTTGTCTGTTAGTGCTCTGTCTCTCTAGGTCAAGTTGTTTTTCCAAAAACTGAATTCTTTCTTCTTTTTTTTTTTGAGAAAAATCCGAACTTCGACTGTCTTATCAATTGTCATAGTCGCATAAGCACCTGCAAATTGTGATAGCTTAGTAAGGTTTTTTGTTGGATTGATGGGGGTGCCTTTCCATACTACCTCCATCGATTCATTTTCAAGAATTACTGTTGCTTATGTATCCAATTTCCTCTTATTTATTTTCCTCTTCACTACAACCTTATGTTTTTGGATGTAGAATATATCTAGTGGGAGTATTTCCTCAATTTTTAGAATAATCTCCGAAGTTGAGTAGGCAAAGATGATTTCAATATCTTCAGTAGATGTAACCCCTTGTATTGTTGTCTCTGTGCTTATGACCTGTTGAGTCTGTTGAGGAGTCTGAAATCCAAACGTTCCTTAAAGACTTGTATCTATTTGTTGTACTTGGAGCTTTTTGTTAAATTTTTCCCATTCTTGATCCAGATCAATGACTTTGGTATTTTCTGCATGAACTTGTGTGGAGTCAGTCTCCATGTGTTCTGTTGGTGCACTAAGATGACTATTAAAGCAACCTTAATTCCTACATTAGTTATCAACCAGGGAAAGTCTGTTTATTTCAAGAGTGTTCAACATTGTCCATGTAAGTGAATTCTGAGGCTAATCATTGCGATGATTAATAGCTGATTTTTGAAGTTCAATCCAAAACAACTCTGAAAGAAATCTTTGAAAGCATTTTAAAATCTACTTTAATCAATGATGTAGAGAACTAAAATGAAGTGCAAATAAATGAAACCACTCTCTGCAAATCTTAACTAGTACAAACAATAATTTGTTCAACATGAATGAAAGCTACAACAAATTAACATCAAGTAACTATTCAAACATCTCACGGAAAACAATTAAATTGTAAGCTTAAGATATCTGGTAAAACTACTTCAGAATGAACAACAATCAAATACTTAAAATAACCTGATCAATTCGGTAAAGATTAACACGCAGACGCAAAACACAGCAAGATTTAGAGTCTAATTTGAATGACAAAAGAAGATCGTAATAATCAATACTCACAGCAATCAGAATAATTCTAATTTCATGAACTAAAAATAATCAACAATCGTAAGAATAAACAAAATTAAATATGACAAAATTAAAGCATTAAATCTTCTATCGATTGAGCCCAAAGTCTCTTGAAGTCACTGCCGAAAGATACTCAAAATGCGATTAGAGGAAGAACACAATCTTCTTCATTAAACGTGATAATAAAGTTACAGTGTCACAGTAATGAAAGTACTCTTTGTCAAAATGAATAGTTACAATATCGAAATTTATAACTAACTATTCATTTCGCCTTTCGACTTTATATAACCTAGGAAAGATAAACGGATAAAAGTGAATCCTCAGGATCAGGAGATCCTAAGGATTTCACAACTGGCAATCTCATTTTATCACATAATAGAATTTGTCTTCTTGGTCTTCTGCTATCCTTCATACTCGAGACGTTGTCCTTTTCCTTTCTTGGTCCCTGTTGTTCTGTCATTTGAACAACAATCGTTTGATTTGTGCTCTTGCATATAAAGATAATGAATAGTTAGTTTTTCATGCCCAGATTTACCCAATTCGTTAATTTATCCAGCTTCTACAATTATTTCTTCTATATTTATTCCTAAAACGAAGATAAACACGTAAAGATAAATGATTAATCAAGCTACTATAAGGATAAAATGTACCTTTTCCATGGCCCAACATGTTCCTCAGTCGAGGCCTTTTATGGCATTTCTTTAGCACTTTTCTCGGTGTCCTCCCTAGGGTTTCTCTCGGGGATTTCTTCCATATCTTGAGATTGGTGTTCAGAATGTTTTTAACTTTGAACCAATTTCCCTTGTGATTCCCTATCGGAATAATTCTTGGCATTTTCCTCCAGGCTTATGCTCGGAGTGGGTTCTCTCCGTTCAATTGTTTCTTCAATATTTAATAGGTCCAAAGGGACCTTTGTCAGCCTTTTGTTCCTCTATAGATGGAAGCAGTTGAGGTCTTTTGGGCTCAATTTTATGGATGCAAAACGTAATACCTACGAAAATCTTTCAACTGACTCAAAGAGATCATCAAAATCATCATTCTCATGATTAAATTGTCTAATTTTAACCATAGTGGTGAAGTTCTAGGTGACCTTGTTAGGGTTGTACTGTCTTCCTGGCACTGTAGCCAGGTTTAGGGATGAGATCTTTTCTATCTCCTTTTCCACATGCCCAAAATAATGTAATGCAAAAGCACCACATTACATCGGGAAGGTAGGCCAGATAGATTTCTTCATTTATTTGATGGTTTTGGTAATACCATCCCCCATTGTTTGATAGGTAGTTTCTCTTGCCAATAAATTATTAGGGATATATAATGGAAGAACATGAGGAGTTGTGATACTCCAAAAAACTCTGACATAAGTAAATAACTCTTCGCCAAACCATCTTGCCAATGGAAAGATGTCTATTTTAGCTTCCTCAAATAGCTTGGGGGCTTTCTTATCAATTATAGTTCAGTGAATTAGAAACATAACACAATGTCAGATTTTGTAAAAGTGGGAGTTGAATTGTGATTCCCACAAAATATTATGATAAACAGGGATAGGACTAGGGTCCTATAAATTCCATTTCCAACCCATGTTTGGAAAATTTGAACAGAAATATATAACGTCCATCACATATGCACTCATATAAAAAGGAGGGATAACCTGAGAGGTGATAAATCTGTTCTGTCTATATTCTTTAATGGACATAGCCAAATTATCTGATAAAATATTTCTCTAGTTCATAATGATAGAATTAACAACCGCATCAATTAATGGTACCCATTCAATAGAAAACTTGGTACTATCTTCCTTTCCAAATAGCCTACACATCATTGCGGCTACAAAATTATGCGGGGCTGACAGAGGTGCAATTGGGTACATACCAGTTTTCTCCCACTTGAAATTGCTAGAGCCAGACCTCCAATTCTGCATGTTTTCCATCAGGTCTTCATTTTCTTTCGCGAAGTGCTCAATGAAGGCTTTGTCATATAGCTTCTGTGGTTTTGGCAGATGATACATTCGACATAGATTATTTGGAGTAAATGACCCCATGACTTCGTGCTTGGAATTCCTGAATTTTCTGTCTAAAATGTCCACATTGTCGATGATCCATCTTACCATATCAGTGTATGGCAATATTTTAGGCCTTGCAACTATTCTATGCAGGAAAGAACATGATGCTTCAAAATAATAAGCCTCGGATGAGACCTTGACATCTGTTTTTTCTTTAGTCACTAGGACCCTTGGTTTTCTTCCTCCAATAGATTGTACATTGCTTCCCATGAGGTAGTTCCACCATCCTTGTTGCATGTAGTATCAGAGAACAGTGGAAGCATGTCTGAATATTCAGATGCAATAGCCTCTGCAATCTTCTTTCCTTAGCCATTTTCCTGAGCGTAGTTTTCTTTGGAAATTTCCTGAAATTTTGGCAATGGACAAAACAAAATGAAACACAGAGCGGAAATGAATGTAGAAACACGATAACATAGTAAACTCTAAAACAATGTAAAGATGAAGATTTTATTTCAAGACGGGTAAAAAAAATATTAATATTCTCGAGATTTGAAAAGAATAAATGGGGTTAAACCTTATTCACTACTCATTAAGGCCTACGTGTGATTTTCTTTTTGCCTCATCAAACCATCACATCACAAGTTGTAAATGATATTTCAAATTGGCATGTTTTAAGTGCGATATCGATTAAGAGATTGCGATAAATTTCTCTATCGCAATATCGCAAATCAATGATGTCAGGTTATGTGGAATATACCAATTCAAAGTCACTTTGGTATTTTTGTGATTTGCGATGAGTGACGTGCTTTTAACTTTTTCGAGCACTTTTCCCTAAATGGATGATTATTCCATTGAAATAGATATTCATGATAGGTCGGACTTGATTCAAGTTATAACAATTTTTATTATTTCGTCGGGTCCGGACCATATCACAATTCACAATTTTTATGGTTTGAACGTTTGCGCCTTTGTGAAAGTCGTGATGCGATAAGTACTTTATATTATAAAGAATACTCTAAGCCTTAAGGTTTATAAAAGAGTTTAACGCTACCTTCGGTCTTCTAAGGGGGTTCTTTTATTGCGTTTCACAGACTCCGACTCATGAATAACCTTTGTTACTTTGGGATCATGTGATTTGCGATAAAGCGAGAATGCTTAGTCATAAAGTGACTCGACTTAATATCTTAAGTCTATCCTAGGTTTTATTCTGAATGGATTTAAAGGCAAGCTCTTATTTTCTAAGTTTTTTGATTTTTTTTTGAAGGGTACCCATTTATTAATACAATACTAACTATGATATAATAAATGGGGTGGGGTAGGTGGGGTGGTGTTGTTGAACAGTGCAACAATTTGCGATTCACTGGAAGAACCAATTATCTCTGATAATTTTGAAATTTCTAAAACTTTCAAAATAAAGATAGTTTAGGAAATAGGAATTGCATGAAATTTAAGATAAGTAACATTTCTCGGAATGAAAACAAACTCACCTAATTACAATTCATTTGATATCCTCTTAAAAATGAAAATTCCTTTGTCTATATGAGTCTTTACTTAATTTAAAAACAAAGTAGGGGGATTTTGTAGATCAATTTTTAAATGTGCTCATTTGTCACAATTATAGCTTCTGTTGCCAACAAGCATCCATAGTCTCGACAAGGTTACCTTTTAACCAACAATGATTCAATGTCCCATCCAGATAAGAGTGAAGTTTCTAGAGATAAATCCAAAATCATATACTTATTCTCCTTTTTCTTTTTTTTTTAAACAGTTTAATTTTTTGCAATTTTTTTCTTTTTATTACTTAAAAATCATTGTCTTGGTTTGGTGAGCAAATAGTGACAATGCCATGCACTGGTTGTAATTCAATTGAACGAGTTGGCTTGTGATGAGACCCCTTCTCTTAAGATTAAAATAATATCAAGCCATTACCCTATTTTGGTATGCAGTATTGGCAATGTCAGTCTATTATTTCCTTATGAACATGGTAAACAACCTCTTGATGAGACCTCTTATCTTTTAAGCTTTAGTATATTTTAGAATTACACTCTAAAAAGAGAAAAGTTTATTGGATGGGGAGAACCATTGACTCCTTAAGAGTTATGGATGACAATTATAGAGTTGAAGATGCTTATTTGCAAAGAGTCTTTACTTTGTTAAAGATACTTTTCTTGGCTGATAGTAGAACAAAAGGTTTTTATAAAGTTGGTGGTTTCTCAAAGAATAAATAATTTTGGTGAAAAAGAGAAAATTTCGGAGAGATAGAACCTAGCTAATTTTCAAAAGTTATAATTGTTTCCTTAACAATCTCCACTTATAAAATCGAAAAATCAAAATATTTCCAAAATATTTATTGTGAGGCCAAAAGTAAATACTTATTCAACATTTATTTTTCTAGAAAGCATAAAAATTAAAGAAGGTAAATGTGATAGTGTACAATAGAAATGTTGATGGGCCGATTTGTTCTATAATCTGAAATGGTCCAAGCCACATTCTTTGGAATTTGGTATGCTTACCTTTTTCCTCATGTGTTGTATCCCACTTCAATACAAGGTCTCCAAGTTGAAATGATTTTGGGCTAACAAAATTTGCATCAAAGGAAGCTTTAACTAACTGTTAATGATGGGCATGTATGATTTTGGTTTTCTCTCTTCCTTCTTCGAGTTTGAGGATTTGTGATTGCCTTAATTGCAAAGAAGGACTTTCTTCAATAAATTGAACTAGAGATAGAGAGGGAATATCGATATTTGTAGGAGAACAACTTCTTTCCCATAAACTAGATTAAATGGAGAAGTGCCTATTGAGGCCTTCTGTGTTATCCAATCTTCCCATAGAGAAAATTTTAGAGATTTATGCCAGTTTCTTTGACTCTGATCAATAGTTCATTTAATGATCCTAATGAGGTTTTTATTGGTTGATTCTGCTAAACCATTTCCTTGAGGATAATAGTTAGTAGAATACTTGAGTTGGAAACCCTCTTTGAGAGAAAATTTTGTCATAGTGTTGCCTGTGACATAATATGCATTGTCAAACATCAGGGCAGTCGGTAGGCCAAATCTAGTAATGATAAATTGATTAATAAATTCGATAATGTTCTCAGAATTAGTTACTTTTAGTGGAATTTCTTCCACCCATTTAGTAAAGTAATCAGTTTCTATAAGGATGTATCTAAGTTGTTTTGAAGAGTGAGGAATTATCTCACCTATTATTTCTAGTCCCCATTGCTCAAATGGTTGTTCAACGTTGACTAGTTGTAATGGTAATGCAAGTTTCCTTTGTCTTCTAGTAGCAGTTTGACAGGTTTTGGATTTCCTTACGTATTCATGTGCGTTCTTGAAAAAGGTTGGCCAATAATAGCCAACACGCAATATTTTATGTGTTGTTGTGTCTCCTTCAAAATGTCCACCAGCTAGTCCATCATGGAGTTCCTCCAAAACCTTTTCTGCCTCAGATTTTTCAAGGCACCTTAGCAAAACGACGTCATAATTTTTTCTAAACAAAACATCATTGACGATTTCGTATTGCTTTGCTTTCAATCTCAAAGACCTTTTTCTTTTGTAATTGAGCTGCATAGGGGCATATCCATTTTTAAAATAAAAGATGAGAACATATTGAGATTCAGTATCATTGAGGCTTACCTCCGATATTTGTATATCATCACCTAAATCTTCTTTTGTTGGTAAGTTGGATGCTCCAGCTAACATTCTGCAAAAACCTTGACCCATAACAATTTTATCTTGTCTAATTTGACATCATATTCGTGTAGTGTGGTTACCCAGTTGGCCCTTTTCTCTCCTACTTGCATTTGTACTAGTAATTACCTTACTGCTGAGAATGGAACTATGATTTTGGTGTGAGTTTTAAGGAGAAATGGTTTGAAATGCTTTATTGGCTTAAAAATAGCAAAGGCATGTTTTTCCATAGCGGAGTAATTTAATTCAGTACCTTGTAGATTTGAACTAAAAAACAAGATTGGTGCTTCTATCTGTTGATCATTGAGTTGTGTCAAAACGGCAACATGTGATGTTTCTGACACAAATGTGTATAAAACAAAATGATTGGAAAAATTGGAAGTTGTCAGGGAGGGAGCGTTGATAATAGCTTGTTTTATTAAATCAAATGTTTCTCTTTCATTGTGACCCCACTTGAATTTATTTTATTTTTTTATTCATAGGTCACTGTAAAGGTAAAATTATTTGTGAAAATTTAGGGACAAAACTTTTTACAAAATTTATTTGACTAGGGAAAGACTGCATTGATTTCTTATTATGGGGTAAGGATATTTTCTCAATTTCCTTAATCCTTTTTGGGTTGATATAAATACCCTTTTCTAATACGACATATCCTAAAAGCTTACTTTCGCTTAAGGCAAAATAAGACTTCTTTGGATTGGGCGAGATCCCATATTTTCTGCATAGTTCAAAGATCTTCTTAAGGTAATTTAAATGGCTGCTTCTCTTCTGGAATAGATAATGATATCATCCAGGTAAATAACAACTGATTTGTTAATGAGTCCTTTAGAGACTATATCCATAGCTCTGTGAAATGTGGCACCTGCATTAATCAAACCAAAAGGATTTTTTGATAAGCATATGTTCCTCATTTATTTCTGAATGTGGTTTTCAATCTATAATTTAGATGGACCAGGATTTGGTTATGTCCCAAAAATCCATCAAGAAATGACATGAGCTCAGAATTGGCTACTGACTGCAACACTCGTTCCATGGTTGGCAGTGGAAATTTGTCTTTTTGACATGCTTTGTTTAAATTTCTAAAATCTATACATATATGAATGTATCCATTCTTTTCTTACCAAGCACTAAATTGGACACCCATTTCGAATGCCTACCAGGAAATATTATTTTGGCCTTAAGGAGTTTATTCAGCTCTGATTTGATTTGACTTTCGAGGTTTGGGTGAATTTTACCTAGTTTCTGCTACATTGGTTTATCATTAGAGATCATAGGAATGGTGTGCTATATGACAAAGGTAGCATAATTTTTGAGATTAGAATAATCCCAGGAAAAGATAGCTTTGTATGTCTTTAACAATCGAATGAATGATGATCTTTCATCAAAGGATAGACCGAAACCTAGATTAACATTCTGAGGCTTGTCATAAGTTCCAAGGCTCACTAATTCAAATTTTAGGGTTGAGCTTTGGATTTTGGCATTAGCCTTATTAAATCTATCTTTGAGATCATAAAGATCTTCTAATTTGACTACAGATTTGGGTATTGGATTTTCATCAACGTTCTTCTTTAAATGAATGTCGTGCTCATTTTCATCTATGATTTGGTCATCGTATGACCCCTCTGATGTTAGAAAATTTACAATATCATAATCATCGTTGAAGACTCGCCAATTAGTGACATTGTCAAGAATGGATGGTCTAAAAACTAATTCAATGGAAAATATATCAGGACTATAATCCTAATATGGTATGAGTTTTGATGTAACATTAGCTAACAAATCGGTACTGGCATTTTGCAGTCTAGGTACAGGAGAAATATTGAATGCCAAAAAATGTGATGTAAGATCCTGGACTAATGATTGATAATGCTTAAGATGTCTAGAAAGGCAGTGAATAGTATTTCTTACCTGTTTAATAACAATTCCTGAGTCTCCAAAAACTTGCAGATATTTGATGTTGAAGCCAATTTCCTTGTATAATCCTTGAACCAATGCTTCGTATTCTGCGGTATTATTTTTACATTCAAATTCTAATATGCAATCTAACATGTTCTTTTCTCCTTTTGGGATGATTAAAATGAAACCAACTCTTGCACCACCGTTAGATTTGGAACCATTAAAGTATAAATTTGAAAATAAAGTGTTAACTACGGGTTTATTTACACACTTCTTTTTCACTTGGAAGCATTCGACTGCGAGAATTTTTCAATCTGTGATATGAAAACATTATCCAGAAAGGGAGACTCTTGTGCTTTAAAGTTCCCTAAAAATGACTCAGCTGAATAATTCCAAATAATGTTATTATTGAATTCTACAGGCTCATTATCACCTTCAAAATCAGTCGCTATATGTTTCAGGGATTTCTCTTGGTCAACTCGAATTTGATTTGGATTTCCATTGTAGGGCAGCCACATGTGAGACCACTTTGTAGCAAAATATCCATGGAGTTTCTCGACTAGTCTCTAGTTAAAATTAGACCGTAGAATTCAGGAATATCAACGACCAATATATCAATTATTTGATAGACTTTGGGGTTTGAGGAAAGTCGAATGTTAAATGAATTTAATTCCCCTAAGACCTCTACTTTGGTTCTGTCAAGTTGTACTATGTGAACAATAGACTTTTGAGGAGTGACGTTTAACTTAGCACAAACTATTTTCGGCATTATATTAGAAGAGGCTCTTGAGTCAATCAAACAATTATGAAGGTTCCTATTGAAAATTTCATAGGTTAAGAGGAAAGGAGGTGTGTGTGAATTAGATCTGTCATCGATAAGGATGAAATCTGTAGGGTCAACTTTGTTTGAAGAAGTGGGGGGTTTACCCATGCCTTTAGCAGCTTGAGATACAACAACAGCAGGTAGGGGAGAAGCAGGAACTGCACTTAGTTCTCTAAGTATTATTTTTTGTTGTTGCTTCAGTTTGTTAAGTTCATGTAGCAAAATATTGGCCCTAGTTTTCTTCATGTCTTCCATAATGTTATATTCCATGGTATCAGTAACTACCAGGGTCTTTGATGTAGATGGAAGATTTGATGAAGATGGATTTGGCTATGAAGCCTTAGGAGAAGAATTTGTGCTAATTTATTTTTACTTAGCAGCAGGAGTTGGAGTTTTTTGCTTTTGATTTGATTGAGTCGTATCAGTAGGCCCTTTTCTTTTGGTGCTAACGAGCAAATCTTCTTTTTCTTCTTCATTTAAAAGGCTAAAGTCCCACATCCTATTTAGTTCGACTACTTCTTCTTCTTTAGTTTCTTCATGAGTCATTGTGGTTTCTTCTTCCTCTTCTTCTAAGTCGGACTCGGTGTTAGATATGGTATTTGGTGGCTGAGGACTAGAAGATTGATTCCTCCTAAAAGATCTGAAAGGTTTTTTGGCAAAAGAGGATTCAATAACTTGTTTCTTCATTTCAACAATTTTGTTAGACATGGTTTTCAGTACTTTCTGAAGGCCTTCAAGATCAAAAGGATCTTTTGGGGCTTTCTTTTTAGAGTCATCTTTGAAAGTAACTTTCTTAGATTTTCTATCTTCCTGAGAGGTTTTCTTTTCAAGAGAAATTATGCGTTTCTCCACAAACAGAGCGTCCTTCATGTTCTCGGCTAATGTGGCCAAATTTGCTCTATCTACAAAAATGGCTATATTGGAAGGAAGATATGTACCACTCAATTTGAACATTAGCACTAGGGGCTGATGTAGTTGGAACTTCATTGAGTAGTTTTTTTTTGAATCTGGAGTTCAAATATTTGATCTTTTCTCCCGTCTTAGCCTTTATATTGAATAATTCATTGATGAGCGATTCAATGGTTCTATCATCTCCAAACTTAGATAGGAATTGTTCTTCAAACATATCCTAGCTAGTTATGGAGTGAGGGGGCAAAAAAAAGTACCAGGGTCCTGCCGATCCTATAAGAGTATATGGAAATAATCTGACTACGTAGTCTTCTTCACTAACTTCATTTAAATTGATGGCCAACATATAGTTATGGAGATGTTCCTTAGTTGGTAGTTCATCATCAGGATTAAATTTGGGCAACCATCTTTCAGGATGCTTAGGAAGAGGGTGAAGAGGAGCTACCATCGCTACAACACCGAGATTATTCCATGGTCTTACTCACGGTGGTGGTTGTTGTCCTACCATTGGACTTTGAGTGGATGAGATGATAGGAGGGGTTTGAGTGGATGAGGATATGGGTGGAGTTTGAGTTGAAGAAGAGGCAGATTGGGTGCTTGGGCTAGAAGAACTAGCACCAGTAGTTGGAATGGAAGCTGTTGGAATGATTGGAAGGAATGAAGGAGTTTGAGGTGGAGAATTGGATAAAACCTCACTAGTGGATGTATGTGATTCATATTTCTTGGTTTTCTTTCAGAAAGAAGGAATGGGAAATTCAAAAGGAGGAATTCTAGTCTTCTCACTTTGAGAACGAGTCAAGATTCATCTTGGTTGTAGAACAGAGGAAACACTTCCTTCAGATGACTGAGATCTTGTAGGATTTTCAGCTGAAATAGATATTTTCTCTAACTTCTCTATCAAAGTCTAAACTTCTGGAGGTTCAAGGTTGTAGTCTGAAGAAGGTATTCTCTGAGATTCACTAGGAGATTTTGGAAAGGTTTGCTCAACTTATGATCTTGGGATTATAGTTATAGATGGGGATCTAGAAGTTGGAGGAGATCTAGAGGGGGAATGACTCTTAGGATGCCTTTTTGATTTATGATCAGTCCTCTTTTCCATTCACAATCATGGCCCTCCTTCTAGCACCAAAATGTTGAAGCCTCAAAATTCCGTTGCAACAACATGGGGGATAACCACCCGGTTTGGACCTTGGAAGCAACTCCTTTTCCATTTGATATGGTGGCTCCAACTGGGGATAATGGGACCAATTTCCTAGCAAGAATTGATAGGATGATGATTGTGGTTTGAAATAAGGTATAATGGGAAATGACTTAACTAAAATGATCTAATTAAACAACAAACACATGCAACTATCTATTCTAACATTTATCTTAATATATACCTGGGGAATAACTTAAATCATGCGATCTACAAAGATATCTTAGAGCAACAGGTAATAAAGATCATTCAATTTCTATAAGAGATGAAATCATTAATGATAATTATTTTGACTAAATAGTTAGGCAAAATAATTGTGAAAACTATATCACATATATCAATTGCTCATGTACTTAATAAGGAATTACAGCTAAAACATTTTACAAAAGTGCTATAATGTCAAACTGTAGCTCAGAAATTTCATACATAATACAATATAAGAAAATATTACTACTAATTCATAAACAAAACTCAACCATAAAGATAGAAATGCTAGATATGAGGGGTTCTATTCATGAAGTCAACAATATTGATCTACTTCCTTTCAACTAAATATACTCTAAGATTACAAAAGTGCAAATTTAGTAGAGTATGCTTCAATTTCTAATAAAATCAAGACCTTGTTCCAATTATTTCATCAAGACAACCACAAAAGTAAAGAAGTGCAAACCTTTGCAAAGAGTTCTTAATAAAATTATGGATCTTTCTCTAAATGCATGAGAGAGGTTTAAATAATGCAAAATATGTATAAAAATAGATTATTACACAAAAAGGCTAGGATATTTTGAACAACCTTCCTCTGAATAAGTAAAATAAAAACTAAAATAGAAATGAAAATGATGACGATATTTTGCAACTTGAATGGTTCTAATCAGCTTCTAATCAGCCATTCCATCCTTCAGTTCGCAGATATATATCATCAACTTCACGTGGGGTGGTTGGCTAATTATAGATCTTAATTTCTTCGTAAATACATCATCGGAGAGTGGTGGCACCATATTTTGAGTGGAATTTGTTAGACGTCGAAGAGTCATCCATTGACTATACGGTTTCACCAGAAACTGCCATTAAGTTTCCCAGTCAAGCTTAGACAGTGTTTTGATTACCTTTTCTTTCATTTTGGCAGTATCTTTCCACTATTTCTCTAACTATTTGAAGTTTGGGAGAATTTCCGGCTTGCATTCTTTGATGAGATTAGCACTATGAATGTTTTCAATCACAACTTTAATTATATTATTTGTTGTGCTAGTTGCTCTAGCCATTTACCTTTCTGCCTGTTTCAATTGTATGTCCCAATTAGTGAAGAGAATATCCTTATGGGACTCCTCGATCTTTGGCAGATAAATTTTCTACCTTTTTCAGATTCCTACCAAGAAATAAACTTTGAGATTCTCTTGTTGACCTCTTTATATTCTAATCTCGTATCAACCACTTGATTGGTTAAAACATCACTTATTTCACAATATGGTGATCAATGAGATTTTTTGGCAGAATACTTCTTGTTTCTCTGATAACAGAGAGTTTAGTTCAATTGTTTCTTTAATAATTTTTTTTGTTTGAGGGTTGTCTCTGAGTTTATCTATTACAGTCTGCATTTGATTAATTTGTGAATCCTTTTTTGTGATGTCTGCTTGATGTTGTAATCTCATATGTTCAAAATTTTTCTATGGCTGTACCATCTATGTCTCTGCTTGTTTTTTAGTGCTCTGTCTCTTCAGGTCAAGTTTTTTTTTCCAACAGTTGAATTATTTCTTCTTTTTCGTGCTCTGTCTCTCCAGGTCAAGTTTTTTTTCCAACAGTTGAATTATTTCTTCTTTTTCTTTGAGAAAAAGCCGAACTTCAACTACCTTATCAATTGTCACAATTGCATAAGCACCTACAAATTTTGATAGCTTAGTAAGGTTTTCTATTGGATCGATGGGGGTGTCTTTCCATACTACCTCCATCGATTCATTTTCAAGAATTACTGTTGTTGATGTATCCAATTTCCTCTTCTTTCTTTGCCTCTTCACTACAACCTTATGTGTTGGGTTGTAGAATATATCTAGTGGGGGTATTTCCTAAATTTTTAGAACAATTTCCAAAGTTGGGTAGGCCAGGATGATTTCAATATCTTCAGTAGCTATAACCCCTTGTATTGTTGTCTCTGTGCTTATGACCTGCTGAGTCTATTGAGGAGTCTGAAATCCAAATGTTCCTTCAAGACTCATATCTATTTGCTGTACTTGGAGCTTTTTGTTAAATTTCTCCCATTCTTGATCCAGATCAATGAATTTGGTCTTTTCTACATGAACTTGTGTGGAGTTAGTCTCCATGTGTTCCTCAGTCAAGGCCTTTTTGGCCATTTCTTCAACACTTTTCTCAGTGTCCTCCTCAAGGTTTTTCTTGGGGCTTTCTTCCATATCTTGAGATTGGTGTTCAGAATATTATGAACTTTGAACTGATTTCCCTTGAGATTCCTTATCATAATTATGCTCAGAACCTTCCTCCAGGCTTACAATAGGAGTGGGTTCTCTTCGTTCACTTGTTTCTTCAATCTTTAATAGGTCCAAAGGGACCTTTGTTAGCCTTTTGTTCCTGTATATATGGAAGCGATTGAGGTATGCTGGGCTTAGTTTTATGGATGCCAAATGTAATACCTATGAAAATATTTTAGTTGACTCGAAGAGATCATCGAGATCATCATTCTCATCATTAAATTGTCTAATTTTAACCATAGCAGTGAAGTTCTAGGTGACCTTGTTAGGGTCGTACTATCTACTTGGCACAATATCTAGATTCAGGGATGTGATATTTTGTATCTCCTTTACCTCATGCCCAAAATCATGTAATACAAAAGAACCGCATTGCACTGGGAAGGTAGGTCAGATATATTTCTTTATTTCTTTAAGGATTTTGGTAATACCATCCCCCATTGTTTGATAGGAAACTTCTCTTGCTAATAACTTATCAGGAACATATAATGGAAGAGCATGAGGAGCTATGATACTCCCAAAAGCTATGACATAAGTAAATAACTCTTCGCCAAACCATCTTGCCAATGACAAGATGTCTATTTTAGCTTCCTCTGATAGCCCGGGGGCTTTCTTATCAAAAATAATTTGGTGAGTTGGCAACACAACACCATGACCGATTTTGTAAAAGTGGGAGTTGAACTATGATTCCCAAAAAATCTTATGACAAACATGAATAGGATTAGGGTCTCGTAGAGTCCATTTCCATCCCATGTTTGGAAAATTTGAACAGAAACATATAACATCCATCACATATGCACTCATATAAAAAAGAGGGATAACTTGAGAGGTGATAGGTCTATTTTGTTTGTATTATTTAATGGACACAACCAAATTATCTTATAAAATATTGCTCCAATTCATAATGATAGAATTAATAGTTGCATCAATTAATGGTACCCATTGAATATAAAACTTGGTATTGTCTGCCTTTCCAAATAGCCTACACATCATTGCGGCTACAAAATTATGTAGGGCTGATAGAGGTGAAACTGGGTAAATACCAATTTTCTCCCGCTTGAACTTGCTGGAGCCAGACCTCCAATTCTGCATGTTGTCCATCGGGTCTTCATTTTCTTTCATGAAGTGCTCAATGAAGGATTTGTCATATAGCTTCTGTGGTTTTGGCATATGATATATTCGACATAGATTATCTGGAGTAAATGACCCCATGACTTTGTGCTTAGAATTCCTGAATGTTCTGTCTGAAATGTCCACATTGTTGATGATCCATCTTACCATATTAGTGTATGGAAATATTTTAGTCCTTGCAGCTATTCTATGCAGGAAAGAACATGTTGCTTAAAAATAATAAGCCTCGGATGAGACCTCGACATCTGTCGCTACTTTAGTCACCAGGAATCTTGGGTTTTCTTCCTCCAATAGATTGTATATTGTTCCCATGAGGTAGTTTCGCCATCCTTGTTGCATGTATTATCAGAGAAGAGTGGAAGAATGTCTAAATCTTCAGACGCAGTAGCCTCTACAATATTCTTTCCTTTCTTAGCCATTTTCCTGAGCATTGTTTCCTTTGGAAAAAAATCCTGAAATTTTGGCAATGGACAAAAAAAAATGAAACACAGAGTGGAAATGAAAGCAGAAACAATATAACATAGTAAACTCTGAAACAATGTAAAGATGAAGCTTTTATTTCAATATGGTAAAAAAAAAATATCAATCTTCTCAAGCTGTGAAAAGAGTAAATGCGGTTAAACCTTATTAACTACTCATTAAGGCCTACATGTGATTTTCTTTATGCCTCATCAAACCATCACATCGCAAGTTGTAAATGATATTTCAAATTGGCGTGTTTTAAGTGCGATACTGATCAAGCGATTGCGATAAATGGCTTTATCACAATATCACAAATCAGTGATGTTAGGTTATGTGGAATAAACAAATTCAAAGTCTCTTTGGTATTTTTTTTATTTGCAATGAGCCGCGTGCTTTTAACTTTTTCGAGCGCATTTCCTTGAACGGATGATTATTCCATTGAAACAGATATTTGCGATAGTTCAGAATTGATTCAAGTTATAACAATTTTTATTATTTCACCAGCTTCGGACCATATCACAATTCACAATTTTTATGGTTTGAACGTTTGTGCCTTTGTGAAAGCCATGATGCGATAAGTACTTTATATTTTAAAGATTACTCTAAGCCTTAAGGTTTATAAAAGAGTTTAACGCTACCTTCAGTCTTCCAAGGGGGTTCTTTTATCATGTTTTGTAGACTCCGACTCATGAATAACCTTTGTTACTTTGGGATCATGTGATTTGTGATAAAGCGAGAATGCTTAGTCAAAAAGTGACGGCTTAATATCTTAAGTCCATACTAGGTTTTATTCCAAATGGATTTAATCACAAGCTCTTATTTTCTAGGTTTTCTAAAATTTTTTTGAAGGGTTCCCATTTATTAATACAATACTAACTATTATATAATAAATGGGGGGGGGGAGTGTTGAATAGTACAATAAGACCCTACTCAATTAGCTATCATAAGCACATGTTATATGTCAACAATTAATATCGATTTATTCTTAGTGTAGAATTATTCTACCATTCAATAACTTATTGATTGAAATGTAATAAATTTCAATCCTAGAGAAATGAGAAAGAAAAAACCGAACACACTATCATATATAAAATATTAGCAAATTTTATCAATGCCACACTAACAACGTAAAATTACTGGATGAAACCAACATGTTTCAATATGATGAAAACATGTTGGAACCCATTAAACTTCTTTATCATTCCAATGCTTGCAATTGGAACTTTAGAGTAAGCTCAAAAAGTTAGCAATCTGATTTAATTAAATTCTTATCCATATAGTTTTAGAAGGAACAAATGACTTCCTATAATGTAATTCACGTGGAGGAAACCTATGTAGTTATACGTCCCACTGGGAACAATTTAAGAACACTAGGTTGTTGTGCAAAAGGGAAAAAAACACCATGGCCAATGCAATTTGTTAAAATAAATCATAATTTTCCTTGACTTCCATATAGCATCTTACAAATTGGTGAATTCTCTTATTTGTGCAGGAAATATCATTCAACAATTATTGAGTACAGGGGAGAGGAGTTGTAAAAAAAAATTGGTTATAGTGCTGGATATTATGGTTTCATCACATAAACAAATGCAACTCTAGATTTCTCAACAATCTCATGTATAAGGAATATTTCAGAATTGTACCCACAAAAGTTTGATTAAGTTTAATATTATGAAAATTAGGCTTTTAGGTAGCAAAAATAAATGAGTCATTTCAAAATAAATATTTCAATAATTTTCAATGGATTTGGAGAAACAACAACATATAGATGTCAAACCCATGAAATCAATAAAGTTCACTAGTAATAATAATGCATGAATTGAAAAATAACATGTCAAATCATTTTCATCAAATTGCAGTAACATATAAAATATAAATGCCATATTTTGGAATGAAAATGGAAGCCTAAGTAGGTTCTATAGCGAATATCATTTAAGTAATGTAGAACCTCCCTCCTGGACGAGTAGACGCAAAGCCTTTTCCCCTTGGACCTATTTTAAAATTTGTTCCATTAGTAATGTGAATACGACTTCAATGGAAGAACATGAATCTAAATTCAATGCAAGAACGGACTGGAAATTTGTTGTTCAGTTGAGGGAGAATGAGCATAATAAATAGGGTAAACAAAATGTTCACCTAGCATAGTAGTTGAGGTAGAAGCATCAGTCAGACGACAATGTGGGATGGAAAGACAGTTATATACAAAAATTTTATAACAAATTTTGACAATTAAATAACAAACTAAACTAAATAAAAAATATTAACAAAATCAACTAATATAATGTTAGAATATTAATCACGAAGTCGTTAGTAACTTGTTCATATGATGGCAGAGAGTTAATAGTCAGAAAGAGTCGGTGAATTTTAGCTAGAAATAATAATAGTTGTTCTACTTTCTACGACTCGATCGATGTATAAATAATAGTGACTGTGAATGAAATAAACAAGCTCTCTTGGAGAGTCTTCATTTCTAATTTGGTCTCAAGAGCCAGAGTGTGTGGGCTCTGTGGTGTGAAGGTCTAGTGGAGTCTGCTTGGTGTGCGACGATTGTGAGTGACCTGTATGTTGGTGATACCTTATAGTATGGATAGTAGTTTTTGATTTGCCATGAGAGACGATTTAGTGTGAAGGGATGCATTGTTGTGGCTATTGTAGGTTGTATTTGCATATGGAGGATTCTGCATTGCTGGTGGGAGAAGTGCTCATTGTTTGGTTCATTTCTAGTGGGAGAATTTGTTAAGTGTTCGGGAGGAGTGCGTGTAATGGTGTGACACCATTATTGTTAGAAATTCGCAGACTAATGTGGTAGTAAATTCGGTAAGTCTATCAGAAGGAGTTGTTTCAGTCAGGTGCGGTGAGTTTGCACAGGTGAGTCGAGTCTCGTGCATTCAAAGAACTTTGGAAAAAGTCTTCTGGATTTAATTAAAGTGAGTGGTACAATTGAGCTACCTGGAACAATGCAGTTGTTGAGCCTCATAAATGGGTAATTACATGGGCTCATTTTACCTCCTAACCTAGTCAAATCAACCATTCTCTTAGCTTATTACATGATTTTCTGATTATATTTATGCTTATAGAGTGAGTTGAGTTAGTTATTGTGCCATGTGGTCTAACATGTATTTGATGCAAATTATTGATGGATTTTGAGGTCAAAGTCAAGGATCCAGTGGACAAATGGAAGAAATAACTCGAAGTGGACAGAGGAGAGGACTTATAGGAGGGAATCCCCCTCATTTATTACTCCTCACTTCGAATTCCCCTTCATTCAGCTCGGAGTACAAGCAGCCAAATCATGCACTAGAAGGCAGTCGATCAAGTGGAGGATGACTGATGATTATCTCGAGTTTTGGGAGCCAAGCCTCCTTGATTTTAAGGAAGATGTTGGTAGCTTCATTTGTATAAGTACAGAGGCCTAAGGCCTCACTAGGGTCAGGTTTTTTCTTATGTAAACTCTGCTCAAATTTCGAGCTTATTATTTTGTGATAGTTTCATGTAATCTTGCTATTGTTTTGAAAATAAAGATGGAATCCTTTTTGAGCTATCACTGAGGTACCTCAGAGGGCTGAAGCTCTTGGGGTAGGGCCCAATCCAAGAAGCGAAGCTCCTATTTACTTGTATTTGTATGCTTTGTTTCAGTTTGTAGATTAGTTTGCTGTCAGATGTGTTTCTGTTATGGTTAAGAATAGGTTGCTTTTGATGATTTAGTAGTTTGCTTCCATTTGTACTTTCTATAGCCGGTTAAGAAGTGCCATAAAATATTCAAAAGGCTAGCAATAGTGCCTTGGCCTCTCTTCCTCCCTCTGGGACCATGATTTGAGGCAAAGACTCTCTTGCTTCCCCAAAAACACAAATTTTCCTCATTCATAGGATTTCTAGTGTTTGCAGCTTTTTAGCGGGTTAATAGTCCAGCTTTTCTTTTCTTTAGATCTTCTTCATCATGCTCACTTCCTATTTTTAAATAGTATTCTTTCATCCTTTCCTTTCCTATATCATTTCTCATCATTTTCTTTCATAGTTCATAGTTTAGACTATTTTTATGCAAAACTTTATTTTTCCTAGTTGCATTCATTTCACTTGTTTCTTGATTTCCTTGGTTGACTGTCAGTTTCTATGCAGAAGATCTCTTCCAATAGTAGGCCAGCTTATCAGAAATCACACTCTCCATCTAATCCATGCCATATAGGTCTCCCAAATCTCACCTCAATTCTGCCCAAGTTTCCTTCATTTTTCCATAGAACTTCTTCCTCTCTCCTTGAGCAAATCCAATCATCTTTCTCTCTCCTGGTGGTTCATGGTAGACCATAGGCACCCTAACACCTCCTTCCAACATTCATCCACCTTTTTCACCCACTTTCACACCCTCAAAATAGTGAAAACTGCTCTTAGCCTCCACCTGTAGGCCTCCTGTAGTTTCCCTATTTTCCTCCTGTAGATTTCCTGTGTCCTCCTGTAGATTTTCTTGTAGGATTTCTTTTGAAGGCTGAGTGTGGGAAAATCCTCCAGAAGGCCACCTGAGACCTCCTAGGACCCATCCACACCATCCTACATCCTCTCAAGTCCCATTCGTTGCCACACTCACACACAATAAATTACATGAATGTCAAATTCACATAAAAATACATAAAAATCCAAAAATATGTTTTTTTCTTAATTACTTCCAGAAATAGCATAGTTAGATGTTGTCTACTTCCTTAAGTAGGTAATGGAATTCCTTTCATGGTTTTCATAGTGCTTTTTACAAAAGTAGAATTAGTTGGTTAATTAGGGTTTACTAGGTTTTCTTTACATTTCAGTCTTTCTCCTTTCTGCAATTAGAGTAGCATTTGTAGAGTAATCTTTCTTTCCTTTAATCACATATAGAGCTTCTTATGGAATCCATAGAAGTTGGCTTGAGCTCCTAGTGCTCTTGCGTAGGCTGACCAAGTGACAACCTGCAATGAGAATTAGTGCCTGTGAATACAACACCGACGCTTCCAAGTTTGTTACGAACTACTGGGTTGATAAAAGTAAAGTAGGCAGCCCAGGAGTTGCAGCATTATTTTTGCAATATTGGTGCTCACCACTTTTTGGTGCCATTTCTAGGGAGGCATCAGAGTATTCTGTGATTACTGCTTTCTTCTATTTCTTCTTGCAACATTCTACTAATAGTTTATTTCAGCAAAAGTAGACTAGTTAATCCTTTTCCTTCAGTTCTACATTTATTTTCTTTCCTTTTCAATTCTGCAAATTTCCATTTCAGCAAGTTCATTTCAGTTAGTTGCAATTTGTTTTGTTCAATCAATTTTAGTTTTTGCAGGTACTATCTGTGTGGGGAAAAAGAAACAAAAACCAACCAAAAATATTTCCTTTCATGCCTCGTAGGAATAGAGATAACTCAGGAAAATTTTTGCCCAACACCTCCACTGCTTCACACAGCCAACCTTCTCTCTTCTTCGGTGGTTGCGATCAAGAAGAACCCTTAGGTGAACAGTGAGACATATTTGAATAACCTATATGGGAAGAAGAAGAAGAAAACATTCCTTTGGAGCCAATGGCTAAAAACAGAACAACTAGGAGGAATGGAGAGAGAATAGAGGGTACCTTTCCCATTCAAGAGACCAATGGGGACACCAAAATGCAGAATATAAGCCCTTCCGCCCTACCTCATTTCCACGGTCTAACTACAAAAGATCCTGACACCTTCTTGTTCGATTTTACTGTCATCTATCAAACCTATGACTATGAAAAAGATGAACAAAAGTTGAAGTTGTTCCCTTCTACTCTCAAGGATGCAGCACTGTGCTGGTTCATGGGATTACTTGGTAGTGGCATCACAACTTGGGCTCGGATGCAGCAAGCCTTTAACAACAAGTATTGAGACTATTGTAGGTCAAAAGATACTAAAGAAGAAATCTTTTGAATGACCATAGGAAGTGATGAGTCCCTGGAAGACTATGAAGAGAGGTTCCAACTCAGTTACAAAAGGGGCGGGTGTACACTTGACCCTGAGCCTCTGAACTTGGTCCTACTCAGGGGAATTCACAAAGACCTTCTAGACACCCTCCATCTACTGGTCGAGGGAGACATCTACCAACTATCCTACTAGGACATAAAGACTATTTTTAGAAACCATTCTAGAGCAGCCAGAAAGAAAGGTAGGGGGAGTCAACCCATAGCCAGTACCTCTTCTTCCAATTCATCCATTAAAGGTGAAATTGGAAACGTGCTGGAAGACTTAAAGAGTGAGATGTTGTAGACTCTTGCCATGCAAATGGATACCTTACATATCAAAAGGAAACAAGAAGCAGAGAGGGCTTTGGCCATTTTTTGACCTAGATGCACCAGGAGGCATCCTAGGAATGAATGCCCATTGAACTCTATAGAGGTTTGTTTAGTCTGTGAAGAAAATCATTCTACATATAAGTGCCCTTCCTTGCCCGGACTTAAAGTTGTATATCAAGGGGCTGAGGGAGTCACTGAACAACTCTATTACATAAACCAAAGAAGGCTGCATGGTCCTAGACCATACCAGTAGGGGATGCAAGGGACATCTCAGGCATACTACAACCCCAACCAAGTTCCCTCCATACCTTCTTGGGGCTCCCCTGCTCATCCTTCCTGGTCCACACCACCTCCTTTATCCTTCACGTCTCAATATCATGCTCAACTAGCCACCTATTCATTTCAATCTTATGCTCAGCTGCAACCTAAGTGGAATGCATCTCATGAGGGGTGGAGGCCTCAATACAACTCTTTTCCTACTCTTATGCCTCCACCACTCGCCCAACCACAAGCATTACCTTCTAATCCACCAAGGCATCCCCAAATGCCTACCCAGCCAAATCCAAACCCGAACAACAGACAAGCTCAGCTAGTGTATAGTAGGTAACCATCATGCCCAACTTATGTTGTGGAGATTCAAGAAATCAACTTTCGATCTTGGAAAGTTCTCCCAGATAGCCAGCCTCCACCCAGGAAGGTTGAGGAAGATAAAGAGGAAAGCTAACCTAAATCAAATCCACCCTTTCCTGAGAGACTATCCATGATACTCCAGCCTACCCTAGAAGAGACTGAACTCCTGGGAGAATTGAAACATTTATGTGTAAAGGTACCACTTCTCCAAGCCATAAAAGATGTGCCTATCTACAATAGGTTGATCAAAGAGAAGTGATTTAGGCATCCAAGAAGGTGTAAGAGAGATGCCCCAACCATCAATGTCATAGGACAACTGTCCGACCTGATGTTGGGGTAGGTAATCTGTCCAAAATATCTGGACCTTGGAAGCCCAGTAGTTGATGTCCACATCAATGGCACAATGATCCATCATACCTTGATCGATTTGGGAGCTGCCATTAATGTGATGACAAAGGACACAATGCTCAAACTTAACCTCCAGGGCTCCTTGAGGAAGACCACGATAGTGCTTCAGTTAGCTGATCGCTCCACCGTGACCCCTGAGGGGATTGTGGAAGATGTGATGGTCTCCATTGATTCTTGGGAGTACCCTGCAGATTTCTTAGTTCTCTAGCCAAAGGTAAATCTCACTGGGTATCCTCTCATTCTGGGAAGACCCTGGTTGGCTACAACTGATGCCTACATCAGCTATCGAGATGGGAACATGACCATAAAGAATGGGCACATGTCCAAGTAGTTAATCCTATATCCTCCTACCCAACCCTTGCTAGAACATGATCTACCTCTCTGGTTGGAGGAGGAAGATAAGGATGAAGTTTATTCTGCACCACTTTGTACATTAGAAATTGCCAAGGGGGGAAATCACAAGATGAGGATGATATGAATGAAAATTTGATTCATAATCCACCTCCCAGTGTATCACCAATAGAAGAAATAGTAAGAGAAACCCAAAAAAACCTCTCAACTGATCTCTGTGTGGCCAATCCTACTTCTCCCCATGTCAAAAATATAGAGTTCGTCCCAAAAAGAACATTGAAAATCAATCCATCGCTATCTACTTCCTAGGAGAAGGAACTGTGCAGCCTACTGAGAAAACATCTAGATGCCTTTGCCTGGAGTTATAAGGAGATGAAGGGAGTGCACCCTTCAGAATGTACTCATCATACATACATCAAGGAAGATTGCAAACCAGTCAGGTAGCCTCAAAGGAGGATGAATCCTGCACTTAAAGATATTGTTAAGGAAGAACTGCAGAAATTGCTTGATACAGGGTTCATCTATCCCATCTTTGACGGTGAATGGGTCTTTCCTTTGGTGCTAGTGCCAAAGAAAAATGGTAAGTGGAGAATCTGTGTTGACTATCGAGAATTGAAAAAAGCCACTAAAAAGGACCATTTTCCTTTACCTTTCATAGATCAAGTGTTAGATGGTTTGGAAGGGAAACAATTTTTCTCTTTGCTAGATGGGTTTAGTGGGTACAATCAGATTCAAATCAGCCTGGAAGACCAAGATAAGACCACTTTCAATTGTCCTTGGGGTACCTTTGCATACCGGGTCCTTCCTTTTGGTTTGTACAATGCTCTAGCCACTTTCTGAAGAGCGGTATTGAGTATATTTTCTGAATTGGTTCATGATGCAATAGAAATATGCATGGATGATTTTACTCCTTATGGCTCTAACTTTCAGGAAGCTTTATCTAACCTAGGAAAATTTGTAGACAACTGTATTGAGATGAACCTATCCCTCAGTCTGGAAAAATGTGAATTTTTGATGACTGAAGGGACTGTGTTAGGTCATGAAATATCTCAACAAGGACTACAGGTGGACCCCAACAAAATTTCCATCATCCAAAGGGTCCCACCTCCTCAAAAGGTGAGAGACATCAGAAGTTTCCTAGGCTTAGCTGGATATTACAGGAGATTCATTAAGGATTTTAGCAAGATAGCCTCTCCTTTGTTTGGCCTCCTAGGCAAAGATGTTGAGTTCATATGGTCGGAAAACTGTCAAGAAGCCTTAGATACCTTGAATAGCAAGCTAGTGACTGCCCCAATTCTCAGAGGCCCAAACTAGGCCCTGCCATTTCACATTCATACAGATGCCTCGAACAAAGCGATAGGAGCAACCTTAGGACAAGTTGATGAAAAGTTACCTTATGCCATATACTTTATAATCAAGAACTTGTCAAAGGAAGAGTTAAACTATACAGTGACCGAGAAGGAACTCCTAGCTATTGTGCATTCCTTAAACAAATTCAGACATTATATCACAGGTTATCAAACCTTTGTGCACACTGATCATGCTGCAATTAGATATTTAATGAACAAACCAGATTTAAATGCTCACATTATTAGATGGTTGCTTTTACTACAGTGGTTTGATTTGACAATTATTGATAAGCCTGGTAAAGAGAATGTTGTTGCTGATTTTTTGTTTAGAGTGAATTTGCCTGCAGGTGAAGAAGGAATGGTGGATGACCAAATGCCAGATGAACACCTATTTTCTATATCAATACTCTCTCCATGGTTTGTTGGTATAGCAAACTACTTGGTTTCAACACAGTTCCCGCCATACCTGTCCTAAAAAGAGAAGAATAGGATAATAAGAAAAAGCACCCCTTTCACCTGGATTAGAGGCAATATCTTCAAACTTGGCCCAGATCGAATCTCAAGAAGATGTGTCAGGGAGGAGGAAGTCTTTGACATCCTCCTGACCTATCATGATGGACCTTGTGGAGGTCATTTTGCAGCAAAAAGAACCGCCTTCAAGATATTGCAAGCAGGCTACTACTAGCCCACTCTTCATCAGGATGTGAGGAGACATACAAGCCAGTGTGATCAGTGTTAGAGGATGGGGAAACCTACTCCGAAGGATGAGATGCCTATGCAACCTCAAGTGACCTTTGAGCCATTTGAGAAGTGGGGCATGGACTTTGTGGGGCCTATTAGCCCTCCTTCAAAGCAAGAACAATACATCATTGTGTGCACCGACTACCTGACAAAGTGGGTAGAGACAAAGGCAATCAAAGCAATGACAGAGGAAAAAGTAGTTGAGTTTTTGAAAGAAAAAATCCAAGAGAGTTGGTCACAGATCAAGGCAGTCAGTTCACTTCCAACCTGATTGAAGACCTGCTCACACATCATAAGATCAATCACAGGACTTCCACCCCTTACCATCCACAAGCCAATGGGCAAGTGGAGGTCACTAATAGAGCATTGGAAGGGATCCTAACCAAGGTAGTGAGCAGTAACATAAAATACTGGGTAGATAGATTAGTTGAGGCCACTTGGGCCTACAACACCACATGGAAGGCCACCACCGGGTTCACACCCTATGAATTGGTCTATGGGAAGAAGGCTTTGCTGTCAATAGAATTTGAGTTCAATACATTAAGGATGGCAGTGCAGCTAGACCTAGACCTCAGCCATGCATAGAAGGAGAGATTACTTCAGCTCAATGGATTGGATGAATATAGATTGCAAGACCTTCTCCATACAGAGGTATTTCAACTTTAGAGAAAGATATGTCATGACAAAAAAATGAAGGAGAAGAAATTCCAAGAGGGAGATTGGGCACTACTCTATGATTCAAGATACAAGGATTTCAAAGGCAAGTTGAGGACAAGATGGCTGGGACCCTACACTGTGGAGAAATGCAATGACAATGGTTCAGTTCTGATTAGAACCATTGATGATGAAGCCATCCCCATGCTTGTAAATGGACATCGATTGAAAATCTACAAGAAACCCCTCTCCAAGTGAGAGTTTATTGAAGATCTGAATAAAACAGTGATGGAAGTGGAGCATGTTTTAGCTTCCACTTCACCTACTCACTGAAGAATAGAGAAAAATAATAATAATAATAATAATAATAATAATAAGGAATCAAGTGAAAACCTCCATGAGGCGCTTGAGTCCCATCATTAGGTTGAAAACCTCTTTTGAGGTGGCCTAGTGATGTCAAAAAAAGAGAGAGAAAAAAGAACAATATCCTTGGGTAAAAACCTCCCTTGGAGGCACCCAAGGCAGGCAATTAGGGTGAAAACCTCTCTGAGGCACCCTAGTTGTTTTTCAAAAAAAAAGAAAAAAGAAAAGAAAAAAAAATGAATTTTTGTTGCATCGTGGGTTTGTAGGAGGACTACAGGAAGCAGAAGAAGGTGCCAAGGGGACCCTGACATTCATACCAGCATCCATCTCATCCTCTCCACACCTTCCTCCATCATTTTTGGCATTTATTTCACCCCACTGTGCCTCTTTTTCAAAAACTGTGTTTTCTATAGGAGGCTATGTGTTTTCTACAGGAGGCTCCTGTAGTAATTACAGAGAGCCAGAAGTGGCTACAAAAGGAAGTTTGAGGGAAAAAGAAGCTTCATGAAGAACCTATAATCCCTCCTACAATCTGCAAACCTCTTTGCTATCATTTCCAAACCTCCATCACACCCCAAGCATCATTTTTCTTCATGTATAAGAAAAACATAGAAAAACAGTTTTTTAGTTTTTTAAGAAAAAAAAAACAAGAAAGGAGAGGAAAAAGCACCATCAACCTCACTTGAAGACTACCTACTACCTCCATCTTTATCTACACCTCTGGCATCATCCTTGAGCTCCAAGCATAGAAATAATTTGAAGTTTCAAGGGGAGAAGCAGCGATAGGATCTCCTGGAGGAATTCTTGTAGCAGCTGATCCCATAGAAATCTAGCACCAACAGCAAGAGAGTGCAAACATGAAGGTTGAAAAGGCACTTGAAGCTCAAATCTAGCCAGAGAAGAACCTGCACAATCACACATCCACACATCAGCAAGCAGAGACAACATGTAAAAATAAGAATGAAGGCATGCAACAGAGAAAGCCACAACACCTCACAACAAATACATTCGGATCACAAGTAAGTAACTAAGTCACTCCTCTGTTTGCATTTGTGTAATTAGAAGTCATGCAAAAGCAAAGAGATGGTTGAGGTTGAATGAGGAAAAGGTGGCCAGTTAACTTGGCCACCTTCATCTAGTTGACTCCACTCATCCGAGATGTCACCCACACGTGCACACAGTCAACTCCAACGCAAGATGCCAAGGACAGGTAGTGGAGGAAGTGTGAACTCCGATGCGATAATAAGGGATGATTACGAGGAAGGGCCATGATGACAAGGTAGGTGGGGACCAACGGTCCGAACATGGCCAACATATACCTTTCCAGCTCAGTGCTCATCACTAAAAATATCCATAAAGGGTAATAAGTACTCCTCCCCGAGCATTCTCACCACCTTTTCCTTCATTCTCTCCTTGTAACTCAGCTACAACAATCTTCTTGTGCCCCCACAGCCTCGTAACCACCGTCCTCCATCGATCTCTCCCATATTCTTGCTCTCGGCATTTTCTACAGGAGCACCTATAGGTTTTCTACAGGAGCACCTACAGGAAATCTACAGGAGGGACAACAGGGTTCTACAGGAGGGGCAGTGAGTCATTTTGAAGGGAGAAAACACAATTTTTAGCACGATTTTCGTTTTGAAGAGGTAGGATTCATGCCTTCCCCATATTGAATATCAATATATGTAAGAGGTGGTCTCAATTTGAGGAGGAAATAAGTCTTTAGGAGAGGAGAAAATACATAAAAAAATTCTGCTTATTTAAAAAAAAACACAGTCTCCTTTGTTTCTCTATTTTTCTCAAAATTCTTTGTCTCCACCTCCATATTTGGTTTTCCAAAAGAGTATAGACAATATGACAAGAGGGTTTATGAGAAAGGAGCCCACTAACTCCACTAGGCTCCATGCATATCCTCAAGTGGTGGACATCTTCGCAAGGGTAAACTAGATGAATTTCTTTGAGAAATTTCAAGGGTTTAATGAGGAAATTGCCCAAGAGTTTTCTCTCTCTCTAGTCCCTCACATAAGAACTCATGCCACTGTCACCATTAGAGGTCTTTCCATGGAGATAACCCCTGAATTTATCAGTAGGGTCACTACCCTTCCTCTTGGGCTGCCTTGGAGTAAAGATGAGAAACCAATTGGCCAGGCTGCCAAGAAGAAATTTTTCCAAAATAATGAAACCCCTGTTGAAGATAAAAATGGCATTAGAAGGGCTAGCATACCATATCCCTAGGATGAGGTTAGCTATCAAATAATCAAATACATTTCCTGTGAGGGGAGGCATAACATTGTTTATGGTTATCAATTTAGAATCCTCCAAGAATTAAGGTATGGCATGGACACTCCAGCACCTCAGAAGCTCAGTATCCCTTACTTCCTCCTGCGGTCCCTCATTGACTCTAGCACAAAGGTATAAGTAGGAAATTTAGAGCATCTAGCTCACCATGGCTTAATCAAAATCCTAGTAGAGGAAGCCCTCCATACCTTTACACTCCCTATAGCATGGGAAGTTTTCCGAAACATGACAGCTGAGGATGACATAAAGGCCTTAACCTATGATGTCAGCCCTACTGGCAGTGAGGAGGAAGAACAACAAGGGGGAGAAGGTGGAGCCAAGGGTGACATAGTAGAACAAGAAAGGAAGGAGGAAGGAACTGAAATAGAGGAGGAGAGAGCTGAAGAAACAGAGCAGGAAGAGACAGAAAAAGAGACAGAAGAAGGAGAAAAAGAGGCAGAGAAGGAAGAACAAGGAGAAGAGTCCCCTGAGACTTTGGAAAGGGAGGTAGCAGCTACCCTCACTGCCCTTAGTACACCAATCAAGCCAAAGAAAAAGAGGAAAAGACAGACCTCCATGTATTTCAGGGCTAGGAAGAGCACAAGAATTAAAACAAGCAAACCACAACCCTCTTCAAAAGTTCCCTTTACCATTGAAGATTCACCATCTACCAAGGGGATAGAATCTCCTTCCAAGACACCTATAACATATGAAAGGGGGACTCCTATATATTCCACATGGAAGGAAAAGGCAGTACTACAAGACCTAGAAACAGTCCTACATGAGGTTTAGACAGTTATACAAGAGACATTGTCAAAACTACAGGAGACCCAAAAGCTTGAAAAAAGTATAGAAGGACAGCCACAGGTGAAGGAGGAAGCAACAGAGATACATGAACCTGATCCCTAGCCTAGTCTTGCCTCCTATTACAATCTACTTGAGGGAGGAAGGATAATCCCATAGAAATTTGCAATTCCACTATTTTTTAAATTGGAGAAAGAAAGAGTGAGAACACATAGGTGGATGTCAATAGCCAAATACAAAGGAGTTGAGGATGTTTGCCATATGGAAAAAAAACTCAGGGAAATGGGCAGAGAATTGAGTGCTCTCAGAGATAGGGAAGAAATTACAAGAAGCCACATTGAAACTGAAAATGAATTGCTAAGGAGGCAGCTGCAAGAGAAAGAGACCCAACTGGCATGCATGGCCAGCTTATCCATGGAGGCATTTCAATGCAGAACACCAACCAAATCTTATGGCCTCTATCTAAAGGACCAATGGTTACAATTCCAAATAAATACTTTGGCACAAAGAGGCATAATGCCTTTCCAAGACTACAGGCAGTTCATGGACCTGTGTGACCAAAGCACCTCAGAGGATAAGGCCAAAATGGTAGAGTTCTACTTACACAACATAGCCCTCACTGACATGAATGTGTGGGACCCCAATGCCAAGCTAGGGGACCTGCAATTAATGGCCATGGCCTCATGGATGAACCATGAAGAATTGAGGGCAGCAAAAATAAAAAGATTGATGATAAAGGAGAAGAATGAGCCATTAATGATAAGAGCTGAGCCATCAGATCCTATGGCACTCATCAGCACACACAACCTGCTTGCCAATGACCCTTAGATTGCCCCTAGATATCTCACCAATCAGGCACAAGCCATTGCACACTTTGAGGATATGCAAAGGCTACTTGGGGATGATTGTGTGCATGCATGCATGAGGAGATGGAACACCTTACCACACAGTTTGCAGATCAGGGAATATCATTCCCCCATGAGGCTGAAGGAGGCATTGAAAAGAGTGCCAATGTACAAGCACTCCATGTAGAGGCTGAAGGTCAACTAGATTGGCCTCAAACTGAGTCCCCCACTACTGTTAGGCATGCTGGAAGGTAGAAGAGAAGAAGAAGAGGAGGAGGTTGGAAGGACATAGACAGGAAGGCAAGATTCTATTGCAAAGAATAATAGACTACATCAGAAGCCTGGGATGCTAGGGAGGCCACCAGGGCCATAAAAGATGAGGAGATTGACTAGGTTGCTCAAAGGATGAGCAACACCTTCAGTAGGGGGGTGATGATGAGCCTCATAAATGGGTAATTATATGGGCTCATTTTACCTCCTAACCTAGTCTAATCAACCATTCTCTTAGCTTATTACATGATTTTGTGATTATATTTATGCTTATAGAGTGAGTTGAGTTAGTTATTGTGCCATGTGGTCTAACATGTATTTAATGCAGATTATTGATGGATTTGGAGGTCAAAGTCAAGGATCCAGTGGACAAATGGCAGCGATAACTCGAAGTGGATAGAGGAGAGGACTTATAGGAGGGAATCCCTTCATTTATTACTCCTCACTTCGAATTCCCCTTCATTCAGCTCGGAGTACAAGCAATCGAATCATGCACTAGAAGGCAGTTGAGCAAGTGGAGGATGACTGATGATTATCTCGAGTTTTGGGAGCCAACCCCCCTAATTTTAAGGAAGCTATTGGTAGCTTCATTTGTATAAGTAGAGAGGCCTAGGGCCTCACTAGGGTCAGATTTTTTCTTATGAAAACTCTGCTCAAATTTCGAGCTTATTATTTTGTGACAATTTCATGTAATCTTCCTATTGTTTTGAAAATGAAGATGGAATCCTTTTTGAGCTAGCACTGAGGTACCTCAGAGGGCTGAAGCTCTTGGGTTAGGGCCCAATAGAAGCAGCCAAGTTTCTCTTTACTTGTATTTGTATGCTTTGTTTCAGTTTGTAGATTAGTTTGCTGTTAGATGTGTTTCTCTTATGGTTAAGAATATGTTACTTTTGATGATTTAGTAGTTTGCTTCCATTTGTGCTTTCTGTAGCAAGTTAAGCAGTGACCAACAAAGATTCAAAAGGCTAGCAATAATGCCTTGGCCTCTCTTCCTCCCTTTGGGACCATGATTTGAGGCAAAGACTCTCTTGCTGCCCCAAAAACACAGATTTTCCTCATTCATAGGACTTCTAGTGTTTGCAGCTTTTTAGTAGGTTAATAGCCCAACTTTGCTTTGCTTTAGATCTTCTTCATCATGCTCACTTCTTGATTTTCAATAGTCTTCTTTCATGCTTTCCTTTACTACAACATTTCTCAGCATTTTCTTTCATAGATCATAGTTTAGACCATTTTTATGCAAAACTCTATTTTTCCTAGATGCATTCATTTCACTTGTTGCTTGATTTCCTTGGTTGACTATTAGTTTCTATGCAGTAGATCTCTTCCAATAGTAGGCCAGCTTATCAAAAATCACACCCTCTATCTGATCCATGCCCTATAATTCTCCCAAATCTCACCTCAATTCTGCCCTAGTTTCCTGCATTTTTCCATAGAACTTCTTCTTATCTCCTTAAGCAAATCCAATCATCTTTCTCTCTCCTGGTGGTTCATGGTAGACCATAGGCACCCTAACACCACCTTCCGACCTTCATCCACCTTTCTCACCCACTATCACACCCTCAAAATAGTGAAAACTACTCTCGACCTCCCCCTGTAGGCCTCCTGTAGTTTCCCTTTCTTCCTCTTGTAGATTTACTATGTCCTCCTGTAGATTTTCCTGTAGGCTTTCTTTTGAAGGCCGAGTGTGGGAAAAGCCTCCAGAAGGCCACCTGAGACCTCCTAGGATCCATCCACACCATCCTACATCCTCTCAAGTCTAAAAACCGCCCTTTAACGCCACCTATTCATTGCTACACTCACACACAATAAATTACATGCATGCCAAATTCACATAAAAATACATAAAAATCCAAAAATATGTTTTTTTGCTTATTTACTTCCAGAAATAGCATAGTTAGATGTTGTTTACTTCCTTGAGTAGGTAATGGCATTCCTTTCATGGTTTTCATAGTGCTTTCTGCAAAAGTAGAATTAGTTGGTTAATTAGGGTTTACTAGGTTTGCTTTACATTTCAGTCTTTCTCCTTTCTGCAATTAGAATAACATCTGTAGAGTAATCTTTCTTTCCTTTCATCACATATAGAGCTTCTTCTGGAATCCATAGAAGTTGGCTTGAGCTCCTAGTGATCTTGCGTCGGCTGACCAAGTGACAACCTGCAGTGAGAACTAGTACTTGTGCATACAACACTGACGCTTCCAAGTTTGTTACGAACTACCGGGTTGATAAGAGTAAAGTAGGCAGCCCAAGAGTTGCAACATTATTGCTGTAACACTGGTGCTCACTAGCAGTATTTTGGTTAATTTCGGAGAGTGAATTTGCCTGGAGAAGTGATGGATCTGCATGGTGTGAAGGGATCCACATTGTGAGGATATGAGATCTAAAATCCCTTAGTGGTAGAATCTAAGATTGTTGTTGGAGTCTTTCCTGAAATAATTATTGAGAAGGAGACGTAAACCTAAGCCAACGTGAAGCAAAATGAAGAGTTGTGTTGTTGTCCTACTGTGCCTGAGAGGGTTGGCAATAAGCGTGGTCGTGGAGGTCATAAAGTGTTGAACCACCCATGGAACCATTCAGAACGCGAGTATGTGTTTATTGTATACATTGGGTTATAGTTAGTGGCTGCCTAGTGCGGAGGCTTGAATATTGTCCATTGTGTTAAAAGAAGCCATGTGACGGAGAGCTTGTGCAGATCGACCTATGTGTGGAGATTGAAATCCTGTTGATTCTGCGTTGGAGACAAGGCTAAAGCATGTGAACGTTGGCATGGCATTTTAAGAAGTTGTGGTGTGTAGCAGTTGTTTTGCTACATATTGAAGGTTGAGCTGTAAGAGTTTCGTGGTGTGAAATCTCTTGCATTAAAGGAGGTTGAATATTTGCTCGTGGAAGGCAGTGTCCATTGTTTGTGATCCTTTAGTGCTGTAAGAAAAACTTGTTTGATATTGTACTGAGCTCCCTTGTGTTGAGATGAAGGTGAAGCCTCTAAAGAATTGTTTCAACGAGGCAAGAATTGTTTCAGTGAGGCATTGAACTAGAGGAGCAAAGGATCTAGGAAAAGTAGCGGCCAACGTTGAGTGTGAGTATGTTTAGTCGTTGGAGTTCTCCAGCTGGAGTTGCGAGCCTATGGTGACGAGAGTGAGTTAGTTTTTGGAGGCTTCCTGCTAAGGAGCCATGTGGTGTGATGGAGGCCTAGTCGAAATGTGTTGAGAATTGTGTATGGTGGTCTAATTTCTTTGGAAAGTGGTCATAGCTGAGTTAAGTGGGGAACATTGGTGTGGTTGCATTAAACAACCACAAAGTGTGGAAATGCAGTGAATGTTAGACAACAACAAGCTGATTGAGTCTATGTGTGTATTTTACCACATTGTTGTGAGTGAGCTGCCTGGTGCAATGAGAGTGGAAGCTCTTATGATTGGAGGCTCGTGTTGAGTGGAGGCTCATATGAACTGAGTTGTTTGAGCCTGGAAGAGCATATATTGGAGTTGACGTTGCGTTGTTTGGAATTTGAGCCTCGAGAAGGGAATATAATGTAGTAGCAGAGAGTGGTGATGTCTGATAGTACATGAGAGTCTATCCTACTTTTTGAAGTCACAAGGCACTGGTTGACCATAGTTGGGAGTGCAAAGAAGTGTTGGTATGAGACATACGAGTATAGTGTGATCAATTTCTATTGATAGAGGTAAAATTCTACACAAATAGTGAAAGGTAAAGCATGCCAAGAAGCGAGAGTGTGAATATTTGGCATAAGAAAAAATAAAGGTTTGTTATCAAGTTCTTTATTTATCATTGTAATCTTAGCTAAGACTTAGAACAACATGCATGTTAATGTTTAGGTCATGATTAAGGGGAGGTGTTAGAATATTAATCACGAAGCCATTAGTGACTAGTCATATGATGGCGAGTCGTCAGTGTCATTCATTGGAGACTTAATAGTTAACACGAGCCGGTCAATTTCAATAAGAAATAATAATAGTTGTTGTAGTTTCTACAGCTCGATCGATGCATAAATAATAGTGTTTGTGAATGAAATGAACAAGCTCTCTCGAAGAGTTTTCGTTTCTAATTTATAATTCATCAATATCATCTCTATGCATAAATACTTTTGGAGAAAAGAGGAAAAATATCGCTTAATTTTATTTTAACTTGTCTCTTTATAAATTTACTCAAATTTGAAGTGTCGACCTCCCCATCTATAGAACACTATATAATATAGGTAATTGTTCTATGAGTGATGTAATATAATGTTATATCTAACAACTACCCACACTTCAAATTTTAGTAAACCTATAAAGAGATAAATAAAAAATACAATTAGGAAAAAAAAATATTTCTTTTCCCTTAAAATCTCATAATTTTTATTTTATAGTTTTTGTTATTATTTTCCAATCTATTTTAGAATAATTTTTGCCTAATTATTTATTATTAAAATGGACAAAACTAATGGAATAATGAGTTACAATAAATTAATTATTTATAGAAATGTATGATAGAAATTTGAATGACTATCCTATAACTCTATTGCATACAATGATCTTGTTTGTTTCAATATAAACCACATAAAATGAGGAAGGAAAACATTGCACTAAACACATGGCCTCTAGTAGTTAAAGAGAGTGACTATTTAACCTCTTGTAGTGGTCATGGCTCTTATGTCTACAAATCCCAAAGCCATTTTGGTAGTCATGTAAGATTTCATTTCTAAGTAATTAAAATATTTGTATTTTTTTTTTTATTTGGAAATAAGGTTCAAATTAGTAAATTGATATATTAGATTGGTTGGTTGTTGAGCCATTTTGGTAGTCATGTAAGATTTCATCTCACGTAATTAAAATATTTGTATGTTTTTTTATTTGGAAATAATGTTTATATTAGTAAATTGATAGATTAGATGGGTTGATTGTTGATAAATTTTTTCAATAAGCAATTTTTTGTTTGAAATATGTTAAAGAGCACTATTTATGTGGCTTGTAATTTTTTTTTTTTTTTTGTAAACTAAGGCAGTATTCTATTAATAAAAGTAGGAGAAATTACATACAACAACAAGTCTCAACCCGCCCATAAGGGAAACCGGGTGACCATCGAAGGTTCTTAACAGCCATCCAAAAGAAGTAGATAACCAGTCTATCTAACCAAGCAAAAAACCCATCTATTCTTACTACTAACAAACTGATTTTCCTTTGTAACAGTAACATCTAATATAACAGAGTCCAAAAAGAAATTGATAAACACCTTGCAACGTTTCCATATCCTACTGGTTCACTGTCTTTGGCTGGGGCTCGCTCTCCGCCTTGACCTCCATCCCACTTGCTTTAAACAACTGTAGAATTTTGTCCATCTTTCGGTCTTGCATCAGAAGAGTAATCTGGATGTTCTTCAGCTCCCTTTTGAGGGTGGGGATCCCTTGAGCCAATTCCACCATTTCCAGGGCCACTTGTTCCATAGCTTTGGCCATTAGTCTCTTCATACCCCAATATACATGTAGTGACTGCTTATATAAAGACATCCTACCTCTTGTGTGACCCGGGTCAGGGATAAAACACTCCCAATCATCCATTTCAGGCTCAGAGATTTCCTGCATGGCCTCTTCCTCTAATTGATCTATGATTCTTCTGATTTTCGGGTTGGTGTCATGAAGGTATGCTTCCTCTGCCTCCTTCAATTTCTTCCTCATAGCCCTCTTCCCTCTTGTGCTGCCTCTGACCTCAGTAGCTGATCCCTCCTCCACTCCAGATCTTTGGTTCCAACGTCCTCGATCCCGGCAACCCACAGGCCTCCCTCTACCTCTCTGTAAACCACCACGACCACGCACTCCCCTGCTTCTTCCTCGTCTTCCGCCCACTTCCTCTGCATCCTCTTCCGAGTCCTCATTCCTATCATCACCCATTGCGCTGCTCTGCTGCTTCCCCTTACCCCCTTTACCCACTTTACCTCCTCTTGACCAACATTGCTCCTCCTCTAAAATATAATCCCGTATGTCGAAATCCTCCTCAGACTCGTCCGGGAGGTCCACGTAAATCCGCTGCAAGGTATCCTCAACCGGGCTTTTTCCTTTCTTATCATCAGTAAGCCCCTTGCTGCGCGTCCACCTACCTTCACCCTTCTCATGACTTGCTGCCATATTGCTTGCCTGCGACTGTATCACCTTCGTAGCTCTCCTCCTCCCTTTACTGCAATGAACTCCTGAGTTATTCCTTCTCTCCGCTCGACTATATAGAAACACAAATGGATCCCTGCGCGGCCACCTTTCCTTCTTGAATTGGCATTGCTGCCCACCCTCTTCATTAATACACCGCGCACTTGCTGTATTATGATATGAGACGTACCCTACCTGTCTGACATTTCCATCACTTCTCCTCGATACTTTGCCCATTTTCGTCCTTGGGAAGATCATCTATTCCATGATATCATCACTCTCACCTTCGATAACCATAAGTTTATATGCTCGCTTCTTTATACACCCTACTGCAGCATTAATTGTACTGTCATTTCCCCACCTCTCCTTAATAAGGAGGCGGCTAATCTTCCCTTGCGTGCGCAGTAGCCTCATCATTATCATGCCTTAATATATTGTTTAACTCATTCCACCTTACCTCAGCCTGAAGTGATGTCCAGCTTCCGTCCATCACCCTGTCCGGCGCACCACTTCCCCAATTGGCCAGGAGATCGGCTGCTTTATTCCCGTTCCTCATAACATGCGTTATTATGATATATTCTATCCTCCCTAACAGCCCTTCTATATCCTGTATAATCCCTGCTGTCCGCCAGCTCTTTGCCACGTGATCCCATCGTTTGCCATCCCTTAATTTCTTGAGCATATCTATCGTAATCTGGGAATCCCCTTCAATTTCGAGATTCCTATAACCATTTCGAATTGCAATTCGGAGTCCATTGTATACTGCCCATAGCTCCGCTTCATTGTTTGTCATATCCCCTCCCCATTCAGCATACGCCCACCGTGTATTACCTCTGCTGTCTCTAAATATACCTCCCCATCCTGCTTGTCCTGGGTTACCCTTCGATGCCCCGTCGAAGTTCAATTTGATCCGATCATCACCTGGAAATCTGAAATAAGTTGGACTTTGAATATGAGGTCTATTTATCTTATCTTTATTGGGATATATCATCGTAAAATCAAATGTGGCTTGTAATTTAGCTTTAATTGTAATATACAAATTATTTTTGTGTCTAATTTGTCTCTACCAATTTTTGTGTCTAATTTGTCAGCCATATTTGCTTTACCAATTTCTGTATTAGTATCCAAACCTATGAATTCCTAGAACGCCCAGGGATGGAAAAGATCTGACGTTCTGTTATTTGTACATAGTGTAATTAGCGTGTGAGAATAGATAGTTTAGTGTGTGAAAGGTCGTTGGGAATCTTGGTTGTAAATGCTAGAGATAGCCGCCGACGAAGAGATCGTGTGGACGTTGCTTTACTAAGCCTGCATGGAGCCTGATTCTGTGGTGTTGACTACAGAGTGTAGTGTTGTGAAGCGAAGTGGAAAGCCTTATGTTTCCAATTTTTTTTGTGCTCGAAGCCTTGTTTGGTATTGAACGACGCTCTCCAAAACACGCTAACCGGACTATGCTACATCTTGTGTAACCCCTCAGTTTGAATCCTTTGGCGTGTGCGATCGAATAACACAATTTCCGTCTTACCTAGTTTATGAGGATTGTTGATTCCTCTAGCCGTGTTCAAAATATTGACTGGAGTATTAACTATCTCTGTTGTCGACGGGGAGTTGTATTGTGCAGTTCAACGCAAAGATCTGTCCCATGAAATTCCAACGCTTGCACTTCAGTAGGCATTCTCTGGCGAGGCCACGCGAGGAGTCCCATTAGTTGGCCACAGAATGGTATTTTTGCATGGCAGAATGGCCAAAGCTGGGTTTGCAGTCATGCTCTCAGGGCCTGATTGCCTTTGAAACTTGTCCTCATCTTTCAAAGCTGACTTCAATGAGTTGCGACACCTCGTGCAGCCAAGAAACCAATGGATCATTGCGTCCATGGTATGGGCATGATTGAAGCTGATGGTATGAGTGTCGATGTCAAAGATTGAAGCTGCTACTCATTTGCAATTGTGAGTATATATAGCAAAGTGGATGGTTTGTTCAAATACCTCTTGTAGACCCCACGGACACTATTGAGAATGCGCAACGTATTTTTTTTGAACGTTCTAGGTGACAAAATTAGTCCTACGGTAATCGTTATGAGTGCAATCTTAAGTAGATAGGCCGTGAAAATCAGACTCCATAAGCTACATTTTTTTTTGTTTCTGCATTTAAGGCAAAACAAAAAGGAGCGTTATTCAGCAGACTATTTTAATGGTTGAAGTGCTTCATTTTGCAGCGACAAGTGGTCAGACTATCTTCAAGGTTGAAGTGCTTCATTTTGCAGCGGTAAGTGGTCGTTCCTCATGTTCAATAGGAGGACCGCATATTTAGCAAGGTACTTGCACTGCGTCAGGTTGGTATGGCAGCGAGGGGCCATTTGAAACCACTGGTTTTTTTAGAGTTTTGTTCATATTTACTTTTCGGAATATTGTTTGTATGGTCATGTGTGGGAGATTGATTTTCATTGTTTATGACGTGTAAAATTTGTGTGCTTGTACATGATTTTGTAAAAGATTAGAATAGACTGATGAACAGTGAAATAGAATTAAATTAGTGGTATTTTTAGTTTGTGAGTGCGGATAGAACACAACATTAAGTTAATTATGTGAATCTGTTATACAATGATGGATTTTGTTGTGTTTTTGAATCTAAGAGTGTAAGTTATAGGTTATGTAATGAGTTCCATGTGTGTAGAAAGGTCAAATGCATAACTTATTGTTGGATCTGGATACAGTATGGAGATTGTCTTTCAAGAGATCGAAGAGTGTCAATTATATAAAGTTCATCAAAGATGGTTAGAGGTAATTATGTATGAAATGAGTTGAATGGGAAGCTCGAATATTGTGGTGGTGAAAGGAGCGTTGTCCAGAGACTTTAGAGAGACCGATGAGATTGATGTGACATGTGAATTGTAATTTGTCATTTTTGTATTAATCTTTGTAATGATGTAAATGTAAGCATTAAAAGGAGCACTTGGAAATAATGCTTATTTTAGTAAACTAATAGATTAAATTGGTTGGTCGTTGAGAGATTTTTTCAATAATCAATTCCTTATTTAGAATCTCTTAGACCTTATGAGCACTATTTATGTGGCTTTGATCACAATATACATATTATTTTGTGTATAATTTTTTTTTTTTTATAACTATAGAATTAAAAATAGTCTAACTTTTTTTTCCCTAAATAATTTTTAAATATATATATTTTAAAATCTACTTAAAATTTAGAAAAATAACCATTCTAAATGATTAAATCTATAATAATATCTTTTATAATTATAATAAAATAAAAAATTATAATTATAATAACAATTGACATAGAAATATGTTTCAGTGCAGCAACCAAAACTATAGCATTAAAAATTCCATAAAATGTACCCAACAAAGCATTCACTCTATGTAAAATCTTTGTTAGAGAAAGCAATGCATTAAATGTTGGAATGTTTAAATGATTATATAGATAATACAGGGAATTTTGGAAAGAAAATAAAAATACGTTGAAAGATTGTTCACCATTGGCAATGTGACTTTAATTAATAATTTCCACTATCGTAATATCATATTATTAATAATATATAATAATATTAATTATTAATAGTATTATAAAATAATATTATATTTATATAGTTGAATTTATATTTATATTGATAATTAATTTTAGGTACGATTTAATTAATAAATGATTTTTTTTTTTAATATTTGGAAATATATTTTTTGAAAAAATATTAATTTTTTACTATTTAAATTTTATTTTTGAATGTATAAATGAATTTAGCACTATGAAAATTTAGGAGTCACTTGAATTTTGCAAATTAAATAAATTGAATTTGTTATTCTTAAATCTTAAAAAATCATATAAAATTTTGGATAAAACTAATTATAAAAACTCTCACAAAAAACTATTTAATTTATAAGTTAGATTATTGTTTATTTTTAAATGATAATAATGATAAATTTATACTCATTTCCACAAATCATTTTTATTTAATAA